>JAPDSC010100164.1:774217-790124 GCA_026290005.1 Latrodectus geometricus | reverse complement strand
ATTATTAAACTTAATCACAAATTAAGTTATAAGTGATTAAGATGATTAAATAATTTGTAATCGAATAGTTAAAATGCATTCGTGTTAATTGTATTCTTTTCTTCAATTTATCTGTAGACCTAATTCCGAAAATATAGAATGCTTACAGAAGTTATTTAAATCATGTAAACCTGAAAGTATACAGGCAATAGAATACCTTATTTATGTTACTTTTGGTGTGTGCATTAGGATTTCAACTGATGAAATTAAACCTGGTTGTGATGTTACCTTTGATGTAGGTAAGTAAGTGCTAATCTTGAATTAATCATGAATTTTTAAATAAAATTGAAATAATTTGCTTTTCTATTTTACATTCTATATTGATTCTATTCTTATTAATTTGTTTTATTTAAAAATTCAATAAGAAAAACATTATGTTTCCTGATTCCATCACTATTTTTTAAATATTTTCAGTTGTATGTTCTTATTTTTCAGTGTAAAACTGTAATTCATATTTTTCTCACTTTTATATAAACACTAACTTTTTTACTTATGACTGAATATAAAAGTACTTACAATATTTAAATCCATGTAAATGAGAAACTGCTTAATGTGAAGTTACATGAGCATTAAATCTATGTAAACGATAAAATTAAACAGAATGTTATCAAAACTTGTATGAATTTCTTACATTTATATGTATTTAAATCAATAATTTTCAGCAGATGCTTCAGTGTCATGTTCCATCACAGATAACAATAACATATTTTTTTTTTGTTTCACTACCGTTTCCTTAGGAAAAAGTATTATAAATTATGATTGCATATGAGATATGATTGTCTTCTAATTCAATCTTTATTTAAAAAAAAACATTTTTCACGCTCTTTTAAGCAATGTTCACTAATAAGCATTTGTAGCAAATTATAAGGGCAAAAAACAAATACCATTCATTATTGTTAAAAGAAATTAATTTATATTTTATTAGAATGCCAATCAAATGCAGTTTAAAAAAATTGATTTTTTATAAGACATTTTAAATATTTATTGATTAAGCTTAGTGGAGTATCAAACAACACATTAGTACAATACAGTTTAAGATACTTGATTCTAAAACATTTTAAAAGCTATAATTATGAAACTGAAGGGGTAAAATCTCTTAAGCACTAATTTTGAAAGATATATATTTGTTATACAAAATAAAGAATTAATTATTTTGTTATTATATTTTTATTTATTTTGAAGCACATGTACAAAATAATAGTAAAATATCATATATAGGAATTAAGCTATATCTTTAGTTTTGCCTCAATTAATTAATAAATATTCCCATTTGTCATGAAAGCTATTTAACTAAATGTAACATTGAAAATATAAATGAGTTAAAAAATATTTGAGCAATTATGTCTTTAAATTACACCCTATAATATATATATTGTCGAGTGCCAGCCAGACTGGCAATATGGGGTGTGCTGCTCCACTTTTTTAACTGAACTATAATTTTGGTGTAGAATCTGACTTCCCCGGTACATGCATGCCATAGGTACCCATTTATAGAGAATACAACCATTTATACTCAGTTCATGCAAGGAAAGGACAAAGACATGAGAAAGAAAAAGTACATCCATGTCCAAATCGCGATTCGAACCCTGGACCTCTTTATCTGCAGTCAGGTATGCTGACCACTAGGCAGGGTGGGCGGCTCTCCCTACAATATAATAGGCTTTAAGATGAAAATCAAAACAAAAAAACCATACTGTACTTTTAAATGTAAATGTTAATGTAAATTTGAATATGAAATTTATGGGAAATAATATGCTGATAATAATATGCCTAAAAAACTAGTATTGAAGTAATAATTAGCTTTGAATTGTTTCAATAGTAAATAATTATAATATTTTAAGGAATAACATCAAACTATTTAAAAAATTTAATATGAAGTATGCCATTTACTGAACTATATATTTTTTAAAAGATTTAAAATAGTTTGAGATTATTTTATAGATAATATTTCTAATTTTGTTTTAGGAAATTATTATTGCCAAGAATCTGATGTCAAAGAATATATTAGAAATATTGAACAATGTAGAAAACAGGATTATCCTGAAACATATTCTATGAATAAGTATAAATTTTTTATTTTTATTTTTGCATGCACCATTTTAATTTAGCTATTCTTATATAGTTGAGTAATTAAATATTAGCAGTTGACATAAAAACTGAATCATTATATAAATGAGAATAATAAAAAATTAATAGTTTAATTTCTTACTTCATCTCATTTATTATAACTAAGAATTAACTGAAAATTACATAGTTTTACCTTATGTTTGCAAATAACTTGATTTTTATAAATTAATAGAAAGATGAATAGAGTTGAAATGTGTATCAGAAACACGGCAATACAATGTATATTCTCTCAATGGAAGTTGTTTCAGAAGTGCTACAGCTATATAATAAAAGTAATTAAAGATTTAGGTAATTTTCAAAGTTAAATTTTAAAATAATTTTAAATAATTAATATTATGTTTTTGCTCTTAAAAATTTATTTAATTTTAGAGGGAGTTCCAGATGAAAGAAGAAGGACTAAAGATTGGATCTCTGATGAAGGTTTTGAACCAAGCAGTAGACCAGAGACAATGCAACGCTGTAGAAAAAATATCAGTTTCAAAATTTTAAAGTCTTGTGGGCAAAAGATATTTGCAATAACATCAGCTTTACATGACTCTGGTATTGGAATAGATGAAAAGTTAATATAATTTTCTTTTAATTTTCGATTAATATCAATTTGTTACTATTCTGTATTATCAAATTCTAATTCAGAAATGTGATTAGTTAATTTTAATAAGAGTATTTATAAAATTTTGAAAACTTTTTAACACTTGAATTTTTAGTTAATCTTAATGAAGTAATCTTTTGGTTCCTTACTTTATTCAATAGTTCACTGAGGTAAAGTTATGTAATCCAGAACATACTTATTAAAAAGACATTTTGGAACTCAGTACACTCATAAGCATAAAAGCTAATTTGAAGCATTGCAATTATTAATTTAATTTAATCTAAGTATTTCCTCTATATAGTTTACAGAGAATTAAAATTATAGAAAATATTTGAGTCTCAAACACATAAGTGTATTTATTAATGTAAAGTGCAACACTATAGGAAATGTAAATTTTCTAATAAATGATTAATGTTAAAATCTATGATGAATGAATATGCTCCAAAATAAATTACAATTTTAAGTTAATTAAAAATAGGCTTTATGGTAAAAATCAGATTCTCATTGAAAAACAAGAATATATTTTCAATTTTCATATCATAACAAGGTCCAAAAGAAAACTTAAGATAATAATCACATGTCATTTATTAGTTTATGAATTATGAATTAATAATGTATATCTAAAAGAATGGCATGAATTTTATAGTTAATTCTTGTGCTCAAATGAATTAATTAAAATATAGTGAATATTATTGTTTGATTTATATTTTACTATTATATATAAATGATAGCAATGCCTATTCTCTTTTCACATATATCATTTCTAAAGATATGTTTGCTTGTAAATGTAAAAATTCATATTTAAAAACTGTAACCAGTAATAGTTTTAAAAAAATGTCTCATTAAATGTTTCATGTATTTTATACCATAACAGGATAATTACTCTTGTTAATTATTTAAATAAATTGTTGTTGTCATATTCCTTATATCGTTATAACCTTACCACAAGCTAGACCAAGTCCATTAGCACCTGAATCTTCAAAAATCATAATCAAGAAGAGGACTGTTGAAAAAGTCAATCCTATCAAAACCTACACAGATCAATATGTAATATAAAGAGACCTGCTCGGAACTACAGTTGGCTTACATCAGATAGGTCTTTAGCCTTTATCAAAAGGGAGACATGTGATGTATTCATTTTCGAACCTGCTAATGCTGAAGTGAATAATTAACAGTGTTGATGGTAGGGCACTACCTGAAGCCTACTTATCATGCAAGAAGTAGTTTGGAGGGATTTTAAAAATGTATTATATAAATTATTAACACAAGAGTAAAATTTTATGTGCAAAATTTAGATAATATATTATAAATTATTATAATTTATCACTATATAAAATATAATTAGTGATCGGTATCTGTATATATCATCATTTTAATTCCATTAATTGTTAATGAAATGAAACAAAAGTTGTTTGCATAAACCTGCATCTGTTTAAAATACTTTATTATCTTTTATTATGTCGTAATTATAAGAATAGATTCTTTTGTTTTTAATTAATATCAAAACACTAGTCTTTTAATAATTTTTCTTATTTATTGTATTTTTAAGGAATTTAGTTTTGGAAAATTATTTATTTTAGATATTAATGAATAATTTCTATTAAAAATTTTTAATAATTTCAGTTTTTCTCAAATCATCTGTAATAAATTCACAATTTTAAGTGTAAAAAACTAATCATAATTTTTTTCATTAAAAAAATGTTTAGTGTCAAATTTATGAGTATAAACTTAAAGTGTCATTGTTTGTATAGTTATAAATTGTATTAAATTATTTAATAACGGTTCATTATTAAAGTAAGTGATCAGTTTAAGTTAAATTCAACATTCAAAATAATATGAGCATTTTATCTAGACTTAATACAATTAGATAAATGTGTAAAATATTTGTTCAATTGAATATATTTTTTAGTTTTATCTTATCTATCTTTAATATAATTTATTGCAATGTTCTAAATTTTAGGAGTATTTTTAATTTATCTTTTTAACCAAGTGCAAAAAACTGTTAATTTGGAAGAATTTGTTTATAAATTGTTACATAAATTTTGGGTGTATATTATGTCACTTTTTAAAAAATAAAATACATTATCTTTGTTAAGCAGTCTTTTGCTATCTTTTAAACTAAAAGATGATGTTACTATTGGAAAAATTTTAGTACATACCAAAATATTCTAAAAGCAAATTTTTGTACGTCAAAATAAAGATTTGTATTTCATTTTTTAATTTCTATTTAATTAACATTTTTTATAATTCTCTTTTATCTACAATAATATTATAATGACTGAAAATAGGCATTTTATTAACAGTTAAATATACTATTTTTGCCTGTTTAATGTTTTCAATTTTTTTTCTTTAATTGTTAGGAGTTTGAAGCAGATATCTCAATGTTTTTCTGCATCCTTAAAGAACTGCTCGCCGAATTTCATTAAGAAATTCATAAAAATAATGTCAATTTTCACAAATTCTCTTTATAATGCAAACATTACTGAAGGTAGTGACTATCATGTCCCAACAGAAACTAGTGTCAAGGTCACACCAGATGAATTAGATGTTTGTGATAGTAAGTATTGAAATTTCCTTAATCAAATTTGCAATTTCTTTCTCTAACCCTATTATTATTGTAAATACTTCCAAAATAGTAAAAAATTAATTCTAATTAAAACTTATTTTAAAATTTAAAACAGCTCAATGATAACATGGAATAAACATACATTAGAAACTTCTAAAATTCATTACTTTTTATTTTCTTCAACTAAGCTTATTTTGTCTTCAAATTTTTTGTTTATATCATTAAAATAAAAAAAATTATCTGCAATATTTGTTAAGCTTTAATCAAAACTATTTTATTCCAAATCCTTCATCACATAGATTAAGTGCTTTTTAATTTTTTAATCGTGATTTAATTTGTATATTTAAAAACATTGATATTTAGAATTTCAAAAATTTTTAAGGATATATTATTTTTATTAAGTTATTTATGGTTGAACATTTAATTATTTTTTTAATAAATTCATTTTAAATTCTTATTATTAATGCTATATTAATACAAAGCAAAAATTAATGAATCAATATAATTTACCCATTATAAAAGCAAATTTTTCTAACTTTTTATTTATTTATTATTTAATTTTTAAAGCTCTTTATTCACTTTTTCAGCTTTTATAACTGAAGGATATGAAATGAGTGCTGAAGGTAAGCTTTTATTTTCTGTGGGGATGAATAAAAATATTTTTGTTATTATTTTTTTTATAATTTAATAACATGAATAAAAAATGCATGCTAGTTTTAATTTATTTTTAATATCAGTTTTTATTGATTCTACAATGTAATTATGGGTAACATTAAGTTATAAATAAAAAATATAATAATTATATAAAACTAATGCTTGCTCTGCATAATGTAAGAAACTTTTTACAATTATGTACACAAAACATCATTCTCCATCTCTGTTCCTTTTATAAACATTGTTCTTTTTTGCTTTTACAAGCATTTTGTTTAATATCTCTTAGACTAACTTTGTGTATTATTGGAAATAATAATGAAGTTAAAAGATCATTATATTGAATTAAATAACTCAAACTGGGTTTTAATTTGAAAACATTAAGTTTAAAAACATGGTTTTTCTTAATGAGTTATTTCAGGCTCAATTTAAATATATTTTTACTTGAAGCTTATCGTAATTGAATTAACACATTCTCTGAATATCAAGTGACTAAAGGTGACAGTTCTTTTGAGAAAATACTATAAAACTCTATTATATTATAGTTTCAATTTAAGTATATTATTTTTTTAACTCTTATATCAAATAATTTTTAAGGGGATATCAATTTTTACATTACGAATTTTACATTAGTGTATGTTGACAAATATATTATTAAGATGTAAAGTTTGTATAATAATTATTATATGTACTTATAAATTTCTATAAATAAAACTTTATACTATCATTTTAAACTAGCTCACAAAAAAAGACTTATTAAACATTTTAATAAACAAAAAAAATTACTTTTAATATAGAGCATGATATACTAATTCTTTTCTACAACAAAAATAAAAAATGACTCATTAAAAAAAGAGAAAATTTTACTGTCAGTTTAACATCAAAATAGAATGGATGTTCTGAAAAATATGTGTTTATCATACACTTAAGAGAAGGTTCTCTTCAACTCAATCTTTTTCTAGTCCATAAAAATGGGCTCTTGTGTAATAGTGTCATTTGTTGGCACTAACAATTATTATTTTCATCAGGACGTCTCTTACATTATTCAATTTTACAAACTAAGTAAAATCATATAACAATCCAATAGCAATGTGTTTCATATTTCATTTGTAACATTTTTTATTAAAAATATTTATTTGATTAGTTAAAAGCTTTCTTATTAGTATGCATAAGCAAATAATCATGTTTCCTTTTTAATTTTAGAAGTTTGCCTTCCATTCCTAAAAGGTGAGTCTTCCTTACTTTTATATCAAATGTACTGTGCATTTAAAATAAATGATTTTCAGGTACAATTAATTTTATAATTTATTTTATAACTATTTAATTTTTTATGTCTTTAATAAGTAAAATGAAGCAATTAAATTTCTTCTTTTTTACTAAAATATAAAATATTAACTTATTTTTAATATATATTTTTTTGTTTTTCAAGTTATTGAAATAAATTATAAAGCATCCTTATAAAAATCACCTACAGAAATTAATACATTTTTACTTTTTAAAAAATATTGTTTAGTACAAATAATGTCTAAGCATTACTCTGTAAAAATTTTATAGCTGTTTATTGATAATTTCAAACTGCTTATAACTATTCATAATAAGTTTTATGATATGTTTTCTCTTGTCAAGAAAAAAAATTTTTTAATTTGTCATTCTCCTGTAAAACATTCAAAGGCATGCCGAAACTATTGTTGCTTCACATTTATTTTAGTTTTTGTATTCATCATTAAAAAATCCATTGTAAAAACATTAAAACACAAATATTTAAAATTACTTTATGCTATAAACCAATTTATACATTAGTAATAATTTGTTGAGCACATTTAATTATCCTAAATTACTTAATATAAATTGAATGCTACTTACTTATACATTTACAAAAATAATTAATAGTGCTAAGGATTTAGTTTACAGTTAATAGTGAATAATTTAAATTTTAGTGAATTTATTTATAATATTGAATAATAAAAATTGTGAAAAATATCTCTTATCTACAAAAAAATTTTTGTACACTGATATTTGAAATAAGTAAAACTTTTTATTTGAATGAGAATTTAATTTCAACATTATTAATACAATATAAAACAGAAAAATAAATAATAATTCAAAAGATACAATACACTTGCATATTTGTCTATAAGATGAATCATTTAAAAATTATAATGTAACAATTGCATATTCAAGCAAGAAATAAATTAATACTGAGTATGACCAAATTCCAAATTTTTCAATGCATGGTATTTTTCCAAAAAATATGATAACCACAATGAAAATTTCATATTAATTTTAATATCTTATTCATTCCTCTTAACTAAGATTTATCCTTATTCATTTGCATTCAATAATTATTCTGTTTTACAATATATTGTAAAATATTTTAATTCTCATTTTAAATTAGTATGAAATTATTTTTCTCAAATTCAGTTGGCAGTTCTTCAAAAATTTATATTCTCCAAAAGACTTGTACTATTTCAAATATTGAAAAGTGGAGTCAAGAAATAGCTAAATGTGTTTCTCAAAAAGCACAATCCATTGGGTTAAAAAATCCTAATGATCTCAACTTATTCAGGTATGAAAATACAATAATGTCTTCTAATTTTAGTCTCATATTATTAAAGTTTATTTATAATGTTAATTTATTCTGAATCAATAACCTTCTATTAATTAGATAAAAGAAAATATTATTAAAAAAATATTTTAACAAAAAAATTCATTTTCTTGAAAAAATAGCTATTTTATTTATTAATAAATTAAATTATGAATTTAATAAAGTAGTTGGGAATTTGTATCCAGGCAAATATTTAATGATTTAATATCAAATATCTGTTTTTTAATTGAAATCATTTGTATTTTTTCTCTAGTTTAATACAATTTTAACACGATGTCTCAAAATAAATCGATATTTAAAAAATTATTCAAGATACTGAGAAAAAAAAACATCTTAATTTATTCTTACTTTCATAATTAACGATAGAAATTTTGTAAAAAGTTCCATTAGTATCTGACATTAAAATCAGAATTCTTGTTTTCAGTTATCCATTTTATTTGTATTTTTATTTAGATATATATAAGGTAATAAAATAATCACAGGATGCAAATGGAGCAATTTTTTCCCATTATTCATTTAAAATATAGCATTAAAATTTCTTGTACTGACATTTTCATTTGGAAATATTATAATTATAAAACAATTAATTTTATAATGCATAACTTGCAATGTTTTTTGGTTCGCATAGTTTTTAATTTATTTTTGTATAATTAACAATATATTGCCAGAAGTAAGTCAGTAAAAAATAGTCTTTTGTGTTAAAATGCTTTGTATTTTAAAATTAAACATTTATTTTTATTTTGTAAATTTTCGTCTGCGCGTATCTCAAAAATTTCAGAGTAACCCTCGTATGAATAAAAAAATTAACTAAAGCTTACCTACTTGAAGATGCTCTCTCCTTGTAGCAAAATAATTGAGTTTTGCAGGATTTTTCTTTTTCTATTTTTATTTAGATATATATTTTAGATATATATAAGTATCTAGATTTTTAATTTTTGGTAAATATTTGAACTAAAAACTCACTTTTACATGAATACGCTTATATTAAAATTCATTTTGTGATGAAATGCTGGAATCTACAGAAAACCCCTTAACTTCTACATTAAAATTTTCCTCTCCCAATTAAGGATTTAGTCTTTTTTAGCATTTTTACATGCTCAATTTTCACTTTGTACATGGTTGTTTGCAGTTTTTTTTAAATTCACTTAAAACTTGATTAGATTAAATTAGTGGAAGTGAGCAAGAAGTCATCATAAAGATACAAACAAAACAAACTGCTTAATTTCTTATAAAATTTCCCTTTTTATATGAATGCTTTAAAAAGCTGAAAATTGACATAGTACAGTATTCTAACAATTATGTAAATTTAATGTATTTAATGACAAAAATTACATTATTTGAGATAAATACAGTACTGTATTGTAAATGTTAAAAAACATTGTACTTAGCAATTTAGTTTACTATATTTTTATGTTATTGAATTTATTTCTTATTTCTTATATTTCATTGTCATAATACTGTTTAGAATAAAATGATTAAAATTAATGTATTATTTTGTTAATTTAGGATTGTGAATATTGTGGAAGACTGCTGTCAGGAATTAACTTGCCGGCCTAAAAATAAAGAAGTTTTTAAAGCTGCATTGAACTCTATATTTTTGACTATAAAGAGATTCACGTGTATGTATTAATGAACTCTAAATTAAAAGCTACCATTAGTGATATTTCATAAAAAGTGAAAGATTCCTTTCAGTGTTGTAATTTAAATTTGTCACTCATATCCTTTAATTATAATAGGAAAAAAGCTTCTAGAAAATAATTTTAAAATGCCTTCTGAAAATTTTAGTTTAAAATGTTTTTCCTATAGATTTTATTAATAAGAATTACTTAAACAGAAATTTTATATTTTAATATTTAATTTAAATTTACTGTTTTACAAACATAAGTATTATTTTAGATGGAGTTTATAATTATTTAATTATTTTTAGTGATAAAAATATAATTTTTTAGTGATAAAAATATAATTTGGTAAAGGTAAAAATGATTTTAGATAAAAACTTGAACATTTTACTAACAATTTTATTTACATTTAATATAAACCAATGAAATTAATACATAATTTAATATTAAACATGTTTTTTCTATTGAAAACTGCTCTCATATAGTATTTAAAAATGCTATCATTCCTTTTAGATTTTTAGTACTTAGTTTTGAAATTTTTCAACTTTTAAAAAAGTCATCATATTTATTTTTAAGTATATCTTTATAGTTTTTATTTTTTGAATTATTGAATTGATGTTCCATATAATTTATCTACTCACCATTTATTTGGTTTCCTAAGTTTACTAATTTAAAAATTACAAATTTCAGTTACCTCTGCAAAAGAATCATGTTTAGATTACCTTACCACAGCAAAGTTAGGTAAATGTATCCCAAAACTCCATAGATATTTTGTTTTAAATCATTGGCAATTGGACACTGAAGAGTAAGTAAAATTATTTGTTTATCATTTGTAAGCAAAATATTTTTTTTGAAAAACTAAATTTTGATCTTTTTTTAAATTAATATATGTGTGTAAAGTCTGATTTTAAATCTTTTTTAAGCAATATTGCCAAAGAATTAATAAATGTACAGATTTATATAGTTTTTTATAATTTAATATATATAAAATATTCTTGAATTAGTTAATTATTTTTTTACTAATAAATTTTATTTAATAATTTAAACTCTTTTGATATTTTTAATGCAACTTTTTCTGGGGGGAACTGTAAATTCTTTTAAGTAAATTGTAAGTTTGTTGAAAAATTAGATAATTTTTTACAAAAGATAATGAAAAAATATAGTTTTATTCTATGGAGTAAGCTTTAGAAAGTTATAAACCCAAAAGTATATTCGTTATAATTTTATAATATGATTTAATTATAAATAATTTCTATTATATAATTGATTTTCCCAATTTATGAATCAAATTGCATTATTTATAAGAAATGATTAAATTTATAGTATTGTATATATTAATTTATATATTTTTATATCATATTAAATTTTAAAAGAAAATAAAAATGATAATTAACTAAATTTAATTGACAACATTGTTATAAGAAAAATTATATGCTATGTTTGAAATATGAATATAGTAAGTTTCATTTGCATAAGTCAGCAGATTTTAAATGGTAAACACAATATATTACTAATGCATAAAAAGAGAAATAATAAATTCCCGTTTCTCTGAAAAATCAATGACTATGAAAATGTTAACATTATTTTGAATCAAGGACATACTCAGAAAATAATTTCGTAAGGTGTATTTCAGAGTTTGTACAACCCCAGGAAACTCCTAGAAATAGAACTTTTTTCCAGGGCCTTGGAAAATCTTAAAATTTTAAGCTGGCTCCTTCAAAATAATGAATAAATCCTATATATTTTTTAATTTTTTGTTTAAACATAAGTTTTTTTTTTTTTTTTTTTTTTTTTTTTTTTTTTTTAGAATATTATCAAAAAATATTTTACAGTATGTCACACAATTGAACAGAAGCAAAGAGGTTAATTGTTTTAGATTACTAAATTTTTAAAGGCTGGAATACACTATGATTCAGAGTTTGGATATGCATGACACGTAGAAAATCATATTGTGTATGGGTTAGTTTGATAGATTGAAGAAAATTCAAACATACTCCAAATTTTTTTCCAATGTAAAGGTAATTACAGAAAATAAACAGTAGTTTTTTTTTCCTGCTCTTGAGTGTCTCTTCCTATAAGGTTGTGAGGTATTCATGGCGACATTAGTAAGAACAATGTTTACTAAAACTTTCCATTTAGTTTGTTTTATTTATTAAAATTTCGATAAAAAAATAATACAATAATTCACAAAAGCATATAGAGAGGAGTCTTGTTTGTAACAAGTTATGAGCATTGACTATGCAAATCAATTAAAAAAAAGTTGTATGAAAAATTATAAGATATTTATTAAAAAAGTGATGAAAATTTGCTATGATAAACAAAGTGAAAAAAAATTGTTTTGTCTATTATATGTTAATACAGTGTATTACTGAAAAATATAATGAACGCTTAAAACTGTTTGATTTTCTTTGTAATAAAACAATATGATTCAGTTAAGGAATTGCTTTAAATTTTTCCTTTATTATTTCCATATAAAGATTTTGTAAAAAATGTGCATTTTAGAAATGAATATGTTGAATTTCCTATTTTATATAGTGTTTTTATGTATATAGTGTTAGTTTAATTTTGTGTTTGTGATTTACTTATTTGTGTTTATTTTTAAAATATTTTAACATTCCAATTTTTATTGATACTTAATCATTTTGTTTAGTTATTTATGTAATAGTATTCAAAATCTACATTTTTATTACTTTTGATAATAAATTTAATGTCCTATGAGATGTATTTCATTTTTCCTTTTTTATTATGTTGACATTTTCCTGAAAACATTTTTATCAAAAAACTATATTTTTTATACTTGACATGTTTATTAGAAACTGTTTGATTGCTTTTCAAAGGCTTGCATATTGTTATAAAAATCCAAATAAAACTTCCTTGAAATCACCCTTAAAGTAGTAAAAATTTTCAAAATCATTCTGATCATGAAACAGTAGATTCAAATGATGAATGAATTATATAAATTTTCTAAAATATATATGCTTAATTATTTTACATTTATGTAGACTTGATCAGTAATAGGTGAATTTGAAGAATTCATAATAAATTTTTCTATTTACTGATTTGCTTTATATTTTACTTTTTAGAACAAAAAAAAGGGCATTTTCATGCTTTATGAAATCATTAACTAAATGCAATGAAGTATCAAAGAAAATTTTTGATATATTATATTCAATAATTGCAGTACAAGCCTATGAACATGAAGGTGGTTTGGAAGAAACTATTACCTGTGAACCAGGTATGATTTTATTTTATTCTAAGAAATAAAAGTGACAAACTTTATAAAATATAGAATTGCTCTATTTTTTATGAATGAATTTTTATCACAATCAGTTAGGCAATTTTATGTTAAGCATTGCAATGAAATTTTAGCCACATTTTAAGTAGTTAAACATTTTTTTAAATAGAATAAATATTTAAAAATTAATTTATAACTACTGTATTGTGTTTTTTGTTTATGCTGAATAATTTTCTACAATTTTAAAATTGTAAAATAAGCAAAAATAATGAAAAACACTTTATATTAATGTGTTAAAATTTACAAGTTTTTATTATTTTTCAAATATTCTTTCATTAAAAGTCTTAAAGTATAGTTTTTCTTGATTCTAGTTTTTGTATAATATACATTTAAAATAATATAAACAAGATTGAGACTTATTTAAAAGAGAAAACTAAATAAAGATCATTATGTAAATTAAATTTTTAAATGCTTTAGTAAAATGTAAGTGATATGTGATTTTTAGAGTACTAATTCAATATTCATTAATATTGCCTGACAGCTCATGTATATTCCTTCGTATTCAAATATTTCTATTAAACTTAATGTATGCATTAATAATAAAAGTAGTTAGGATTTCCTCTTCTGAAAAAATAATGTAAAAAGTTATTAATTTTAGTAATTTCTTTATTAATTCAAAATGTATGAAAACATTTTGAAGGCATACTTGTTTGTATTATATATTACTAATATTCACTTAAAAGTTTGCTTAATAACTTTAATTTTATTTTAGAGGATTCATACATAGAACATTGTGGATCTTATGGTAATGGAGCAGACCGACAAACAAATCCCATAAGCATGCTATCAAATGAAGACAATGAGGAAAATAGAATTTTCTATTCCCATGAAGAGTATGATGAAAGTTTTGAAATGAACGCATTAAATTTAAATTTTAATGATTCTGAATTACACAAAGCGCAGGGTGAGTATTTACTTAAATTTAATATCTACTTAGTACACTGAAGATAAAATAATTAAACAATTCTTCATTAATTTTTATTTTAGAATTATTTTATGCATTATCTCTTATTTTATTTTTTATATTTATACATCTTTGGCATAAAAAAGAACAAAATTTTTACTTTATGATTGAGTATCTTTAATTTTCATTTAATTTTGTTTCATTCTTGTAAAACATCACAAGTTTTGTCTCAACAATCTGTATATTTTAATGTGAAGTGCAATAATTTATTCTTTAATTAAATTCATAAATTTCTGATTAATATTTTTTAAATATTTTTTTACTTCTAGAAATGAATAAAAACAGTGTTTAAATTGAATACAATTAATATTTGTTATGTACAAAAATTTATTGAAAAATATCTGCGTTTTAAATTAGAAATTTCATTTCTATGTTTGTGTTCAAAACTTTCTCTTCAAACTATGGTTGGTTGAGTTTTTTGTTGCAAATTTTTCTTACTAGGAGTAAACAATAGATTTTCTTGACAAATGTTGGCAATCTGCATCAATTTATTATTTGATTGAGACATGGTTGTTGAACAAATTATTTGATCCCAAACAATTGACAGTCAGACTAATAGAGTATTCACAATTAAATTCTTTTGTTCTTCTTTAATATATTAAGGTATTCAGCTGAATATTTCTACTTCCAAATATATTCATTATATTCATTCTGCATGTTTTTATAGAATTTAATAGTTTGATAAATTATTATAGATATTACTTTATGTAAATTTTACATGCTGTTATGTTTTATTATTTTGCATGTGTACTTAGGAGCATTATTGTTATGCCTCACAAATGTTTAATATTAATTTTATAGACATTAAAAATTGTATTTAAATTTTCTTTCTTGCTGTCCTTTATCTTATAATGGATATTTATAATGAGCTGGTTTCTCTTAATGAGCTGATTTCTCTGTAAATGTGTCTAAGATTTTCATATGCCTATTATTTTGTATGATAAAGATTTTATATTTAAAATTTCACCATTTACTTTATATCTCTCATTACTACCAAAGTAATTAAACTAATGTAAAATAATAACTTCCAGTCAACTTTTACATATTACAGCAAACATTGGTTCAGCTTCTGAAATCGATTCTAAAAAATATAATGACTGGAAATTTTTACTTTATTAAAGATATATTTATATTTCAACAATTTACTTAACAAAGTTATGTAAAGTGTTGACTTTTAATAAAGCAAAGTTTTAATTGCCAGTATATTTTGGTTATTTTAATTTCTCTTTTGTAGATATAAAGTAAAGTAAGACACTTTTTTAATTCAAATGGTGTTTTTCAAAGATTTTTCATTTTTATGTTTCATTTTGAAATTTTTAACTTACTCAAATGTTTTTCATCCTGTTCCATATATCTTATATTGATAAAGATACAAATATGTTAAAAAAGTGCCTCTTCCTTAAATTATATATATATATATATATATATATATATATATATATATATATATAT
>JAPDSC010100164.1:665631-774207 GCA_026290005.1 Latrodectus geometricus | reverse complement strand
TATATATATATATATATATATATATATATATATATATATATATATATAACCAGAATGTACATTTTCAAATGCAAAAATTTTAAGCTAATATATTAAATTAAACAAATGTAAAAACCTTGTTTCATTCGCTAAGAAAATTTAATTTAATTTCATGAGCTATAGGAATTCTTTTAAGCAAATGAAGTATCTAATTTTTTTATTCTGTTAATTTTATAAAGTAATTCATATGAACATAGCAAGTGTGTTATTTCATATGGTTTTATTGGAAAAATCAATCCAAAATTAAATTGGGTAAAAAGTTAAAAAAAAAAAAATAGTAGGTTAAAGAATATAAGTGGTGCAATCTTTAAAAGGCTCTCAAGAAAGTTCTGACGTTCTAATATGGCAAGTGTTATAGTTATAAAATAACAAAAATATTTCATGGACTGGAAATTTATTAATACTTATGTGTTTTCTAAATAATAACTTCCATATATTTCATTATGCTTGATTTGAATTAAATTTCAAAATTTCTGATCCTTATAATTATTGTTGATATAAAAATAATTATAGGCTAAATGTTTCATAGCATTAAATTTTTTAAAAAATATTTTTCATACTTTTATCATTTAAATAATAAACAAAATCAACATTCATTTGAATATTTCATTAATGTTGAAATGTTAATAATTTCAGCCATGGATTGTTGATGTCTGAGAATATTTTAATGTATAGTTTTCTTGACTCTTATAAGAGAGCTGTAGTTTTTTCTAATTTTAGAAATTCTAATTTCACAAATTAATTTGAAATAAAATATTGTCTTCAAAGAAAAACCTTAATGAACTATACTTTTTTAATAATAAAATATTCTATTTTATTATTAAAAAATTATATTTTAAGAGAAATATGTTTGTCTAAAATTGTGTCTATTATACAAAATATTTTTTTAAAAGTAAATACTTTTCAGTTGATTTATAGCCATTTACATACAGAAGAAGTGGATAATCTATATTACAAATTAGAAATTTTTGCAAATCAGTTGCTCACATTTTAAAAAAATGGTACATTTTTTTCCAAGTGTAATGTTAATTCTAGAAATATTTCTATAAGATAGAAACTCTTATTTGTTGTAAGGTTTATCATTGGAATTTTTAATTATATATTTTTATTGTTTATAATATAATTTCAAGATTTATAAAGATATGAATTATTATATTTAGAAATTGATGTTAACAGAATAATATTAAACAAAAGTTATGTAATATTTCATGTAACTATTTAAAAAGTTTTTTTTAAGAATTAACACTTTTTTGATATTTTATATTACTTGTGAGTAAGTATTTGAAAGGATAAATTCTTGAAGTTATTGATCATTTTTGTCTATAAATTCATTCTAGTTATTGAACCAATTAAAATGTGTTCTCACTCTGACTATGAACTGTATTTTGAAAATATATTGAATTGCCAAAATTTAAGAAGAGTTTTATTGTACAATGAAACAAATAGATGCTCAGAATCTTTCCTTGAAAAGTGAGTGCAATATAAAGCATATAATTAACAATTATATAGCTTTAAAAAATGTTTGAATACTCGTTTCTTCATAAATTGAAATATTTTCTTCAATTCTTAATTGCTTTACGATATATATATTAAAATTATTCAATTATGTTATTACAGTTAATATTATAAAATAAATGTGAACATAATTTACAATTAAGCATTTCTAACGCATTTTTACATAATTTTAAAAGATAATTTGTCATGATTTTTATAGAGAAATTTTAAAATTTGTTTATGTTTCTGTATGGTATGAGTGAACTTTTCCTTGCTTATAGATTGTTAAAAAATTTATTGATTTTTATATTTCTAGTATTTATGCTTTTTACATTTAGTTTTTAATTCATTAACATAAATAACAATTATTGCAATTAACCAATGAATAAAAAATGTTTTATTAGCATTATATGAATAATTTATACAAATATTTTATTTTCCTATAAAAATAAATATGATCATAATAACTATGTTTCTATAACAACTAATATACAAACTTCCTCTGTTGGAAAGCTTAAAAATAATTTATGTTTACAAAAACTTGATGATAAAAGGGACCAAATACAAGATATAATTTGATTAATTATAATTGTGCTTTTAATATTACTTTTTAGCATAATTTATTCATTTAAAGTTAGCAATTTTAATACAAATACAATTTTATTACAATTAATTGTGCTTATGACTGATAATCTTACTCTATTAAAGTTTCACTGATAATATGTAAAAATTTTAACTATAGGGATGATAACATTCAAAATTTTCACTAATCCTCTACTATTATTTTCTGTTTAGATCGATTGAATCAATAATTCTTTGTATGCTTGAAGAAGAAATTAAATTACCTTGCTTCATAAATAATACAGATCAATTGAGAGACTTTTTAACACATCTGGGTTTGGCATTAAGCAACAGCCTAAAAATCGATGAAAGTAATTGTAAGTAATATAAATCTTATAATATTCTACTTTTAATAAGCATTTTTATTTCAAATTTTATTCACTATTTTTGTCATATATTTTTTTTATTCTTATATTACATTACATTATAATTCGTAAATCTCAATACTCTGAATTGTCAGTCAAATGATTAGCTCTCTATCCTTTGGTTCAACAGTTTGTTGGTTTGATTCCAATCCCAAGTTTGAATGTTCATAATGATTGGAGTAGATTTTCTTGCTCTTTTGAAATATTAATTTATACATTCGAACAATAATATACTTAGATTTTTGAGGATATAAATATAAACAATTATTTATATGCTTATTTAAATTTTATTTAAATCACAAAACAAAACATTTGAAATCAAGTATGGCTTGAGAAGCCGATAGATATATTTTTATCAGACCAACATTTACCATTTACATGCATGTCCAACATTTATAATTCATATGCAAAGCTGACCTTAAAAGCCTAAATAATCAATAATTATTCATGGTGATACTGGTGTCTCTAACAACATAATAATTTAAAATATGGTTTAAGAAACCTAAACAAAACATTGTAATTATATAGATGTCCTCTCTGCACACACACAACAAATCGATCTCCCCCAAAGTTCTGCCTTTTAAATACTATCCTCTTTTTTCCTACCTGAGTTAGAAAGAAAAGTGAAGAAAGGAACAATTGGATATGATTTCAAGATATTTTTGAGTTTAACATTTGGAGTGCACTTTAAACTATAAGTTCCAGTGTAATAAATATCTTGTTTACAAAATAGCCATCGATTGACAGCAAACCAAACTTAGAACTCAAGACTAATACTCTACACTTAATAATACTGATTATTTAAGTTTTTAAATTCAGTGATTCAACTAATGCATATTCAAACAAATATAAGTTAATATATAACAAGCAATTCAAAATTCAGTACGATTAAAGCCATCAAAATCATTCAATATTACTAATTTTATTAGCCTTTATACATATAAAATTATTTAAAATTTTAAACGTTTTTTTAGTACATTAATTTTAATAAGTAATTCAAACTATCGCTTACTTAAAAAATTCCTATTCAAATAAAACGTGTTAAAACATTGCCAACTTTTAAGTTTATATAAATTATTGCAACTTGTATTTAAAAAAAAAAGTAAACTTTTACAATATCTGATAATGCAACAGCTGATTTAAACAAATTCATTCTTATCATGTTTTGCAGTTATTTTTTAACTTAAACTAAAAATTTGTATTTATGACTTTTTCATAGGTATGGGTTATAACCATTGTGATAAATCATCATTGATAAGTATTCCAAAGTGTGCAAGTATTATTTACACTCAGCTGAAAATTTCTAGGGAGAATGTTAATTCTGTTGCACCTTTAAATGATAAAAAGTATGTATATATTTTTTTTTTTTTTATGAATGTTAGGTTAAATATTTTTGCTTATATTTATTATTTTACTGTAAGTTAAGATTTTTAAAATTAGGGATCTAAATTTAACTAATTATATTTCCTTAAATAATATGTCTTATGAATAGTATTTTATATTTTTAGAGGTTTTAACTTGATCCACCAATGTTTAAATACTATATGGTCAAGTTGTTCTTCTAATATGTCTTTGTTAGCACTTCCAATTATATATATACCATTAGAGATGAAATTACCTGATAATTTAAAAGAAAGTAAGTATAATTGAGTAGTATTTCATAATATTAAATTTTTTTGACTAAATTAAAGTAAAATATTATATTTAGTTGAAGTGTAAAAATTATTTATGAACAAAAGTTTACAATCCATGATAACTGAATTTTATTCCAAAATTATTTTTGTATTTTAGCTGCAAATCAAATATGTTTATCTGCTAATGAGAATCAAGGTAATTATATTTTTTATTATGTTTTATGGAGTAAAATTTTGTGTCATTTAATATTACTTTGTTTATGTTTTGCTTGTTTGTGTTGTAAATTATTTCTCATTGTAGAAAATAAATTAGAATGTAAAGAAACTGATAGAAGGGAAGCCAGTAACACGATTACAAGTTGTCTTCAGAGAGTTGTGACAAAATTAATTAATTTGCTCACTCATTTGCAAATATCCACCAAGAAAGTTCGATGGTAAAATTCTTATTGTTCATAATCTAACACAATTATTCTTTCTATACAAATTGTTTTTATTTTCCTACTTTTAATTACAATTTCACGGATTGAATTTTAAAACATTCTTGTGTATTATTTACAAAATTATACTTTTAATAATCATATTTATTTAAACTTAACTATTTAATATCAAAGTTGCGTATAAAACTGTACTCATTTACTAGAAATGATTGTTAAATATATGTTAATTTCTCTAAGCAAAAAGAAGTGAAAAATTTCTACTATTATCTGGATAGCTTATAAATAATAACAAATTGGTTTTCTTTTGCTTGTGTTTTTTCTTATTTACTCATTAATATAGATTTTTCATACGCTTTAATAAATAGGATTAAAATCTTGGTTATTTTAATATCAAATTGAAAAAATTAATTCTTCTACAATAAGAAAGCTTTTTTTTTTATTAGTTACAATTCATAATTTTTAATGATATATTTATTTCTCTTTTTGTTGAAGAGAATAATACATGTACATACTAGTAGTAGTTATTTTTAATCTGTTAAGGTTGTTACAATAACTCAATACATATTGTGAAGATGATGGAGAAACATTTGCTTTCATGCTATTGTAGCACTTGTGCATAATATCTAGTCCCAATATTTTAATAACAGGGCGTCATCAAAATATTTATTTTTATTGCTTGCTAGTAATATTTTTTCTTAATAGTATTTCCTGAGCTATTTCATATAGGTAATAACTTTTGTGTTTTAAACATTAATGATTTTAAGTATTTATTCATAATATAAGTTAAGCCTAAAGTTTTCATTTTCTAATAATTACTTAAAAAATGAAAGTTGTCAGAATAAAAAACTTTTTCTTGTTCTATGCCTAAACTATATCTCAGTTAATAATTTTTTTACAATTGGTGAAACTAACTTTTGATATAAAATTTAATGTATGAATTATTTTCCCTTAAAGTTATTAAAAATTACAGATTGTTTTAACTCTGTGAATACATATTGCAATTTTATGCCTTAACATCACATTAATTTTAGTTTATTAAAGGTATTATCGAAATAAAAACTGTGTATGTTATAATGCTTTATTCAAACTAAACATGCTTTATATAATGTGATATAAAATCTTATTTAAGAAATTTTGAAATTTTGTTAAAGAATGTAATATGTATAAAATCATAATTTTAATATATCTGAAAATGTACAAAAACTTTTTGTTTTTAATTTATTCTGTTTTATTTTAAATATTATAGGACCATTGATCCTTTATCCATTTGTGTTACTACACATCCCATTTTGGAATGTGTTGAAAGAAATTCATATGAATTCAAAAAATTTGCTTTTGAACTATTAAATAGTACTCAGTCATTTTTGCAACAATACTTAAATACATTTTATGGTAAGTATACTTATTTCTTTCTCATGTTATTATTTTGGACATATTTAATTCTTAAAATATTTTCAAAAATCATGTACTTTTTTGATAAAATAGTAAATTGTATTGCATTTTGTTATTCTATTTATGGAAAAGATAATGTTTTTGGATTTTAAATATTTCATTCAATTAAATATTATAAGTTTAATTTACAACACAAAGTTTAACTTTTGTTTTTCATTGACTTGTAAAATACCTCAAAAATAACCTGATGTTAAAATGATAATTTATCATTTAACACATCTGCTAATTTGAATGGTTGTTAGACTTTTTTCTTGTACTTCAACAAGAGTTTATAGTGATTAATTCTGCAACAACATCTCGATAATAGTTTAACAAACATCAATTATTCAAAGTAAGCTTTTATTGAGAAAATAAAAATATAGCAATTACATATGTTATAAATATTGTGCATCAGTTAAGAGTTGATCTGAGAAAAATTAAAAAAAATATTAAAAAACAATGAGAAAAACTTGTAAATATTTCACATACCTACTTAGTGATCTTCAAAGTTTCGAAATCTGATTTAGGTAATCTTTGAATTGTTCTTGTGTCAAAAACTATTGCAAATTATGGCAATGCATTCACTCTCACAACTAAAGCAATGCTTCATGTATCCAGTTTTCCATGCTTTCATTATCTAAATCCGTTTTATAATCTACAGTCCCCTTTTTATATTTTGATTAGTCCTTTGTCATGTAGTTTCTAATTTAATTTGAAATATTGTACAGTGCAGATTTTTCAAATATTGGATCATGCAACATAAATCCTCACAAATAAATTAACCATTTTAAAATTTAAAATGAATTCAAGTGTTTTACTGAATTAATAAATAAATTAAAAATAAAATTCATAGTTCTTCAACCTTCTTTGGTCAGATGGAAAATGGCATAATGCTTATTCATTATTTGACTATAAGACACCTCTTTTTAAATAAGTTGTTATAGTGTAAAAATTTCGCAAACTTTTAAAATAAAATATATTTTATTTTGTTGCATACTTGATGTTTTGCAGCATACTTGTTTATTTCAAATATATTTCCTTTGTAGAAACTGTTCTTTGTTAAAATAGTAATTAACATTCATTAATATGTGTACTCACAATAAATCTTTAGTTGTGTCTTTTGTAGCACAATAAAATAGATTTAATATTAAACTTTAATACATATATAGTTTTATATATAGTATATAGTTTTATGTATCAAATATATTTATTTCCTATGTAAAAATGATTCTTTTATTTATAAAGTATGTATATTCACTAAAAAATTATGATGCCATTTTTATGTTATTTTTAATTTCATTATAAGATAGAACTATTATTAAACTATAATACATTCTATATATACAAGATAATTTTTTTATATAAAAAAGTGTCATTGCTCATAAATAATAGTAGCTAATTGTGTCAAAATAAATCTAAGAAATTCAGTTTTGAGTAAATCCTTTTTTTAATTTTTAAGCTAATTGTTTTAACTTAGATTCATTATTCAGTGACTATAATCCAAAAACTATTTAATAATGCAAATTTTTAAAAACAATTAGAATATACTGTATGTCTTTAATTGTAATTCTTATAAACTTTTTTCAGATCCTATAGATTTGTTAAGAGGCAGAGAATGTATGAAAGTATTTTCTGACCAAAGTTTAGATAGATGTTTAGCAAGAATGTTTGAGTTCATGATTCATTATCATAATGGGAGAGCAATGTATGTTTTATTTCATTTACCAAATATTTTTATGGAAACCAGTGCAATGACTTTTAAAAAGAGGTTTATTACATTTTTTTAATATGTCCACAATTTTATTAGTGTACATGAGAAAATGTTTCTTTTTGAAAAAAAAAAGATTTACTTTTTATTGAATTATCAAAATCATAATATAAATAAACTTTTCACAATGATCAAACACCAATTAAAGCAATAATCGTACAAATTATGTTTTTCAAAGGAAAGGAATTTTTTTAATATACAATACTTTTTTTTAAATATTCTACATTTTATCTTTATAATTTCAAGTAATCTCACTTTTTCAAACATTAGATAGCAAAATAATTTCATATTATTACGAACATAAAATGATCATTCTTATTTTAATATTTTGCATTTATTTTTCATACGTTTGTAGACATTAATTAGATGCATAAAATAACAAAAATATTATGAAATATTTCTTTAAAAGAATAGTAAATTATGTTTGACTCTAATTTTCATTATTGTTTTGAATAACATTTATAAATTAATCTTTGCTATTTCATCAAATAAATTAAAATGCTAAAAATTTATTTCGTGAGATGAATTAACAGATTATGCTTTTATCCTTTTGTTATACTTTTTTAGTAATTTATTTGCATGTATTTAGATTCAAATACTGTATAAAATTTCATTCATTGCATAAAAAAAACTTTTTTTTTTTTTTTTTTTGGAAATGTTAAGATATAATTATCCTAGATTTATACATCAGAATAGCATGAAATATGATGTAACTATTCATCAATCAAATGATATTTTGAAAAAGAAAAAACTTATCATAATATAATTGATTACTTCTGGATGACTCTAAATTTAAAGATTTCACTATAATCATGAAATGTTATTACTAGGGTAGTGACTAAAATTTTGAACTATGTAAATTTTTGATTTTCATTTGTGTTTATCTTACATTAAAGAAAAGATAATATCTTTCTATGGAATAAGAATGTTTTTATTTCACAACCATTATCGTACAATTTCTCTTTTTGAACAGTTATTGTTCTTACAGTATTTTAAAGTTAAAACATTAATTTAACATGAAATTCTGTTTAGGGTTTTACATTAATTTTCTCTGGGAATATTTTATTACATGTTAATATAATGAAATTCACAACAATATAAAAATTATTTTGATTTTAAAAATAAACATTAGTTTGAAATAAAATCATTAATTTGTATATGGTTATATGATTCCTATAACATAAAAAACTGAAACATTATAAATGCAATCCATGATTTCTGCATAGTTTCATGTGACTATGCAGAAATTTAGGTATCGATTTTATTTCAAAAATTAAATTCAACGAGATACATGGGCTGCTTTCTTCCGCACTTAGCCCGTTTTTCTGAAATACAGTTTCACTCAATGTAAGTGTACACGTTTTCAGAAAGACAAATCATATTCTATCAAACTTTTCACGTTTATTGAGTATAATATGCACCCCTCGATGTTTCTTATGGATTAGATTTTCAATAAAATTTTTAAATTTCCAAAAAATACATGTCTCTGTTTCCGTAAGTGTTATGTGAGAAAGTTAGCAACAAAATTCAATATTAAAACCAAACTTTTTTGGATGATATAAATTAAAGGTTGTTTTTTTTAAATCATTTTTATTGTGTGTTTTATTCTGTATTTTAGAAGAATAAGAATCACTTTATAATTTATTTTTGAATATTTTTTGTTATTCTGAAATGTTTTTTTCATTTCTGTATTATTTTATTATAGAGAATCTGATTATCCATCCGACTGTGTTGAAAACATTTTCAACGCTTGTGGTGACACAAATGCTTTTCACATATTGATGAAAAAGACTATGAATATACCAGTTAAATCAGAAAGGATTAATCCAATTGCATCAAAAATATGCTTGAAGACAAAACACCATGGTAAATTCTTTGTACTGAAGGCATCTTTTATAATTGACTTGTTATTTATTTGAAATAGTGTCTTAATATAAATAGTAAAATTGTTTGTTACTTTTCATTACTTTTTGCATATTCAAATAATATTATATCCATCTATTTAAATAATTTTTTATCATTTAAATCTATGTTAAATAATTTTTAAAAATGTAAATATGATACTTTTAAAACTAAAATTAGTACATTTTTAAATATTTTAACTTTTTATTAATAAATTGAGGGATTTTTTTCCTCTAGAAATCATTATTTCTAAAGTTACAAAATATTTATGTATCCTCATATGCGTACTTGCAATGAGTATTGAGAAAGGTTTTTAATTTAACATGTAAAATTGACACCATATAACAAGCAGCCTAATAGTGAAGATTGCTGTAAAACATTTGAAAAATCTGCCACATATTTTCTTGAAAAAAAAATTGTTTGATATTAATCTGTAATTACATGCTGCAATGAATAAAAAATCTATAAATCTTTCAAGCACCCATTCCAACAAACTTACATCCAGGAATCAGTAGTCCTCAGTCTTTTAACAATGGCTGAAATTGGATTCAATATCTTCCATAGAGAAAAACTTGGTTCTGCCTCATAAAGTAACATTTTATATCTAATTTTATAACATTAAAATTTAAGGTAAAATTATTTTTTCTTTTGTATGTGACTATTATACTATAAGATATACTTGATGCTGTTATAATTGTGTTGAGCCTTTCTCTCAGATATTTTTCTAATTGTCTGTCAATAAAAACATGGTCCTAACACAGACTACAATGAACTTAACATTCAAGATACCATTATTATACTTATATGGAAATAAGGATTTTAGATTTATTAAAAAGTTCATTGCATAATTTCCAAATTCTGTTTAACATTTTTGTCTTATAGAGAATAAGTTATTATTTCAGAAAATTTTAAATAACATTATTCAAACTTAACTTTAATATTTTCAAATTATAAGAAGATTTTAAGAAAATAATAAAAACACTTTAAAAATTATTTAGAATTCTGTTTTGCATGACCTATTTCATAACAGCTGCATATTACTTATGCAATCATTATGTTTGTGTTCTGAGCTTTGATTCAATATTTTGTGGATTCAGTTCTCACTTCAGCCGTGAATTGTTTTTAATGGTTTGGAATCCATTTTAAATTATAATCCCCTGTCTAATTAAGCCTCCTGAGCAAAAAATAACTGTTGAGTATCAATCAACCCTATTTGTCTCTGTATGATGTCAATTATAATTCACACTTCATTAATCTTATTATTAATCTCATTCTATTTAACTTAATAAATATAAGTAACTCTTTTTAATAGCATTCATATACAATTTTAATTATTCATAAAAAATTGTTATTAAGTGCTATAACGCCTTTTATATAAATATTTCTTGTAAATTTTTATGATTTGATTGTTATCTGTCAATTAATTATGTTATTTCTTCAAGAAAGAATTTAGGTCTTAGCTTAAGAGAAAGATATCTGCTATAATTTTAAAACAATAAGCATTTTTTAATAAAGATCATACACCCAATATTTTAAAGAATACATTTCATATCTTTAAAAATTTAGTTATTAGATACTCAATAATGTTTTTTATTTATTCTGTTATCTTATTTATGTAAGCTTATTATTAAAAAGAAATATTTGTCATTCTGTATAAATTCATAAACATTTTTACATGACATATTTAATTTGTAATGTATTTAATATACTATATATTTATACATGTATGTAAATAAACATAAAATTAACATTTTGTCATGAGAAATACCTTATTAGTTTTTCTTATGACTAATGATTGAATTTTGAAATCAATATACATTTAATCAAAATTTAACAATTTATTTAACACTGTAAAGATGATGGGGTTTAGTTGTAATGTGCAAAATCAAATTTTCTTTTAATTGAACTATAACAGACTGCATAAAGATGTATCTTTATATTTCTCTTAAAATGAATTGCAATATTTTACAGTAAGAAATAACATGTATCAAAATATTTCATGTAAGGAAATTTTTAAAACATAGTATTTTGCTAGTAACAATTTTTATATATTTGCACATTATTTTTTCTAGAATCTATTTTACAGTCATGTACTGTGGAAGAATTTGAAAACTCTTCTACGATTTCTCCAAGCTGTTTAGAATCAAGTCCTGGTTTTCTAATTTCTTCCAGTATTCAGCCGTAAGTGACTTTAAAATTATTTTTTTATCTATTATAAGGTATTATTGACTCAGATTAATACTATAAAAAAAAACTCCTAGAAATGTATCACAATTCACTCTTAAACTTGGAGAAATAGTAAATGTTTTATTTTTTTATTTATTCTATAATTAATGTATTTTAGTTAATGCTTTAATTTGTTTACTTTTTATGAAATAAACCAAACATCTTTTGAATTAACAATTTAAAGAAATCAATTAATGAATGAAAAGTTAAAAATGTAGATGCTCAAACAACATTCATTAAGAATATAAAAGAGTTTTGTGTTGATTTCTAAATTTTCAAAATCATCCATCCTTATGAAAAATTTTCATTCAGCCATTATTTTGATGTATGCTTAATATTATGTATTCTTAAGCATGTTAATAAATAATTAATTTTGCAATTTTTAATCAAATAACTTCAGCTTATGCATAAATATTTATAATAATTATAAATGAATTATATTTATAAATATCACAATATTAAATGTTTGTAATACCAATTCTACATGCATTGTTAAACTGAAAGTTTTAATATTGTGTTAATTCCATTATTTAATAAATGCTTTATAAAAACTTTTAACATTCATAGAAATCAAAATATTTTTTATTCTAATAAATATAAATAAATCAGTTTTAATATTTTGCTAATTAATGTATTTCCAATAAATGATGATAAAAACTTTAATTTTGTAAAAAACGATTTAAAAATATTTCAAGTGATTAAACTAAACAAAAAAAATTGTTTCTAACTTTTCCAGATATTTTAAATTAAATAATAAAATTTTAAATTATTCTTATAAAATTTATATGATTTTCTTCCAAAATAATAGTTACTAAACATATTTTTTGCTGAAATGAGAAATAAGATTTGTAATTAAAATTATAAAATGTGATTTATACAAGTTCTATAAGTCTATTATTTTAATAAAATAAAAATAATCTATATAAAGTCAAAGGAAGAATCCTGTTAAAAAATAGGACTGGATTCTTTAAGTTTTCAAA
Source organism: Latrodectus geometricus (assembly GCA_026290005.1). NCBI lineage: Eukaryota > Metazoa > Arthropoda > Arachnida > Araneae > Theridiidae > Latrodectus > Latrodectus geometricus. The sequence continues at coordinate 761,310 of JAPDSC010100164.1, read as the reverse complement.
AATATTTTATTATTGCTATAATTTTAAACCCTTCTTTACAATAAAATTGTTAAAAATCAGAATACTTAATGAATTCCTTCCATGTTAAAATTCCTCTGTATCTCAATCTGTGCAAATTATGAATAAAACAAAAAATTCTATTCTTAATATTTAAAATTGTGTGCATTATATACTTCTATACAAATAAACAGAAGTATATAATCTTTAATGTACAATATATACGTCTGTATATTTGTATATTAAGAGCTCATATTTTTATAGATGTGTTTCTGAATAATTTTGATTTAATAAATTTTATTACTATAAATCTCTTAAAATTCTTTTGCATTTTTAGAATTTTCAGACATTGCAAGTCCTGTTTTTGGAGAAATATGCTTAAAAAATGTTATTATGATATTAGAGATTTGGAGACAGTTGCTTCAAAGGCATTAGAACCACTGAAAAAATGTTTAGTGAAACATAATATAGAAGGTAGAAACATGAAAATTAATATAAAATTAATATAAAATAGTCTTTTCATGCATTTTTCTAAATAAATTACTAAAAATTCTATCCTTTGTATTTTAAATATTTTGTAATATTCTCTTAGTTATATTTAAAATTTAACCACACTAAAAAGCTACTGCAACATATTATTAAGCTTTTGTTTAAGAAATTATTTTTATTTTCAGAAATTTAGGATAATTCTGAAAAAATAGGAACTGTGGAATTTTTATGTCTTAAATTTTAATGAAATTTATCAAAAATATTAGCAGAATAGTCCTTCACATAATAAACAATAAAGAAAATAATATTTTTTTTTATCTTTTCTAAATTAAAATATCTAAAAGAAAACGAGTGATAACTTTCAGTAATTCATTTCTAATAATTAGATAAGCATGATAACAATGTCCCAAACTTAAAATAATATTTATTAAATGATTTAGTTGTATAACTCATTATTAAATAAGAAAATGCTGAAACTTTAGATCTCCTCATAGAGTTTTAAGTTAAACTGTTTATACTTAAAAAATTTTAATGGTTTTGCTTCAGAATAAGATTCAGGTAATTTACTAGCCAGCAAAAATATTTTAACCATCATGTATGTTTTTCTCCGATAACCAATTTTTGTTTCATTTATTATTATTTACTCATCTTCTAAGATTAAAAAGTTCCCACCTCACCTGTGAAAAAACTAACAATTTTATGAAAGTGTAATCTCTGTGTAACACTTTGAAGTGTATGAGACCCATTATGATTGCTATAACATATTTTATCTTCGCAAAATCTAGACTTTATAGATGTGATTCCAATATTAGTGTGTTCTGAGCTTTCTTGATACCTAAAATCTTCTTGAAACAACAAAATTCTGATTAATCAATAAGGAATCCAAATCTTCATTGAATTGAATTCTATTTTGCTCAATACATACTCCATTAAATTTTTTATTTTTATAGGAATAATACATAAATATTGCACTTCTCTTATTAACATATGCAGTTCTTTATCTTGCATTTTCTATTCACATTTGATGAATGAGTTAGTGAAACAAATTTGTATCTTTTAGTAATTATCTGCAAACAATAGTCATTTCCCTCTATTTTTCTTAAAACCTGAATCAGTTTCAAAAATTGCAATTCTTTATAAAAAAATTTACCGTTTTTTTTTTTTTTTTTTTAAACTTTTTCTGACAACATAATGTCAAGGAATTTAAGAAAGAAAAAGTAATAAAACTGTTTTTCCTATATTGAATATATTATAACTTACTTCTGCTTGACTATTGGCATCATTATAAATTTTTAAAATAGTGCTGAGTGTTCATATTTAAAAATGGTGATGGTAAAATTTTTACTTTCGATCTTGTAATTGTAGAAATTACTAACATATTTCTAACACCTATTTTCAGACATGTGTTAAATCCGATTAACACTATTTATTCTTGATCTACTATATATCATTTTTTCTTGTTTGTAAATTTTACAAAATGTATATCAGCTATGAAAACTTTTTATTCTGATACTTGTATTAGTGTAATAACATACTTTTGATTTGAATCTCAGTAATTTTACAAAGAAATGTGATACCTATATTTAATTTTACTGTTTATGAAACTAACATGAATACTTTTCTAAAATAGATCTATATCATCTTAACATTTTAAAATATTTTAGCATTCTCTTTTTCTGAAAATGTAGTGTAATTGATTTTGTAATGAAATTTAGAAATAACATTAATTTAATGGCTGCAATATATTAATTCTCAATTGTCTTTCAGAAAAATGTGCTTATGAAGTCACACATGATGTAAAAAACAAATGTATCTTATATTTTCATTTATATTCTTTCAATATAAAGAAGGGAATGTTTTTACAAGCTGTGGAATCCTCAAAGTAATTTCGTTACAATTTTAATTGATATAAATATATTCTTTTTCTCAGTCTCACTTTTTCTTTCAATTATTTAGGGACTTCATTGCTTGTATTAAGAGGACAATGAAAAGTTGCTCATCAAATGTTCATCAAGATATCTTTACATTTTACAAAGAAGTTACAGGCTTGATATCAGACAATGGAAAGGGTGAAATATAGCATTTGTTTTATATGATAATTTTAACATGTATAATTTACAATGATTTAATTTACTATATATTTTATAGAAATAATTTTTTACAGCCTTTATAACTTTTCATAATTACATGGCCTCTATGTAACTTTTCATTTAAATAACTTTACATTAATATAACACTGAAAGTAAATGTAAACTTTCTCTAAATCCTTTTAGCAAGAAATTTTTTGTAATTTCAAAGTGAGATATTTTAGCTTTCTGCTAATAAAAGGAATATCATAGTTCTTATCATAAAATATTGTCATCACTTTTTTTACAAATATATTATTACTGTAAAATGTGTCATTATATATTTCGGTTTTATTTCCTTTAATTGTGAAAAAAGATTATGACATTTACTTTTTCTACTGCAAAAATATTTTTCATAGGATTCAATTGTGCAATATTAATTGTTATTTTTACAACGCAAAATATTTTCTCAATACCAAATATGCGTCAGATATATTTAATATCTGAAACAGTTGATATTAAGAAGTTAATATCAATATTATAACTGTTTTAAACAGATGTATAGTCTTATAATTTATGAAATACTGTTAAAAAAATAAATTTCAATCTAGAAGAAAATAATGGAAGTTTACAAAAAAAATGGATTAATTTATCTAAATGAACAATGAAGTAATACTTTGTTATCATGTGTAACTTTTATAGTGTTCAATTTTTTTACAGTGTATATAAATTCTCATTATAGTTATTCCTTATATCAACTGTTACAATATAGTGCAAAATAAATATTTAGTATTCTTAGTTCCATATTGATTTATTTTATTTTATTCGAAAATGTTATTTAAAATATGAATTGTTTTGTGAAATATTGTAATCAAAAAGTTTATCAATAAACTGACAGTGGTTATAATTTAAGTGATTGCAGTTTTCTTTCGAAGGTTGCAATAATTGTTTGAGTAGTAACTATGCAAAATAGTGTTATCAATTTTACTTTGCGAAAAGAAATCAATTAGACTTATTCTGCAATTATGATTTTATTTTACTGGAAAAAATTCGTTGTCATAATTAGTGTCATTTCTAACTCATATTTGTGAAGATAATGTTAATACATTTTAAATTTTGATATTTTATGACAAGTAATCTTATTTTTCCATGGAATGTCTTACAAATGTAATTAATTAATGAATAACATTTTATATCTTAGTTATCTTTTAATACTTTTAAATACAAATTAATATCAAATGTATTAACTTCTGAATGATGGTATGTATCAAAATACTGTAAGAAAATTAATTAATTTTATTATTGTACATTATAAATTATAAAAAGTAAACTAATCTAATTTGAAATGAATTTATTTTACTTTCATGAATAAATGACATCGCTGAGAAAGATGTCACATACATCGCTGTCTTCTCTATCAATAAAATCCCCAGATATTTTGGGAATTATTATAAGCAACAACTTTACTGTAACATTTATTGTAATTTTAGGTGCTTTCTCTGTGATAAAAATTATATATCAACATCTGTGTTAAACATCTTATGTTTCATCATTTTTTGTCTCTTTGAAAAAACTTGCCAACAAATTTTATTAATTATTTAAATCTAATATAAAACAAAATTATATCAAGGAAATAAATTCTTAGTTTCTAAAGTTCTTTTTTGACATAGTTGTACTAAAATATTTATTCTTATTTAAAATAAATTTGTAAAAATATTCTTATTGATTACATAAAATTAAATCCTATTTGTTACTTTATGTGAACCTAATTCTATATGTTGCACTTTTCATTAAACATAATATAGATAAAAATCAAAACTATTTGTTTTTTCAATAGATTTATGACAAAGGGGAAATGAAACCAACATTCATATGAGATATTGAAAACTGATGAGAAGAGTTGTGATTAAAGTAATGTCAACTGAAATATTTCAGAAATAATTTTTCATGGGACAGTAAAATTATTTCATTTCATCATTTTGTACAGTGAAATCATGTATAAAAATAAACATTCCCTAAAATAAGATATATTTTTTTCTCATTTGCATACATTTCATTTATCTACATTTTTATAAAGTTTATTTGAATGTGAATAAAAAAATATTCATACTTTTAAAACTGAGTCAAATTTGTATTATTATGTAGTTTGAAATAAAATCTATTCTTTAAATTGTACATTTATTTTATGAAAAAAAGTAGTAAATCATCAAATTAATTTTTTTAAAAATATAAATATTTTCTTTTGCATATTTAAGTTTTATTTTTTATGGATATTTATTCACACCTTTATTTTAGTTTAACCACTTAAATAATATATTAATCAATAAAATCCCTTTTAAATGAATAGTTTTCACTTAAATGCGTAAATATGAATTCGTTCATAATAATTATTTTACAGAAAAATTTTTTAACTATTATATAATGCAGTTAAAATAATTAGAAATCTATATTTTCCACTATGGCAATTTTTATTTTAACTGTCTTGAACTAATTTATTAACAATCAAGGATTCTAAGATATCTGAACAATTGACTAAACTAAACTAATTCCTTAAACTAAACCGATTGTCCTGAAACATTACCCTTGAAGTCAATACATGTTTATTTTTGCTCCCTGATTTTTAGTCAACTGTGTGTTTTAATGTTGATTGGATAATTATTGTTGGGGATCTCGATTTGAATTATGAATTTACTGATTGCCTTTGAAATGCTTTGATTTGTTTTTGTGCATCTGAATAACATTTTTAAAGTAATTGAACTACATTTTCAAAGCGATTGTATGTTACTACTGGATATTATCATTGATAATATAAATCATTAAAAATTTTGTATCATACAAACTAGATATTTCAAGTCATCAAATTCTATTTTGATTTTTTTTAATGTCATTAAGTGTAAGTCATAAAATTTATCAACTTGATGACCATTTTATTATTAAAAATAGCAATTTCATATCTCTAGTTCGATACTATATGTTATAAAAATACTGATATTTTTTATAATAAGTTTTAAAAAATCAAATAAATCACCGAAGTAATGTTTAAATGTATTGTATATAATATTTTCTATAGCAATAAAGTGTTAGCCATGCATTAATATGTATTTGTTTTTCAATAAGTCAATATAAGAAAAATATATTTATTATTTAAAAATTTGTACTTGTAATTTTTACTTATGTGTGTGAGAGAGAGGAAATAAACTTTTCTTATCTTGAATAAACGTTTAATAATGCAACTGCCATTATTACTCATGACTTCTTGCTATCATGATGGTAGTTTCCATATCTTATTTTTAAAATGTTTCCTTTTCCTAGAGGTAAAAAAAATTTAACCAATACTTATCTATGATAGCTTTCTTATTGAATTTTTGTTATATATAAAATTTTGCAAGGATAAATGCAATTGATAATCAGAATGTTGGGTCCATTTATTATGGTGAATGTGATAGAATTTGTCAATCAAATTCCTAATGTCTGGTAAGTTTTTTTTTTTTTTTTTTTTTTTTTTTTTTAATATAATATAATAAAACATTGTCATGAAAAAAGCATTATGATTTCCTTCCCATGAATACCATTGGTCATATTTTCTTGGAGTGCTATTTTTAGTTAGTTTATTTTTGAAGTATTACTTCGAATGTACCATTTACACAACATTCAAACTCAGATTCGAAATAGTAAAAGTTAATTTTCTGAGTTCATGATTTTTTACCCTTTCTTAATATGCTTTTCTTTTTATATTATAGTTTATCTTTTCAACTCAATAAACGGATGGATTAATTACAAATCAACCGGTCCACGAAATACTCGATTTTATACCATACTAGTAGAAATGCGCTTGCATGGTATAAAATCGCTTGCCTCGATTATTCAAATTTTTTACCCGTCACGTATATTTCCACATTAATTCTAGTTTCCTGATATGGTTCCAAATAATTTGTTATGCTCAATCAAACTTTTTCAAGACCCCCATTATTATTTCCTTAAAAAAAGAGGGGGATTTGTTTCTAAGATACCTTTGACGATATCTTCTATCAAAGACGATTGCCCACAAAGCGCGCCTTATCAGGAAGATCAAAACCAGTTTCAGAAACTACCTTCAAACACTTTCAATGAATTTCTACCATCAGTTGTCTCATTCCTCATCGGTTATAAAGGCGTAAATGAACTTTTCATCAGTGTCAATGGATAAAAAATAGTGTCTTGAAAATTATCTTCATTTTCATTTATTTGCTTAGTAATTAAAAAAAAGCCAAATGTGCGCTGAATGAACAGTACATACTTGTTGAAGAAATACTTTTACAAGAACGGATAAAAATGCGGTTGACCTAATTATATAAACTATATATTGCTGGCCATTAAAATTGTAACACCATGAAAGAAAGCAATGAAAAAAGTTTTGTGCGTAAATAGTATTGCATGAAGTCAAAATGGCCAAATTTATAAACGGCTTTGAGGCGTGTGGAATCGGTAAACACAGGTGCCGTTCTAGGCAATTAAAACGGCCTTTCTCAGTAAGGCTTGGATGACAACAGGTAACTCATTCCATCCTTCTTCAAACTTGCCACATTAGCAATTGTTGTATGAGGAAAAAGGTGGCCAGTCAATCGAATATTCTCTGTATCGAGGAACAAGAATACGATATATATATATATATATATATATATATATATATATATATATATATATATATATATATATATATATATATATATATATCGTTGAAAGATAGCGCTTCGAAGTTAGGGTACAACCACTGGCCCTAAGATGTGTGAAATATATCGATCGCCTTTCAAATGATCACCCATTGAACTAGGTGCGTGCCAAGTACTCATTAAAAGTGTATTAATGAGTAATTGTATTCATTAGTTGCTCAACATATCTGATCCATCATCACCTCATGAGGATGTAAAGCGAAGAGCCTACTCCTCGGAGCCTCCATTCATCAGAATGCTTCACGCAGAACTAGGACTCGTTTAAACTCGTATCTGCAGCTTTGTTTCTGAGCATCAGAGTCATCGTCTATCTCTTTTCTACATTGTCATGGTTACCTTGATGCCCAAAATATCGCACGGTAACAATATTGAATTTGCTGCAAACAGCCTATTTTCTGACGATTCATCCATGAAATGATAACGTCTTGCAAAGCAAACAACATTCCTGTTTATCGAGCGTTAGACATGGAAGAACAATGAATATCTTACATACCACCTAGCAACCTACCGATTCGAAATTCACATGAAGTTCGTTAGATTTTAACAAGAATGAGAGGCAATATCAGGAAAGGACTATTCACTAACTCAATAGACAATATAATTATCTCTCTATTAAATTCCAATTCTCCGTGCAGAAAGAAATTCTTATTTGAAGCATAGCACGATATTTTGAGACACTTCTAAACTTATTTAGAGATTTCTGAATGAGAAATTGCCTGAACAACTTTTACGAAGTGCTTCAGGTACTGAAATACTAATAATTTGCATATTCCACTCTCTTTTTCCTTTCACGTCTGTGAGATCATTCCTTCTTGATGGTACGTATTTTATGGCCAATAATATCTGTATAACCTATCTTTATGTCTTGTAAAACACCTTGGGGTAAAATTCGGAATTTTAAAACTAAAGGAAATATGGGAAAAGAGTAATGTTATAAAGACAGCGATAGAATGCTAAATAATATAATAATATATTTAATACCATGATCACAAAAATACGAAGTAAAGAACACGTACAATACGCAATGGCTTGTGCATGAGTTCCAATGCAAAATGCCCAAAACGAAGCAAACATTCATTTTAAGGTGGGGATGATTTACCATGTTATCATCGTCAATTTGTATCGGTGAATGTGAAAGCTCTTATTTTCTGACACGTTAGATTAATAAACTTACAGATCATACTCGTTCTTCTTATGTCATTGCAAAAATCATCTTTTAGTACTACTAAATCAATTCTGTTCTAAATCTCTATAATTTTTTCACTTTTGTGTCTGAATCTCTTGATTATTTTTGAGATATAATTGATTAATTTTTAATTTTATTACTGACGCATCTGAAGATCATTCTTATTGCTAATTCATCTAATTCCTATGACATTAATTTTTTATGATCAAACTGTCTGCATTCCAAAGTAAAAGGGGTGAGGCAATATTTTATTACCACTTCCCCAATTTTTTTATTTTTAGAGAGTACCCTATATATATATATGTGTGTGTGTGTGTTTGTTTTTAGTGAGGACTCTCCGTAGGCAACAGGAAACATATTCACATGATCGCATAAGAGTAAATCAAAACACTCATCACAAAAATGTTCATCAATCTGACGAGTGTGAGAAGGAATGCAACATTCGTTTCCCGATGCTCAGCAGTGGCTTGTTTGAACTTAGGGCCTTCAATTGTGAAAAGTGTGGCCCTACTACTACGCCATGTTGAACAGAATGGTAATATGAAGATAAATATGCAGGTACACTGCTAAAAAAAAAAACGGAAGAAATACAGTAAAAGTCACTGTTATTTAAATAGCTGTAACAGGAACACTAAAGATAAAGTAAATTTCAGAGAGAAAATTGCTTGTTACTGGGCATGCGCTTCAATTGTTTTGTCACAAATTGTTTGTGGTTAACAGTGTATTCATATATTACTGAAGTAGTTTAAAAAATCTAGGATCATTAGTTTTTAAAATTAGATTTTCTTAAAAAAAATTTTTCACATTAATCTTTTAATTCCTTCTGGAATGTTTTGAGCAATTTTGCACATTTGAGGCCCATCACGAACTTGTTGAAACCCATATTCCGGAGTCGTACGAAGTAAGTTCACGACGGCACCGACATATTTGCTTTTTTACTCCCTGCCCAGAAGGTGTATAAGGCCAGTAGCAAATGAGAGCAATTTTGCCGGAAAACTGATGTCGGCGAAGGAATGACGTCAAACGCCACAAAATAGTCGTTCCGAGCGAAAAAATCGCTTCTCGTTTGCTACTAACCTAAGTCTGGCCTTATTCAAATCACTTTCAGGTTGGTTTACTTTCAAATAAGAGATATATCTAATTTTATAACCACTCAATACATTTTCAAAAATATAATAGTTCATTTTTAAATTTTTTACAATTAAGGAAGTGATTTTTTAATGATGCTCGAAGCTAAATTGTTTTCTATTATCAATTTTGAACTTTTTCTAAAATCTTAATAAAGTTTTAACTATAAAAAATTTGTTAAATTTTACAGACCAACCAAATTTCTACTGCAAAAAAGCACATAAATGTCTCTAAATACCATAAAATTTACTTTTAAGATTGATATTATATATGTATTCTCAGTTAAAAATACTTTTTCAATTTATTTATTTATTGACATAATCATTAATTTAGAACTAATACTAAACCTTAAAAAAAATTTAGGAAGTAATTTTAGGTTGCCATTCATATAATTATAATAACTTTCAGTTCAATAGTGCAAAAAACTTTTCCAAGAAATTATTTATAAACTGTTTACCATTATTTCATTAAAAAATAATAAAATCATCCCCTTTATGACACTTTTTATAAAGAACAAATGTTGGAAACACAAAAATAATTTCTATTCTTCATGTAAAAATAGAAGATGAAAATGTTTTATTACAATAAAAGCAAAAAAATTTTAGTTAACATTTTAATTAAAATATAAAGAGTTTTTTGATTTATGCAAGATAAAATATCGATACTACATTAAGATGTGTTTCTCGGTACTATATAATAACTTATTTTATTTGCTGTTTTAGCTATATTGTGTATATATGTGCATGTAACAAACTCCTGTAAACATTCACTATTTTTCTTTGCAGATAAAAAAAATATATATAATTCATAGCTGGTTTATTTTTTTCCTTGACAGGTTACATATTTTATGGGAATTTTCTGGAAAAACTCTAGAACAAAAGCAATTGAATTATTAAGTAGGAAAAAAAAACCAATATTTACAATGCATATAAAAAAAAAAATCAGAGTTTGTTCGAAGCAAATAAAAAAAAATACTTTTTAATAAATTATATATTTTTAAAAAATTTGCTTTTAAATTTATAAAATTTTGTCAGTTACATGAACTTTTTATGTTTCAGCTCTAAATATAGTTAAATTGTTTATCGGTAAAATGGATAGAATATCAGATCTTGTAACCAAATCTAATTCTTTATGTGAATTTCAGAAATAAAAAATAGTTTTTGCATTAAATTTGAAAATTAAAAACTAAATTTTTTAATAAATGTTTCTAAAAATTATTTTAAACAAAACATACTTTTATGAAATTTTTTTTATTGAAAATAAGGAAATATTGCACAATATATTTTGCAACATACATATTGAAAGTATACTATAGGAAGCTAACATCGAATTATCATACACAATAAACAGAAAATATGTATATTGTTCCCAGAAAAAATGCATATGCACAACAAATAACATTAAAAATGAAATTATGAAAACTAAAAAACATCAGCTTCCTGATATTATCATGATAAAAATATATATTTACTTAAAAAGTAGACACAATACATATTAGATAAACAAAAATAATTTTGTGATTACAATAGCTTAATATATTTCAAGCTATGTGTGTTATATAAAAAAAATAGTTGCCTTATTTAACAAAATTTGTAATGCTAAAATGAAGCACGTACAAAGAGAATTGTAGCAATATTTACTAAAAAAAACCGTGATACACACAAATTTATATAGAAATTGAAGATATTTCAAACTAAATTTTTAAATGATAGTAATGGATTCAGGTGTATTATTAAAAAAATTCAAGTCAAAAAATATTGAAAATATTTTTTGAAATAAAATGTAACTCTTAACAATTATAGGATACGTAATGTGTTTAATTTCAAAATAATTATCAGAGATGTTCCCATAAGTATATGGTTTTCTTATACATTGAAAATTAATAGAATTTAATTTTTCATTGGAAACGATTTTAATTCAACCTGCTCAACTTTTTTCCAATTTAAAGATTAAGAAAAGATAGAATTTACACACTCAACATTTGTTTCATTAAAAGAAGTGCAATAAATGAAAAGATGTATCGCCTTCTTATTGCCTTTGATGACTTATAAATATGTTATTTTCTCCCTTTCAGAAAAAGCTGATTTTGCTAAGTACTTGATTTTAAGCATTTTCATATTATTTTCTGCATCAATTTATATAAATAAATACAAGTGCATTTAACACATTTAAGGAGAAAAATTCATTTCATCTATATATTAAAAGAGAAAATTCTTATTTTAACTTGCATACTATTTTTGTAAATTTATTTGATTAGTTTTTATTATTTAAAAGTATACAAAATATAACAATTTTAAAATTTAAAAGTATACAATTAAACTCATTTGTTTCATTAAATGACTTTCATTCTTTACTCTGTAAACTTTTTGTAGTATATATCCCTAAAATATGTAATGGGAACATCACTGATAACTATATAAAAATACATTAAATATTAATGATACATTTAGTATTCTAAAGTAAACATTGACAGAAAAATAGATTAAGATTATTATTTTTACTTATAAAAATTATTTAGAATAAGATCATCCAGATATTGCCAAATGTATTTTTTTCACATATTTGAAGAACTTGAAAATAAAATACATTTAATGAATATAAATGTTAAAGTTTTAAAAATGTATATTTAATGTAGTTTTAATTTTTCAACAAATGCAGTCATTCATTTTTCAAAATTTAACATTTATTTAATAAATAATAAATTAAAAAAATCACAGGGAAGCAACAACCAATTTTGGAATTGACAAATGTCAATATATTTTCAGAAATGAAAAATTATGAACTTTTTTTTGTTGCAACTTTTTCAACAACAGTTATTATTCATCAATTTCCAAAAGACCACAGGGACAAAAATTATAAAAATCACAGGATAGCTACCAATATATTAAAAAATTGGTAATATCAGTAAAAACAAATATACAACAATAAAATCATTCATCAATGTAAAAATAAATAAAAAAATTAAACTGCCATACAAAAAAATGAATCAATATAAATTTCATTAAATTTAATTTAATAATAAAATTTAAAAATGCTTATAATTTTTTTAACACACTAACTGAATAATAAAACGAAATAAATAAATGTTTATATGAAGACATATGTTCTTCATTTAAGATTAGTTAATTAACTCTAGTCAATTTTTATTTTAAATAGTATTAACATGCAAAAAATTTTGAAATGCAAAAAGATTGCATTTCAAATACAAAAAATTTCACAATTAAAGAATAGAAAATTTCTATTTTCAAGGAATACTTTTGGAAGAACAGAAATATGTTGTAGATCAGCATGTTATTAAATTTTGATTATATATATATATAAAAAATTTTTTGTTATAAAAATAATAAATGACCAAAAGTTTTTTCTTGATAATTTTCTATAGCTAATATTATGAAAGCAGTTCTTTTAATACACATACAAAACAATATCAGAGACATATATAGACAATGTTTCATTAGAATAATAAAATTAATACAATTATAAGAAAATATTAATTTCTTTTCAGATTTATAAATCATAAAATCTTATCCTTAAATCATCAATCATAAAATAAATGTACATTCAACAAAAACTTTAAATAACATTTATTGTTATAAAAGCTCATTCTTAAGAAATTTTCAAATACAATTTTGAAAAATATTTTGTTAACCATTAAACTTTTAAGAAGTTATGATATGCTAGAGAATGAATAAAAGGTTAGCATTAAATATGTCATTTAAGTTATATTGTATCAGTTAGTGTGATCACCAAATTCTTAATTTATTCCATACATTATTTGGAAGTTTTTGATCTACATGGAACATTGTAGTGGTTCTAAGAGTTGCATTTATAACTCTTGCATGTTATTGAATATCAGCATTAATGTTTAGTTTTGAAAATAATGTTTGAAAAAATTTTAAAACCATAACTGTCTAAGGCTAAGAAAAATATAAATTTAAAATTAGAAACAAATTATTATAAAAAAAATATTTCTGTTATTTATTTATTTAGGGCTATTTACTAGATTGTTTATCTCTGACCATTAATACAGAATAGAATTTTTTCAGTCAAAAGTCCCAGCTTTATTAATAAAAAACGATTTTTTATATTATTTACACTAATGATTTAAAACAGATTGTTGAATTTCATTAAATAGCAGTAGACGGATTTATTTTTTAAAAACTAGTGAAACTGCTGGTTGAGAAAAATTTAACTATTCAAGATATTGATGAAATATTGTAGATTTAATATGTTATTTTTTCAATTAATATTAATTATTTATGTGTAATCACTTTGTAAGGAATATTTACAGAAATTTATCTGAGGTAGTTAAATAAATAGAAATATTCGTTATCGCTACATTAGAAATTATGCAAAATCGGATAGTTTTGGTGGGAAATGAAAAACCAAATCTGTATCAATATTTTTTCAACCAATATTGAAGTTACTAATACTAAATACCATTTAAATTATTATACATACAAGTCACAATATTTTAATCAAACATATTGATATTTTTTTATCCTAATAAATAGAAAAAATTATATGATATAAAGTAATTATTTTACTCTAATGAATATTGTTATAGAAAAAATACTTCATTTGCAAGACTAACTGAAAAGTAATTAAAATCTACATTAATATAAAAACTCACAAATAATAATATAACGATTGCGTTTTAAAATTATTAGATTTGATAATAAATTAAAGAGAAATAACTAAAATACTTTTTAAGTTAAATAGTTCAACAGTTTTAAACATATAGTGCTAGTGCAATTTTGAAAGTGAGCTTTTCACTAGATAACATTCTTTGGCATTAAAAAAAAGTAACTATCGGTATTAATTACAATTTGAATATAAGATTTCTCAATTTAAGACTAAGTACATTAAAATTTGTAATATTTACATATTTGATGAATAAAATAATGAATATAAAAGCACAAATAAAAAATATTTAGCAAGAGAGGTGCAGAAATGAGTTACTTTAATGATTTTAATTTAATACACAATAATGCAATGAACAAAATCAAATCAATTTAATATACATAAAAAATTAAGTATTACTTTATAGAAGTATTACTTCTAAAAATAAATCTGGAATATATCATAAATAGGCATTTCAAACAATAAAAATAAAATGCAATTATTTTTAACAATTTAATATATCACTTTGGTTTAAATTGGGAAAACATATTAATGTAATGTATTCTTACAATATACACATCTTCTTAATTATTTTGATGTAATTTTATATAACAAAGTAATATAATAATTTGAAAAAAAAATAGTTAGTTCCATCAAATTGCAACACAATAATAATGACATTCAAAATGAATTTTATAACATGCAATATGAATATAAAATTGAAATAAATAAAAAATGAAAGAAATGATAAATAATTTGATCAAGCAAAATATTTTGATTAGAATGTGTGTGTGACTAGGGTTTAAAATAAAAAAATACATTTTATTTTCAAATCACACTTTCCTTCTTCAAATTTAAATTTCTTAATATTATTTACTATAAAATAAATAAATTTAAATTACTACTACAAATAAATATATACATCAATTAATCACATAAGCTTTTATAGAAAATGCAAAATTTAAACAAATAAAATTTTATTAATAACATTTTGCAAAAGATATCCTAAAAATAGCAACAGGAGGAAAATTATATGAAGACATTATCTTATTTTTCTCAACATAAATGTAAAATAGTTGCAAATAGAGTTAATCAAGATTTTTTAGAAAAATAGCTGCATAAATCTAAAAACAATCTAATAAATTTTAATCAATATTACACAAAAGTATAAAAAGCTGAAAAATGTGTAAACTTCTTATACAGAAATAAAATTTTTGAGTAAAATATGTAACCTTCATTTTAAAAATATAAAATTAGTGCCACATATTTTAGAAAATAAAAATCTCTTTATATTTCACATGTTAAAGAAGAAAAACATTTTTATCTAGTTACGATGGTTAGGCAGAATTAAAAACCCATTTAATGAAATTAAATTTTTTGTTATATTATTTAAATACAGCAATTCTATAATTAATTGAGTAATAAAATAGAAATAAGGAATAAAATATTTAGAAATATTTTATGTATGTAAAAAAGTATATTAATTTTTTAATTTTATGGAATTTAATTTGATTAGCTAAACAAGTGTTATATAATAAATCTTCTCTTTTGATCTATAAATGCAAAAAATACACAAAAATGCTTTGTCTTTTTATAATCAGATCATGATTTTTACGGCATTTATTAAACATTAGATTTGTTTGTTCTAATATTTGCCTAGAATTCATACATTTTCAGACTAGAATTTTAGATACCTACATTTTTTTAATATTTATTTTTAAAAGTACAATTACTTTCTAATATGGTCGAATTAATAATAAACTAAACCAGCTATTTACAATAAACTAATCAAAATATGTACATGCCCATAATGAACAATTATAAATATTTATGATTCTAAAAATACCAAAGGTCAAAACAATCACAGATCAGAAATATATGTAATCTGTTTTCAATAAATAACAGTTTTAAAATAAATAATGATTCTAACAACCTAACTTGTTATGGATTCATTTGATTGGGAAAGCTTATGCATAGCTTCCTGAATCTTTTCTTGTAAAATTTTGTATTTAAGTTTCACTTGGTTAAGGTACTCTTCTTCTTCCAAATCTAAGATTTTTAGAAAGTTGTTAAGCTCAGGAATTGCAAATTGCTCCCACTGAAATTATATAATAAATTATAACCTATATTTTAACATTAAAAGTCAAAATAATTACAACATTTTAAACAATGGAAACCAAAATTAAATTATACATATGTTATAATATATCATGACTTACAATTATATCTTCAGTTTCATTTTCTTGTAACACAAAATGTTTCTCTTCTTCACAGTCCAATAAGGCCAACATTAAAGGAATCTCATGATCTTGAATTCGTCGAAGCTTTGCTAAATAAATATAATTTTTATCAGATAAATACTAAGTCTAAGAAATGCATTTATGAAGATTAACATTAAAAAGAATGGCAGTTTAGATTTATTCTATAACATGCTTGAGACATTTTATCAATAATTAAAATTTTAGAAAATAAAAAAATTTCTAAAACTTTTAGGAGGAAACATTTTTTGTATTATATGTAAAAATATACTTCAAAATATAAAATCATTCAAGGCACTTTGAAAGCAATTAGGTAAAGATAAAATTTAGAATTCTTATAAATTCATATTCAATAAAAATGATTATTTTAAGCAATAAATTTGAAAAATTTTATAATTACTGAAATAATTTAAATGTGAATTGGAAGACTTTAATTTATTTTTGATATTTACATAAAATTTTGCACCTCAAGTTTACAGTGTTGCATTTCATTAAAAAATAGTTAAAATAGTTATAACTGCGAACAAAAATATGAGTATTCACTTTGCTTTATAATCTGTGCTTAAATAAATTACACAATCATTTTTAGAAAATTAAGCAAATTTTTTATAAATAAGTGAAAAATTATCACTAAAGAAGGCAGAAACTCTATATTAGATTAATTATGAACTAAACCCCCTCATTTCTTTTCATAATGAATGTATTTTTTGAATGATTGGATTTATTACCTACTTTATTTAAATTCATTAATCCCTATATTGTATTTATAATAGGCTGAAAATGTACCAATCTTTTATAATGTTTTAAGTATACAAAAGAAGCCTAATTCATATAAACTAAGGATGTATTTTAAAGGCCTTAAACTAGTGTAGTAACAATATAGCCAACAAATAGAAACTGCTTAATTGCATAAACTACATGTGACTTTACTTTGAATTTCTCAACATCTTGTTAAATGTCAACTATATCAATACGCTACCTTGACTATTATATGTCTAATGTTGCAACAGCACTTTTTGCTTTTTTGTAAAACAAATAAATTGGATTTCTCTTCATAATTTTTTTCTAAGATCAACATTTTTTATGAAGACAATTTTGACAGCTATAATAGATATAGTGTTTCGTTACAAAATTTGCTGCTTTAGAATATATCAGAACTTTGACAATGCTATCAGTTAGGTTTTATAATTTTTTTGCTTTCGCTATATGAAATTCAATCCATAAATTTTTACAAATCCTTTTCCCTTCATTCATTTAAACTTTTTGTTTAGCTGCTTTTCCAGACAATTAGAACATTCTTTACTTTTAAAATATTTAATTTTGCTTGAAAATTTATTTTGCAAAATACAATAAGCAATTTTTAAAGTATTTCTTAAAATAGAGCAATTAAAATTTTCATATGCTTAAAATTAATTTCAATTATTTTTTCAAAAATTTTACAAATTATTTACTAAAAATGTCACAAAAACTCTTAAAAAATTTCCTTTCTTATTGTTCTATACAAATGCAGCAGTTCCTCATTATTCACAATCTAAATTTTATAACTTGAAACTGCAAAAAGTAATTTATTTAACAGACATATGATTAAATTTTTTTATTAGATGAAAACTTAAAAAAATCTACTACTTAATTATATTTAAAACAAATAATTTAAAAAATGAAATTTTTATTTGAATATAATCTTGTAAGCAACATTGTTTCCAACTTTCTCTTCAACAATTAACACCTAATACTAAAAATAGAGAAATTCTTTCACCAAGCTAATCAAAAGAAATTTTTCTATTAAATTTTTAATATTATTCTCAAACTAAATTTTACACCATAACTTTCATTGTTGACAACTATTGTTTTAAGGGATATATTTCACTATTTTAATATCAAAAATTCAAATTATAACTAAGTCAAAGAAAATGAAAGTAATTAAGCTTACTTTTATTATAACCATTAGTGTAAGTCCTTTCATATAAGGCAAATTTGTGAGGATTGTCAGCAACTTTAAATTTCTTCAATAATGCATTTATTACTTCTCGAGCAGAAAACTCACTTAAAAAAATAAATAAATAAAAAACTGACAAAAATTTACTTTTTTTTAAATTTAAATTAATTGACAAAAATTTACAAATTTAAAAGGTACAGGAAAAGAAACAAAAACATCACAACTTATTTCAATATATTAATTAAATTTAAGAAAATCATACACACATATTATATATATATATATATATATATATATATATATATATATATATATATATATATATATATATATATAAACATTACCAAGACTTTTTCAGCCACATAATAACACAAAATATTTCTTGAAATGAATTTTTTAAAAATTTATATTTTCCCTGTGTCAGCATTATTAAAAATTGAGATAAAAATATTCAGCCATCAACTGACACTTTTACTTTACAATTTTAAAAAATAAATTTTAAATTGCAAAATAATTTTTATAATGGATGATAAATAAAAAGTTTCCTCATTCATGAAATACCACATGGCAATATAAAAAATTACTATTAAAAACTTAAGCATGTTTTATGGTAAGTTTTATTTAGTACATAAACAATATTTCATTGCATAACATGAAAATTTAAAATGATAGATAAGCTTTTATTTTAGCTGTAACAAAAGTTATTTCTTTGTTGAAAAGTAACAAATTTTTAGTGCAAATATCCTTTTCAAAAATATGAAATTTTCATCAAGTCTTAAAAAAACAAAAAAATATACTTTATCGCATAAACAAGTTAAGCAGAACGAATGTTATAATATTTGTATTAATTGTCACAATAAAAGAGTATAACTAAGTTCAAAATATTAATATTATAATAGACTCATAGTTATAAAATTTTCATTCAAAACAAATTTTTTCATTACAATTATAACAAAAATATTAAATATTTTATTACAAAAATATCCTGAATGGTATACATTTCATTAAATGATCATCATAATACATAAAGAAACTAAGTGTAAAAAACGCAATGAAATAGTTTACTACACAATTACGTAAAAAATTGCATTCTTGATATTTTAAGAAAAAGAATTGTAACTTCAATAACATATATGATATGTTTCTAAACTATTATCCTTTCTATATTTAATTTTATTATTTGTTTGCATTTTCAATAAGCTATCTTGTTAAATATTATTTTATTCATACATATAAAAAGTCAAAATATTCTATTTAATTTCATAAATATAATACACAAAAAATATTTAAAAATAAAAGAAAAAAAGAAATTAAAGCATAAAAATTTACAAATGATACTTAAGTATCTTGCATATAAATTGTAAGTGCTTTCATGAAATTTTACTACTTTATTAAAAGGATAGACCTTTTTACAAAGGATACAAGAATAATTAAATGCAAGAAAACAAGTTGTTTATGTTAAAAAATATTAGAAATTCATTTATTTATAATAATTTCCAAATTAAGAACAGATTAAAAAAAATAAGTGTTTAAAAAGTTATTATTTAATTATTAACTTTCAAAGATTACTTGCATAATCAAAAATATTATGAATAAGATTTTAATAAATCAAGAAGAAATATTCCTGTTATATTGGAATATTAAAATTTAATTTTAACAATTTACTATTTATGTAATAGATAAAATTGATATAAATAAAACAATACACTATTCTGACATTCTTAAAAATGCAGGTTTCCTAGGAATATTTTATTACATTTCTTCATAAATATAAATAAATAATATATTTTACCTAGTAATATGCAATGCTTTCACAGTATCACGTGGCAAATAAAAAGAAGTGAGTGTTTTACGCCCACAATCATCTTCTTCCTTCAAAATATCATAAATGGAAGGTGGACGGGTACCAGCAATAACATTTATAGGTCTAGTAAGATTCATGTGAACACGGATGAAGCCGTGAAGAGTTTCTCCATCTTCTTGCTAGTCAAAACAAAAGTATATTTAATATTTGATGGTGACTTTTATTTCTGGTATCATATATATATATTTTACAGATCAAGTATTATTCAAAATATCAATACTTTAATATTAAACTCTAGTGAAATTTTATAGATATGTAATGAATGTGAGCAAATCAAAAATTTATTCAAATAATTAAAGATATTATAAAAATTCAATTAACTTCAACTTCTTATACATAAAAAGAAATATTATTAATCAATTAAAAATGTTTCATAAATATATCTTTAAGATGAGTCAAATAAAAATATATTCAATGTTTTTTACTGAGATAAATTTGATAATTTAATAAAAATTGAAAACAATTCAATAATATTCGCTAAGAATAATTAACAAATAAAGTTATATGAAATAACTAGGTAAAATTCATTTACATTTATACACGTAAAATTTTTGAGACTAAATAAAAAATACAACTTTTAAAACACATGAAATATATCAATGAATAAACAATTTACTTACTAGAACCATATCAGAACTATGATGAAGTGAATTATATCGTTCAATTCTATATCTCAACTCTTCTCCATCAAGGTGTTCAAAGAATAAGGGTGACAATCTTTCCTAGAAAATACGTAAAAACAAAACAAATGTTTTATTATCTATCAAAAAAATTCTACAGAAAATTCTTTAACATAAACAATTATTTAAAATGATAAACACATTTAAAATTCAGAGTTACTTAATTTCTTGTAAAAATTGGACACTTTGAATTCTTGAATTTATAAAGAACAACCAAATAAAATATAATCCCAATATTTTAAGAATATTAAATATAATGTGATAATATTTTAGCTAAGTATAACATTTATAAAAATATTGAACACAAAAAAATGCCCAGATATTTATTAAAATAAATTTGTTCTTTTATCACAATTATATGCTGACATAAAAATTAAATATAATGAACAATATTTTGCAATTTAATTACCTATATAATTTTATATTGCTAATCACTTTTTTTTGCCATAAAGAATTATTAAAAAGATGGTTTTAATTTTGCCAGAAAGAATTAGCAATCATACAATTTGAATGAGAAATTCATGAACTACTAGTATTTATGAAATTATTAATCATACATATTTAATAATTGAAGAAATAATTTAAACGTTTTTCAGAAACTAACTGTTTTAATCAAAATTCTTATAATAAAGAAAATATGTAGTTTAAACTATTTTACAGTTTCCTAGTTCATTTATAACATTAAATTAAGCTTGTTTCATGAATAATAGTTGACATATAAAATAAAAATTGAGAAGAAATAAAATATTAAGCAAATTATTCCTTCTTTAATTATTTATACTAATTAATACGTTTTTTTTTTTCATTTTTAAATAGGATACATCAATTTTAAAAGAAATTTTTAATAGTCTTATGTTTTGTGATGCTGTGTTCTATATCTATAAACTAAATGAAGTGAGGTAGGACAAAAAAAAATCTTATAAACTTACTTAAATTATCTACAAACTAATATCAGAGAAACTAAACAAGTAACTCTTGAGAATTCAGTTTGTAGATAATATATAACTTGTCATCTTAAGTCAATAGGGATTATATTCTTGTCATTCCTTAATCAATTTACAGCATAATAAAAATTTATAAAAATTTTCAACACATTTAGATACTTTTTCCTAATTAGATAAAAAATATTGAGTAATGTAATACAATTCATATACATCTGCAAAACTTAGAAGATCCAGTTTATACATACTTTCTCTGATGCATTACTCTTCAAAGTACTATCAATAAATTCACTGAGGTTTGTTGTTTGTGTGTCACCTGATCCTTTACAATCAAGAGTAACAAGATGCTGACAGCGTTGATGACAGGTATAATGACAATCTACAAAAATAAATACATAGGATTACCACAATTTTAAAAAATAAATAATATTATTTAAACACATTGTAAGTTATATATAATCAGTTGAAATTATATAATACTAGACATATTTTTAAACAAAAATATAGCATAGAAAAATATTTTTTGAAGCAATCTATAATTAAAATATTTAACTTCAACTTAAGTTTGCACATACATAATACAACCTCATAATATATGATAAACGTAGATACAGACAATCAGAAGCTAAATAACTACACATTTGAGAATGTCAAGCAATTTAAATACCTGGACACAATGATTTCAAGCTGCTATGGTCTAAAGATTGAAATTAAAAGGCTATCCATGGTTAATAGGTTTCTGTGGCCTAAAATCCAATTAAAATCAAATATCAACATTAAAACAAAGAAATTTGTATAAAGCCTTGATAAGAACTATTATCCTGTATGGAGTGAATGCTGTATTTGGAACAATGCAAAGGAGGACCTTTTATTGATTTTTTAAACATTTTAAGAAATATTTATGGACTAATAAAAAAAATGATGACATTTGACGAATAGCCTATAACCATGAAATATATAAAAAAGAATGGTAAACATGACATTTTAAAGGATGTATTGACATCTTGTGTTTAGTGGCTAAGCCACATATTTAGATATAAAGACAATTTTCCCCATAATGGTTGGAAAGACTTAAAAGTGATAGGAGTGAATTGATGGAGGGCCAATGCATGGGATATTACTATGTAGGGAAAACTTAGAAAGGAAATCTTGGCCAGGAACAGGTAGTAGTACCAGGTACCAGTGAAGATGAAAAATATATGACAAAACCTTGCCATTCATTTGAAACCAAATTCTGTATTCTATTCTCAAGGAAATCAATATTCTGATTCACTAAATCACTGAAAATTAATTATTTTGCAAAGTAATATTGATTAAGAAGATGTACAAAAAAATAAATAAGATTTATTCTTGCTATATTAAGTTGAACATAGTCAAAAGAATAGTGTGATTAATTTTTTATTGGTTAATCATTACTTAAAAATCTTATAAAATTTAAGTAGTGCTTAAGCATAAAATTTTTCTTAAATATAAATATATTTAAATATAAAAACCTAAGTGTAAAAATCATACTTAAATAGTTATCTAAACAAATTCTAACTTTTTCAGTAATGAGTATATTCTACTAACGTTAAAAGTTAAATTAGATAGCATTTCATTGAACCACAAATTTTTGTTAAATGCAAATGAATGATCAATCCAGCAATTGCTCTTGACTAAGGTTTTTTTTAAAAAAAATAAAAATTGGAAAGAATTTTTATGAAAGCATAATTGATCGATTTGGTGTTTTACTAAAAGTCAGTGCTTCACTCTAGATTTTCATTTACCAATACATCATTCCACTAAAAAGCTCCATATAAAAATATATTCTTGTTTATGAATTAATGAATCTCAATGATGATAATTTGTGCATCTCAAATTTAACAGTAATAATCCCATTTTCAATTTCACTTTCCAAAGATTACTACATGAAATACTAATAAAAATTTACAATTGTATGGCAGATTGGATTGGATCTAAAATTCGTTGTAAAAGATAACCTTTTCTCATCACACATAGATTATAATTGGTTTTTTTTTTTTTTTTTTTTTTTTTTTTTTTTTTAAATTTTATTTTTGTAAGTTGCTACTTAATAAATCAGACTTGATGATTTTTCAAGACACTCAAAGTTGCTAGGCAGTTGCCAATCCAAGAAAAATAAATTGATTTTTTTCAAACATTGCATTAAATAAATTTCATAATTCCTGTATTTATGCAAATATTCACAATGAAATTAATTTTATCAAAATATTATTATGGGATATACCTTATTTACTATTATACTAAACAAATCAATCCCATCTCCAGATTTGGGAGAAAACACTGAAAGGAATTATAGTTGATATTGTATTTATATGAAAAAAGCATCATGTCAAAACTAAAATACTCATATTTTTTTTCTTAATTATCACTCAATAAAACTAAGAAAATATTAAAAGCTAGTAAAAAATATATTTTAAAAAAAAGACTAAAAATTTTCAAGCAAAACAATTTAGCTTTAAAAAATATATATAAAATTTTGGTATGTATAAACTATGCCTCAAATCCAAACTTTCTATAAATTTGTAAAAGCATTTTTTTCTATTAGAGTAGATTTCTAGCCTTTAACTATTGTTAATTAACCCCCAGATATACAAAACTAAATATACACAGTTAAATAAAAACAAGAGATATCCTTATAGAAGTAAATTATAATATTACATCAATACTTACTAAGGCATCTAAGACAATCAGTTGAATTATATAAGCCCCAAATGAAATCTCCACAACAATCACACCAAGTAGGATTTTTTAAGCTAGAAATCTGGAATTGATGTCCAATCCCCCTTTCTGCAGGTTCTAATTCAACTACCCCAAAACTTGCAAGCTCAATTAATTCACGTGGTCGCATAGTACCTGCTACATCACCGTCAGAATACCTATCCTAAAAGGTAGCCACATATACCATCATTTTTAAATTATGGGTTTATTCAAATCGATCATATAAATACTATATTTTTTTTAAATAAAAATTATCTATTGAATTTTCTTTAAAAAGTCAAATATTTTTTAAAATAGTATGGAAATTGCTAAAATTTCAGAATCTTAAGAATTCCCAACCTTTAACTTCCATAGACCCTCACATACACTACAATACATACAGCTTAATACACATTTTGCAGTAAAAAATGAGAGAATTCATTATTATAGCTATAGTACCTACCATATCATCTACACCAGTCAGAATTAAATTATAAGGTAATTCATCATATCATTTTTAGCTTATGAATTTATAAACTCTTATCATATAAGCACATAAAGAACAATTACATACTATCATGAAAAATATAAATAAAACAAATTTTGTAACAACTTTTTAAAAATATTCAATAATTAATTTCTTTTATAAAACATTATAAAACTTTACAATTGAGTGAACATTAAGATCTAAATTGCATATACGAGGGATTTACAGCCATTTATCTCTATAGACACATCCTATT
This sequence comes from Latrodectus geometricus, assembly GCA_026290005.1. Classification (NCBI taxonomy): domain Eukaryota; kingdom Metazoa; phylum Arthropoda; class Arachnida; order Araneae; family Theridiidae; genus Latrodectus; species Latrodectus geometricus. Next base: position 735,972 of record JAPDSC010100164.1, on the reverse strand, counting down.
CCTATACAATATAAAAATTACGGTAATTGAACATAGAACACTTTAAAATAATAATTTGAGTGAGAAAATAAAAAGATTGGGAGTAGTTTATTAGATTTATAATTTATTATTTTTGTATTCCTCTTTTTGAGTATTAATAAATTTATCGTTAACCCCAATAAAACCCTGAAATATTATAAATTCTTTTTAAAATTTCATTTATCTTATTATGGCTGGCATACTCTTTGGTAATCCCTGGTATATCCATAAAAAAAAAACTGATTTCATTATGAATGTAGCCAAAACTTCACTAAAAGATAAATAAAATAAAACACTCTAAGCATAAAACCTAAATGAAATATAAAATTTGCAAAGCATATTTTCAGCTAATTAAATGTTGTAATGTAAATTTTAGGAATTCATGTAAATCAATAATTCTACATATAATTGGAAATATTTCATGAAAACAAATTCCTACTGAATACTTTTTAATAAAGTATACACGTGTAATATAATCAGTTGACAACAAGAGTCATAAATAATAAATAAACTGCAATAAATATCTTATGTATGCAAGATAAAATAAAAAAAAACAGAAAAAATACATTCATTTATAAAATATTGTATAAAAATTGCTGCCAAAAACTATAAAAATTTTATGAATTAGCAAAGAATAAAAACACAAACTGTATTTACTTTAGATTTATTTCTTTTACGAAATGGACGGGGAAAAGCAAAATTCTGGAGAATTCCTGATGGGGAAAAATTAAGCTTGACACGGACATCTCCATCACTGCCAGATATGGGCCTGGGTTTTCTTCCCCTGATTGGAGTCACTGGTGGTGTATAAGCTCTGCGTACGTTTTTATAATCAGAAAACATCACTAGTTTTTATATTGCAAAATTAATGAAATAAGTCATTTTTCAGTAAAAATCGTAAATGCCTGAAAGAAATAATAAATGTTAAATAATTTTGATAAACATCTGACAGCGTTAACAAGAACATATTACTCTAAACACAAATATACTGGTGAAAGTTAGACAAAACAAAGTTGCAGAATTGTTTTTACTATGTAGTTTTATCAATGTATAACTACAGTTTGTATTTGAATAAATTAATCCTTCAACTCAAAAAAGAAATATTTCTTAATGTGGAAGGACTATATTATTTATAGAGCAAATTATTTTTGGAAGTATGGAAATAACCAGTTCTATACAACCTCTGTGTGCATGGACTGATTAAAACAAAAAATCAAAATAATGAAAAAGTACTTTTATATTGCTGAAATACTCACTTTCAGCAATTGGTTAGTACAATGATATTTTCCTTTACAGAGCAGCATACATGGATTCTAAAGCAGCAGAAAATAGTATTTCTGATTTTAATATATTAGGAATTTACAATAAATTACATTGACAGATCATATCTGTTTCAAGAATACAAATCACAAATGAAATTCTGAATATATTTGAAACCAACCTTTTAAAGATTTCAAATCAGAATACAATTCATTATAGAAGATATATGCTTTGTCTCTAACATCATCTTCATTTGCTATCAAGGATTCTGTTTAAATACAAAATTAACTTCTCTTCCAGTATTTGATTTATATATTTAAGGTTAGAAATAATTATGGCTTAATTTTTATTTTTTGAGTCTTGGGATGTTATGAAAGCTCCAATTCCAACTCATAATGTGAAGACGTAAGAACTGACTTTTTCCTCCCACAAATTGAGTTTCACAATATTTCACTCTTGTAAAATTTTAGGTTTTTCACAGAAGTTGATAATCAGCTTTTAGTACTAGTTTTTATGAACATTGGTTTGTAAAGAAATATCAGTTTCTGTACATGTTTCAACTTAAACTTGTTTTAGCAAAGGAACATTAATGATTAATTACCCAACTTGAAATCATTCAAACAAAGGATTATTTCTAATCTTCATTAGTTTTTCAATTGTACAAGAAAGTTAAAAAGAACTGATACAGAAATCTATTATCATTAAACTTTCAAATACCTGGTTTGATAATTGAAAATAAATACTGAAAATGGTGTTATCAGATCCTGAATTAATCTAAAATAAAAAAAAAACTTGTAATTAGAAACTTTAAAATGAAATAAGATGACCAAAAATTATAAATTCTCTAGTAGGATCTTTTAAAATATCAGGACCAATAAACCTAACCATATTTCTTTAACAACCACAGTAATAAAATAACCTGTGTTTCCATTCAACTTTAAATAATAAGCAGGAAATCTATCAGTTTCATGTACTTTTAGACTGATTAATCTATGCTTTCAATTCTGGTTTTGTCCACTTTTTCCTTATATAAACAGTTAACTACCAATTATTTATGAAATTGAGAAGCACAGATACAGAGTAAGCTTATTTTGCAGGTAATCTATAAATTATAAAAAGGAAAATATAGATACAAATATACATTTGGACAATATTTAATAACTAACATGAACACTTATTATTTGAACGATAAAAAAATCCTTCGCTATAATTAAAAACTTTAAATTAACTTCTTTAAAAACTTGATTAAATATAATTTGCTTGAATTGAAAAATTTCTTTGATTTTGAATAAATTTATAATTTTTTATTTAAATTGTTAAAATAATTAAAACAACGCTTATTAGTCACTCAATCTCACTCACTGTCAAATTATTCCATTTATGTATATACATAATAGAAATAATGCTTTTTGTAAGTACTACAATCAAATATTATATTAGTCCTTTTACAAAATGCACTTAATTACTTCCTTTAGTAGCATAGAAGGTTTAAATATGTAGAGATAACACAATATAGATAAATAACTTTTTAAAATAACATATTTGAGCCATAGTTTAAATTTAAAATGCATTTAATCAGACCCTAAGAATATTTTATGTTAAAGATTTGATAACAATGCACTTGATTAACAATCTAAAAATTCCTTTAGAAATTTAATCAAAAAAGTACATAAATTTAATTGAATCTGTGTGTTAGAATGTTGTGATATTTAATCTACCATATTTCAAGTTTTTTATAGTTTTCACACACACAATTCATTTTTTTATAAATAAAACTTACATCTCATTTAATTGATAATCTTTTAATTAAAGACTTATTTCTCTTTAAAGTGAAACTTTTTCAAACATTTAATTGATTTTGATAATAAATATACAACAGAGAGGAAAATTTAACTAAACCTTAGAGGAGGGTACAGTGATAAATATGACAAATTGTGACCAAACACCAGAATGTATTCTTGAAATTTTATGAAATCATGCACATAATATCTTGGGAGTTTTAATGATGCTTAAAGCCGTTAATCTGCGCTTTAGGTCCCCTACTCTGACAACTTGGCAATAAATGCATCAAGCGTGGTAAACCGAGCGTTTTTATACCTAATGAGGTATTTATGGCAACCTCCAGAGGTAATAATTTGCGCTTTTTTGCACATGCTCATTAATTGGTCTTTTTTTTTTAGCATTTTCATTGGTCGTTAATTAGTCTCAGTTTGAAAATTCGGTCATTTTCATTGGTTGCTAATTTGTTTAAAACCGTTAAAAATCGTATTCCATTATCGCCATGGCAACAGCGTTTTTGAAAACCTGCCAAGTACAGGACCCACAGCACATTTTTGCCAAGTTGGCAGAGTAGGGGACTTAAAGCGCATTTTCACCCTTAAAGCTTTTGTAGCTGTTGTTATTTTTTTTTTTAATTTAATTTTTTATTTGGTTGTAATTTAAGTAGATACTAACGTAATATCCTTTTGATCTTTTTCACCATTAAAATATGATGTTGAATTTTGTAAATTTTAATAATTTCTTTTTTAAAAGATGAAGAAAAAACATAATAGATTACTTATATCTTCAGTGTAACAAATAGATGAAAACTTTAATTTACATGGTACTAAATTGCATAATTAAATAATATATACTTTTTCTCACCTAGGGTCGACAGGGTAATATATAAGTACCTTTAAGTGCTTAAAATTGTTTTGAAAGTATATCAAATTTAAAAACTTATACTTTGTTATTGGAGTATAGGAAATTAAAGATATGGATAGTGAAAAATTGAACTTGTTTTTTTTTTTAGATTCTTCTGCAAGTGATTATTATATGAGTACTTTTACTTTATAAATTATTTGATTACAATTACTGTTATATGTACAATGACTTAAGTAATCTATTAAGTATTGCGTAAAAATATTTGATATGAATTTAAATTTACTGTGAATTGTAATACTTAAACTCAAGATTTCAGAAAAATGTATCTTATTTACATTATTGACATAGCTTTTTTGTCTAGCTCTATCCAGGCTTCGACTACTTTACACTTTTTTTTTTTTTTTTTTTTTTTAAAGATGGCACCACTACCCAGTCTTTTGTGCAAGACAGCATTTATACTGATATTTTTTAAGGTTAGCACAACTGCACAGTTAATTTAAAACCTAAATTTTCATAGAAATGTATGTTATTTACCTTATTAATTTAGTTTTATTGCCTGGTTCTCTCCCATTCTAGACTGAGTGATATTAAATATAAATTTGTTTTGTAGTATGAAATCTTTGTGAAACTGCAATTAGTTTTGTAATATTTCTGTAATAAATAATTATATTCAAAATTTTGAAAGTTGAAATCTAAAATATTTTCAGATAAATTGTAATTACATTATTCCAGTAAACACAGTAAGTGATAAATTGAAGATATAAATTATATTTTTATTACATAATAATGGAAGAGATTCCAGCAGAGCCATGATTTATATGATATTTTTTTAATACTTTTTCATCTAATATTTCCTTAAGGAAAGTATTCAGTAATGATGTTGTCTGTTAAATACAGTTTCTCGTAAATGGATACATACAAAAATTTAATTTTAGCATTAAAAATATTAATCTTATAAATATTGATAAAAAACATTTTTTATTAATAGCAAAGTTTTGTTGAATGAGAAGAAATTTTTAAAAGTTGAATTACTTAAGCATTTTTAAATACAGTATAAAATATTTCTTATTATATGAGTAACATACTGTATGTTATGCGTCCTATTTAAATTTTAATAATATTTCTTTCATAAATGAATTTTAAACATTACTCATTTTCATATTTTTTCTTACAAATTTTATTGAAGAAAACTAGAGTTTTGTGTTTTTACATAAAATACATAACAATATCAAAAAAAAAAAAAAAGGTTAAGCAAATTATACTTAAAATTTAATATTTATAAGATATTATCACTCTATTAAAATTAATTATATATATCTATATAATGATTTGGAAATTTTAATTACACAGAATGGCAAGGATACAATGAATTAAAATAAATAACGAAAAGAATAATGAAAAATGATTCTAAAATATAAAATTTATAATTAATTAAATTATAAAAATTCTTCTTTATAAAAATAAATTTCACAAAAATAACAAATTTAAAATCTGCAAATAGTTAAAGCGGTATTATCTTTAATAAATTCTAAAATTTTTAAAACCGAATGTATTTATTAAAAAAACTTCTACAATTTCACTAATTATAGAAAACTAAGAATATTTTAAATTTCCACATAAAAAATATTTTGATATCGTAAATTATTAACAATATTTATTATAATATAAGGTTTCACATATTTAACATCCCCAGAAAATTATTAATAAAATGTATTATTTTAAAATATCTGTAAAATAAATCTCAAGATAACATTTGAGAATTTTTTTTATAACCTTAAACGCGTATACAACTAATTATAAACGAGATAAAATAAAACATACCGAATTAAATTAAATTTAAGAAAGCTGCAAACCGAAAAACTTAGTGAAACGAAACGAACATTTTTCTTTATTTACTGCTTATTTATTTCCTGGTGGAGTTGAGTTGTTTGGAAAACCGCTGTCGGAATAAATCCTTAACAATTACTTAAGTAAAATTTAATAAAAAATAGTTTTCTGTAACATAGTTTTAATATAAAGACAATTATTTATTATTGCATTATAATTCAAATTATTTTCAAAATTAACAAGATTTTTCTCTGGGTACGACCATATTCAACAAAAGAAATGAAGTCAATATCTGTAATCAAAACAAACATTGAAATGAAATCAATGCGGTTTTCCTGAGCAATAATAGATATTTTATTGTTGATGTGAAGTAAAGTTATATTCTGCTTTCATCATATTAACTAAATATGAGTACTTTATGTAAAAATTTCTTAAGGGCATTTATAATTAATAAAAAATGCTTAATTCAAAAGAACTATTCTGTTTTTACAAAGTGTTTATATTCTCATAATTATGATATTTCTCATTCAACATTTCAATTTGGTTCTACTTTTCACAGTGTTAAATTGTTTCATTCAAGTAGATGCTCATTAACATCATCTCCTAAGGAACAAGAAGAGAAAGCAAATGCTGAAAATCTTGATCAACAACAGGAAGAAAATGAGGATAAAGTTACAAAATATGCCGAACTTGCTTCGGACGAAGAAACTAAGAAAAAAATTCTTATGATACTCATGGAGCACGAAGTAGCTAAGTTAGAAGGTAAAAAAGTACCTTCTAAGATATCTCTTGAGGATATGAAAGAGCTCCTAAATATGTATTCTTTTTCATCTCGAGTGAAATATCTGAGTTTCCTATTCGAGAAAGAATTCAGAAGAGCCGCAGATATAAGAAGAAAAGAGCGGAGAAAGAAAGAAAGAGAAGAATGGTTGATTGAAAAGGAGAATTTGAAGCCCGCAGAACACATTCAATATGGCATTGGGCACAACACTATGATTCTCAGAGTTCGCCGTAAAAGCATTTTTAAGTTTTTCAATCAAAGGCTTGCAAACTCTGCTCTCAATGGTCAAAAACTGGTAGTAGATATGGACTATGATTGCTTTATGCGCAAAATGGACTGCAACAACTGTGGAGAACAGCTTCTGGAGTTGTACAGTGTAAATCGAAAGAATAGATCACCTTTTGATTTGTTTTTCTGCAATGTTGATCTTGAAAGTTCCACTATGTCAGCTTTTAGGCGATACATGCCTAATATATATGCACCAGACAATTTTGTTACTCTAACCGACTTGAGCTACACTGATATATTCCCTAAAGAAAACCTAGTTTATATTACGCCTTATGCTAAAGAACCTTTGAAAACTTATGATCCAAATGCTGTTTATATAATTGGTAAGTATAGTAAAAAAAATTTTTTAAAGAAAAACGATGGTTATAGTTTACTTTGAATCATGCCATATAATAATTTTAATGAGATGTCATGAAGTGAAAGCAAATTATTACCAAGCTTTGATATTTGTATATTATAATATTTTTTTCTTTTCATAATAGATGCTAAATGCCTTATACTTTCTAAAATGAAAATATCAATAGTATGGAATATTTAGGGAAAAATAAGAGTAAAAAGTTCAAATTAAAATGATGCCAATGAAACTAAAATTTTATGTAATTTATCAGATAAAAAATATGTTTGCATTATAATAAAATTTAAATAAAAACTTATTATGAAAAGAAATATCTAAGACTAGTGATGAAAAATACATGTATAATATAAACAAATATATGAAGATTATAAATGGAAATAATTGCTAGAAACACGATTCAAGATGAGTGTTGAATATTCATTGAAGAGGTTATGAAAAGTTTGAGTAGAGTTCCATTTTACTGATGCAAGGCTAAGTCATCAAATGACAACAAAGTCTAAATAAAGTACATACAATTGCAACATTTTACCAAACTATCTTATTCTATTTATAGAAAAATTTGTTACAACTATTAGCTATATTGTTTTTTTCCCCCCTGTATTTTGTGTGGTTTTTCCAAATATATCAGTTTAGAGAAATTTGCAACAATACTGAAATTTCTTTGAAATACTCACAGAAAAACTCCACTAAAATATTAATTAAAGTTAAAAGTATTTGTTAAAAATAAATTTTCAAAAGTTTTCTTAAATGATAAAAAGATCTGGATTGCCAATACAAAATGTTTTGGGAATTCTTTGAAAATGGATTATATGGTAACTAAAAGTCTGGGTTCCCTACGGTATAAAAAGAATTACGAAAATTCATAAAAAAATTATTTCAAAAGGATTATGTAATAATGAAAATGATAAAAGCATGAAAATACTAAAAAGTAAGTTAGTATAAAAACAAAGGATTAATTAAAGACAAACACGAAACATTTTTAAAAATCCATTTATTAAAGAGTATTTGTAAAAAAGTGTAGATTTTGATAACTTTTGTATTAATTATAAAATTTAAAAATAAAAGAATTAAAAAATATTGTACACACACATACTTATATGATATTTTCTAAAACTCAAACAAATATGGGATAAGATTATATCTGTTTAGTTACAGAAACACATTGAACTGCATAATATAGAACAAGATAACATTTAAAAATTTATTGCAATACAATTATTTTAAAAAGCAGATAGACATTGCAATAATCCAAAAAGTTCTGCAATCATAGTATAGATATTTTCACTTTCGACTAAAAAAACATTTATTTAATTATTTGATTCTTAGTAATATAAAAAAAATTTTTTAATTCAAAGTTTAGAAGAAACTTAACTTTATAAATTTAAAAATGTTTAAAACAAGAAATTATCAAACTCTTTTTCTTCAATTGGTGGAGGAACACTTCAAATTATTGCAATTTCAGCTAATGTTAATTTTTTATTTTGAAAAACTTTTACTTCCATGGTTAACATTAAATTAAATAAATAAAATCAATTTTTAGTAAAAATTAGATATTTTCATCTCAAATCAAAAAAATCATCAAAGAAAAAGACAAATGAGGAGGAAAAACTTGGCATTATTTATATGCCTTCTAGAAGTGAAAGTATCTAATTTCTACTAAAACAATTTTTTAGTAGCAATTAGATACTTTCACTTCGAGAAGAAGACAACTGAGGACAGAAAGCCTGGCATTTTTTATATGTTTTCTATACTTTCTAGCAGATCTTTTGAGACCCACAAAAACTGAATGCATTAATAGAATTGTTTTTAAGAGAATCTTTTTATTGAACTCTTTAACAAACAATTATACAGTTTCATAAAATTTATCACTAACTAAATTATATTTATAGTCCATTTTAAAAGAAGTACTTAATATCCTATTGCCTTCTCATGATTTAATCTGGCCTGACATTCTAATCTAAAAATGTTGCTTTTAAGATTAAACCATTATTGAAGCCTGAGGAGGACATATTTTACTTACTTATTAAATCTGTTATATGACAATTAAATCTTTTTATATGCTATATTTAATTGTCATTAAATAGATTTAATTATATGACAATTAAATCTAGTGTATAACAAAATGGAAATATATCCTCTAAGAAAAAATGGTGCAGCTTGTCCTTTTTGGACCTTGCGCCACAAAACCCAACCAACCAACCTCTAAGAAAAAAATATAGCATGATACCATATCTATTTAATCTATATTACATGTTCTATACCTCTGACTGCCTTGTATAAATTGAAATAAATGTTAAGCTATAAGAATTGGGTAGATCCGCTAGTGTGATATTTGATGTCTCCAATTTTCTTTCCATCAGTTTTTGCACCATCATATTCCCTGTACTTAGCCCTAATTCGGGTTCTACTAGTTAATAAAAGCAGCTGGGTGGGAGTCATAATTTAGAAGCAGGGATAGAACATAAACCCTCTAATATTTCACCTATCACCCCTTGAGGTATTATTTCTCTTAGGGAATATTGTGACTGTACAACTGTAATATTTTCTTTCTATAAGAGAGCTTCATGATAGAATTGAATTTACCAAAGTGTATTTCAGAAAAGAAAATTTTTAAATAATTTCTAATCAGTATTGCTCTTTATTAGAGCTTGAGTGATAGTGTAAATATTTTCATTTGATAATCTGTTCATAATTATCTAGGTAGAAAATTGATGCTTCAAAAATCACTTTTATATTTCTTATTAATTGTAAAATAATTAATAATATAAATGATGTAATGCATTTGATCCTGTATATATGTATATATACACACATACATGCAAGGGGTAATCAAATGAAAAGGTACAAAATGACATAAAAACGTAACAGTTAAATATTTTCATATTCTGCCCTGAAAGAGTATAGCGAGACATCTCAGAATGAGATTAGAGTCTCGGACTGGGATCAGAGCATACACAGGAGAGTACAGAGGCTCTTATTAAAAGTGGCATCCAAATGATTCACCAGTCTGTATGAGGAGGGCAGGATTACTTGAACACAGAAAAACCATAAACACTGATGTGTATTGTGAGGCACTCCGACGCCTGTGCAGGCCAATCAAGAACAAAAGACTGGGGCTGTTCCCAAAGGGTGTGATTCTACTGCATGATAACGTGCATCCATACGTCTCCAGAGTCACATACATGGAACTGGCCAGGTTCAAATGGCAGACTTTGGACCATCTGCCATATTGTCTGGACATGTCACCCTGCGATTTCCATGTATTTGGTCCACTGGGAAAACACTTGAAAGGGAAGTGCTTCCACTCGGACGATGTACTCAAGAACGTTGTGAAGGACTGGGTCTTGTCATGGCCACAGGAATTCTGGGAACAAGGAATGCTGCAGCTTGTTCATCAGTGGCAGATGGTTGTGCTCAAGCCTATAATGTATATTTTAAATAAAGTTAACCATGTCGTTTAGTATCTTTTCATATGATCCACCCCCTTATATATATATATATGTCAAAACTAAAATACATTTTATAATTACATAATTTCACATTTTATAATATGTAATTTGTTATAAAAAACTGGTTAAATCCATTTGCTTGCAGCTGTAATGACAACTGAATAATTATCATTCTGGTCTTTTGTTTAATAACTCAAGGATTTGATTTCTTGTTCGTGTATAAAGTTTGGTGGCTTGGAATTTATTTAAAATTATATATTCTGTATATCCCTATTGTGGAAACATTTAGCTTAGAATGAGTGCCAAAACTTTATCAAAATAAAAATGTAAAAATATTTTAAATATCTAGTTATTTTATTTAAATTTAAAACTGAAACTTTTTAGCATTTCTTTTCAAGAACTAAACTCTTGCCCTAATTAATTGCATCCCATAAATATAAAAATTATTATTAATGTTTTTATAATTACTTTTTTTGCATCAAATTTGTCATATGAAGATATCCATTTTGGCATTATAAGTTGTTACAGCAAGTGATTTAGTTCATTTGGAGAGAATAAGATACATTCTGTTTTTGATAAATGAGTAACTGAATATTTTTCAGATTGAAAAAATATGCATTTTGGACAAAATATATTATAAAGGATTATAAAATACATTTGATTACAACTAGTTCATTTTAATAAGTTTTAAATTAATAAATATTTTGTAAATCAATTATATTTTAAATCATAGTCTGTAAAGTGATTTTTTTTCTTTCAAGAAATTTATATGCAGCTGTATAAATTTTATTTTGTATTATGAAATTAATTGGTAAAATATCATTTGTTTGAGAAATTAGATATAAGTTATTTCAGCATACATATAAGTTTACAACTTGTAACTCAATGATTAAAACTTGCTTGGTAAAATATTACAAATAATGATGCTAATAAATTTTGCAAAATTTTATGTTTCATTAAACAATGAAGTTTTGTGTTTAATAATTTATTTCATTTTGTATTGTAGGTGGTCTTGTTGACAAATGTATTAAAGAGCCGGTGGTTATGGCAAAAGCAAAGAGAGAAAAAATTCGGGCGGTACATCTGCCATTTGATGAATATTTAATGTAATTTTACCATTTTATTTTAATATGATTTTAATTTATATAGTCATTTCTAAAGGTGACAGTGATAGTTTTTTTTAACTCTATTTTTATTATTTTATGTTATTTTACTATTTGTAATTGTGTAATATAAAGTAGTTAAAGTAAAAATTTAAATTTATAAAACTCTCTATTTTTCCCTTTGTGTATGTTTAAGTTAAAATTATGTATTACGACTAAACTAAATGTTTTTTTATACTAGTCATGAATAATATAAATATTCTTAAGTATTTTAATTTGATTGTATATATGATTTAAAATAGCAACTTCATTAAATTGATTACTTAGGTAATTTAAAAATTTTTTTCTTTTATTTAATTTAAATCATTTTTCAGATTTTAACTTTATAAAAGCAATGTCTCTTTGTAACTGTGATATATTATTTAAATCTTCCAAAAATTATTTTCTTTAAAATAAGACAATATACTCATTATATATTTGTAAGTGTATGTAAGTTATAATTTTTCATTTTTAACTAATTGATTTTATTAATTGCAATTGTAAAACTGTATACAAAAATTATAATATGTAAAACTGTAAGAAATATTTTATTTTAATAATTTAAATATTTTTAGGTGGGGAAGAGGAAACAAGAGTTTACCATTAAATATTTTATTAGACATTATTCTAGAGATGAAAAATACCAGAGATTGGAGTAAAGCATTTAAACGTGTACCACAAAGAAAACTTGTGCGCAGTTTGGACTTATTCTCAGAATTTTGAACCATCTTAATTGTAAAATTGTTGAAAACGTAAATAAATCATATTATTTTCAAACACCAAAATAACCTATCATTTGATTTGGTTAAATTAAAATTAGTTTTCTGTGAATCTGAAATTCAAGGAGAAAAATATATACTAATCATGGAAACTGTATCTAGTTGCTTTTTTTGTGAGTTATCTTTATATATTTATGTCATATATATTTTTTATGATTTATCTTTATAATGGCTTAATTATTGGAACTGAAATTGTCTCTTTAATTTTTTTTTAAATAAACTATTCCTATGTCATAGATTTACTTTTCATATGACATTAAGTTTTACTTAATGTTGAGATTAATGTATTCTTTATATTTAATTTCTAAAATTTTAAAAATGCAGTTATTAAGGAATGTTTTTAAAATTTCATTTTAGATAAGCTTCCATAAAATTATGGTCTGAAATTTATGAAATTATTGAACATTTTAGTATAATCATTTGAATTGATTGTCAATTTTATTAGTGGGGCTCATACATTTTCAAAAATAAAGAATTTCAAAAAACATTTTGAACTGTTAGGAAAATTCTGTTGTTTCCCCTATCAAGCTCCAAGACTCAAATCCTTTAATAAACTTATAATAATAATTATTAAATTTTAATTGATTTGTGGTTCTTTAGTTAAATTTTGCTCAAGTATTAATTTGATTTGAAACAGCACTCAAGATTTTTTGCAGCATAACGAAATTAGAATAAAAATATTAAATCTTTTCTGAATGGGCTTATAATATATAGGTTATGGATTTTAGAGCATATCATACCAGCAGTAAAGCTTTGATGACTGTGGGAGTTTATGTAAATCTGCTAAAAGACCTAAATCAACTTTAAAAAAAAAAAAAAAAAAATCAGAGAATCGTCAAGTTCTTTTAATTGAGGATAACTGCTCTGTTCTCGTTGAAGTCCCGGATCTTGAATCGATTCAAAAGCAAATTAACCTGCCTAATGTAACTTCTAACTTACAGCTCAGCTCATGGTTCGAGTCACCAGTAGATTCAAGCCCACATGTCTTAGGGTATCTTACAAAGAGTGATTCTGGGTTTGGAGTGGAAATGGTCGAATGAAACTGATTTTCTAGAAGAAATGCATTTGTAAATTAATATTTGCAATGATGTTGTAAGAAAGACAATATCAAGAGATCTTCAACATGCAGACATTTTTAAGAAATTACCATAGCTGAAAAAAGCCAAGGTAATTAACTTGATGACTTGAGCAAAGATGTGAATCACATGCATGAACTCCGTCAAAGAATTCCTTTGCTGTCTAAAATTCTTGAATAGAGACTCACATGTAATGTACATGGAACGAATTTCGGATTCTCAAATTATTGAGAATTTAACGGAAGGGCGAAAATGAGCTTTCAGATATCGAACGAAAAGAAGATGTCCAGCGACCATCTGCAAAAAAAGCAGCCAAATGGCTAACAAGTCTACGTTATTTTTTTGAAGAAGAAAATAGCGTAATACTTCTATAAATGGAAAAATGTATTTTTATAAATTGAAGTTTTTAAACACAAAAAAGTTAAATTATGCCTGATTTCTTATCAACAAAATGAAAGTAAATATTGTTTTTAAGTGGGAATCTTATTTTGCATGATTTTCCTTATAGTCCGTTCTAAATAACTTTCTTCTAATATTAATTATAAAAAAGAAGGTTTGTGTGTGTGTGTGGTAAAAATAAAATCATGTCTGAAAAATCTAATATAATTTTCTAGATTATGGATTGTTTCACCAATCATTACGAGCTCGTAAAAACGAACACCTACTGGAAAAGAAAAATACATATTTGTACATTTTATTTTATGTAATTTCTATTTATCCGTATTTAATCGATTTTACTATAGATTTATTTAAAATGTGAAATTCTCATCTCTTATACAAATTATTTAATGACTAGACTTCTAATTAAACGTTTGTGTGTTTGCGCTAGCGTTTGTATAGAAAGACAAAAGTCATAAAAATCGTACGAGGAGTTTACTCATTAAGATACCTGAGGCGCCAAAGTTATGAAACTAAAGTCTTATGTTCAGTTATTTTCATGAAGCGTTGAGAATCTATTAGATTTTTAATAATCGTTAAGTTCTTGTAATCTTCTAATTGTGAATAACTGGCTTTGCCCCTGTGGGGAATTTAATTTTTAATATTTTAAATGGTTATTTCTGCAAAATGTATGAACAGTCTATAAGAAAAATTGAATTTGAGAATATCACACCACGGAAGACTTTTGGATATTGCTTGAGCATCGTTAAATGAATGATTTGATACAATAAATATCATAGCAAGAATTTTAGTTTCCTAGGTAGCATATAAGAAATCGTTAATACAAATTTTATAACGCGGTAAATTGGGAAAAAAATATACAGTGGAGTGCCAATAAAAATATTAACAAAATTCGCAAAAGAACTTTAAGTCGAAGTTGTAGTTTCGAAAATCATTTTTACTACCGGTATGAATGACCAACTTGGTATTCTGAACTTAATTGTTAAATAATTTTATGCTTTCCGAACTTGAAAAACACTTTGTGAACTCTACTTAGCATTCCTGTTAGTGTTGCTAATATTAAAAGATCATTCTCCAAATTAAACTTAATCAAGATATATTTAAGGTAAAATATATCACAGGAAAGACTCATAAATGGAGCCTTGAATCTCATTGACAGTGAAATCTATCAATAAATAAAAGAGATAAAATTATAGAAAAATTGGTGTAAATATGAAAAGAAGTGAAATAAATTATTCTCGATAAATTGTTAAAAAAATTTCAATAAGCTTTCTTTAAAACTTCATATGCTATACAAAAATTAAAAAAAAGAGGGGAAACTCCACTTATTTTGCTGACGCTCACCGGATAACCTTGTACCGACGCTGATAGAGACTATGGTGAAAGTAAGGCATTAAATGGCAAAACTTGGATTGTACCACCTGACTTCTCTGTCACCAAGCATTCATACTGAGAAAGAAAGTGGGATTTATCGATGAAGATTATATTTTTCTAATTAGGCTCTGAACAGCTTGCATGAAATCGATATAATCCAGACAAATCGTCTGTATCGAGAGGTTGATGCACATTAAATTTTGGTTCTGAATTAGGTGATCATCTAGACTGATGAATTATTTGATACTGCTGAACTTCTGTTAACAGGAAAATTCACTTTTCTAAATCATCAATTCTCTCTAGCAGTATTTACCCGTAACTGTATATGAACTAACCATTCTCTGATTCATTAAGATAAGAAATGAATAATTCAGTGGTAGATGATATAGATGCAGCTTATAATACATTCTCTTATTCATTGCTGTCAATGCCATGCAACTATACTACTGATTTGAGCAATATGCTATCTGATGTTTCTGCTCGGCAGCAAACCTTTTTAATTCCTGTAACATTAGTCCTTTTAGTTGGATGGCTGTTTGTAGCACCGTCGAGTGCGTTTTATGAGCTTTCCTTATAAACCATGGATTATGAAAACAGTAGTTAAATTCTAATTACATCAGAAATTGAATATCGATTCTTTGAAATGTTTTGCAATTTAAATGCGTTTTGCTGAAGTCCAAACTTATAATTGGTGTTGAAACATAACTTTTATAACGCGCAAAATCAAATCAATATGCAAAGTTTCATGGTTGTGGCTCAATAGTTTCAAAAGGCATATAATTTTTTACAACATAGGGTAAGTTACATATAATGTAAAATATTTATCTGAATAAAAGACTGGTGATCTAACTCTTGAGAATGGCCAAAATACGAAACAAATACAACTATTAAAGTACCAAAAATGGGATCCCATATGTCAAAATACTTAGGTCATATATAAAAGTCACAAGAATAAAGATGGACTTGTTATGTCTCGTTGGAAACTTAATAACATGATACCTTAGACTTAATTTCGGAAGAACACTGCCATTACCAATGGAATACTTTTTTCTAATGCTACGAATTTTAGTTCCATAAGCACAATTTTCAATTGCGTTTTTAAAATCTTTTAATGAAACAGTCTTTATTATTATATAGCTCTTAAGCTTCTTAGATATAAACTAATTTGTTTAACAGTTCTTTTCATAAGTAACATAATTCTTAGCATTTGAAACATCACTATCGGAGTAATAATGAAATGAAATGAATTTTCTATTAGTGAACGAAGAAATTGGGTAAGATATGGCAAAAAAGTGCCTTCGCTCTCTACAATGATAATGAAAAGTAAGAACCAATAAACGGGTGAAATAAATAAAAAAGTACAGAAGAAAATTTATCTGTAACACTAAAGCGAAGTAAAATGAAATGCATAGATTAAAGCACATTTTTATTAAAAACTGAATGGAATAAAAGTAAATTTATTTTATGTAATGAAAAAAATATACAAAGACAAAATAGGAAAAATTAATGAAAAGAATTAAGATGAAACATGTTTCTTTCATTAATTTTTTAATAGTGTATATTTAATTTTCAATGGAATAAAATTTATTTGATTTATTGTAATTTATTTGATTCAAAATTAAATATATACTACTATCTATTAAAATTACGCGAATACACTAGGAAAAGATGCGAATAACAGATTGATGTTTATCTTATAAATATATTATATTGGAAATAATAAATGATTAAAGTATCTATAAGTTTTACATGATAAATACTGAGAAATCAGTACCTAGAACAACTTTAAATGTAATAACAGTACTTATAAATTAAGGCATTGAATTAAACAATGAATGCAAAGATGCAGTTTCTCATACAGTTTTAAAATGTTTTCACAATTCTTTGATCGTAGTAATTGTTGAATAGTGCTTAGATAGTCATATAAAAGCCATTAGGGTCGCGGTGGCCTGGTTGGTTAGGGCAATCATTCTCGTTATTGGAAGGTAGTGAATTCAAATTCCGATCCAACTAAATATCAATCGTGTCAGGGCCGGCGCTAGCAGCTTCGCCGCCCCGGGCAAAGAGGTAAAATGCCGCCCCATATAACAAAAATTAAAAGAGATAACCTAAGCCCTTTCCATGATTAATGGTAAAATAAAACGAGTAAAAAAATTTCAATCATCAGCAACGTTGAAGTTCTGATTTGCAAAAAAATACTAATTTATTTATTTATGTTTTTGGCACTAAATTAAAATTAGGGTTGCGGAGAAAAAAGGAAAAAGTCATTTCTGGTGCATAATTATAAAATACAAAACAGATATTTAAAAAAAGTGAAACAAATTATAAAACCACTAAATATTAAAACTTTATTACGTATTTAAAATACATTTAATCCGAGAGGTGAAATTAAAAGTGTTTTTTTCTCACTTTTAATTCTGAAAATTGTTTTATAATTTCTTTAACATTAATTTTTTCGGCCAGGTCATGTTCAACGGCTATTGTTGTTAAGCCGTTTAGTCGATCCTCGGTAGTTGTGGAGCGTAAAAAATTTTTAATTAATTTTAATTTGGAGAAACTCCTTTCTCCACTTGCCACACTTACTGGGAGAGTCAGCAATATTCTTAAAACTGTACCAAGATTGGGAGCAAAATCCAGGTTCGATATGAATTTTAAAATCTCAACTGGACTTTCTTTTTTGTTTAGCAAAGCCAAAACAGCTACTATCTCGTCTGCCAAGTCAAGCGCGTTTATATCGTATGAATTCCCATTAGTCAACACCTGTTTCTAAATCTTTACAATACTTTATAATGTCGTTGAGGAATATCTTTTAAATCAGAAATTTTGTATAAAAATTGGAAATAGTTGCTGTGGGTACTGATCAAATCAAACCTGGATTCAAGTTCATTGATAGCTTTATCTAATGTAAAAAAATAAAATTCTGCCTTATATTTCAAAGTAGGATCTTCTATTGGATCATCTTTTGCCTCATGGTCGAAATTAACATTCCTTCTTCGAACTCTGACGTGGCTGGGTGAGCTCAAAATTAGCTGGTATGTCAATTTCGTCTGCGAGTTCTCGAGCATCGCAAAGCATTTCACAAGCTCTGCCCTATCTAAGATCCTTGAAAAAATCATTACAATTTTTTAAGAGCTCCATAGCAGATGGTAAATCGTAGTCTTTTGTCTGCAAGAGCTTACTTATAGGATTGATACAATTTAAGATTTAGTATTGCAAATTACAATGCAGCATAAAAATTTAAATTGTTTAACACAACTTAATAGTCCAGAAGCCTCAACTCTTATATAGTTGTCAACCTCCGAGTTATTACAAACAGCAAGTAAAGCCTCGTATATCCCTCCTAATTGATACCTTAGTGGTTTTAATGCATCTATTCGGATTTCCGAACGAGTATCACTTAGAGGTTTCAAAGAAGGTCCGGAAACATATTTTAATAATATGGTCCATCGAAAAGTTGATGAGGAAAAAAACAGATATATTTTTTAGACTATATCAAAAAAACTGGCGGCTTCGAAGGATTCTTTTGCCACGTCATTAACTACCAAGTTTAATGAGTGGTTGCTACATGGAAGGTAAAATGCTCTTGGATTTAACGCATTTATTCTAGATTGTACTCCCGGTTTACTGCCTCTCATGTTGGCCCCATTATCGTAAGCCTGTCCCCTCATATCCTGCAAATTCAATCCCAATGTTTCAAGTCTTTTAAGTTTTAGAGCTGAAAATTCATATCCAGTCGATCTTTCAACCGGAAGAAAGCCTAAAAAGCTTTCATTAATTTTAATGGAAACCTCCTTGGGATTGGACTTGTCAATGGATCTATGGACCTTACTAAAACTGTCATTTGCTCGATCTTGCTGATATCAGGAGTGCAATCTAGAATTATTGAATAATATTTAGCTTTTTTAATATCAGTAATAATATGAGATGTTATATTTTCAGCTAAAAGAATAATCAATTCATTTTGAATTTCTTTTCCGAGATAGTGCACTTTAGCTTCTTCTTTTTTAAACACTGCGGATATGCTCTTCCATTACTGGATAAAACTGAGCAAGTAATTGAATTATTTGTAAAAATTTACCGTTACCGAAATCGTAAAGTTTGTCACTTGTACCTCGGAGGGCTAAACAATTTTTAGCAAGCATTTTTATTGTTGAAACAATTCGTAGAAGCACCTCGCCCCAATAATTTATTTCTGCGGTAATAAGTCTTTGTGAATGACTGTCAATCGCTTTAGAGTACTGTATTCTATGACTTAATTCAATCCAAGACTTTTGACTTTCGATATGTTTATTAGAGGTTATATTTTGATTTAAAGACTTAGCGAGGTGCTTCCAATCTTTAAAACCTCAATAGAAAGGGAACTTAAAGTAGAACCAATAAGTTTGCAACAAAAGCAATAAACACAGTCTTTAGTAGTTGAATAAACTAACCAGTTACGCATGACTTTTTCACCATTTTTCATATTTCTCAAATAATGAAGATCGCTAAATCTTCGACCGTCTTGTCAAAAATTTTGTTCGCCCTGTATCTTCGAAACAAATTTTTGCTGTATGTTTAAAAAACACACTGTACACACTGTATATATACAGGGTGTTAGGGGTTTGATTCCAAATATCTTAATGCATAAAAATATGATTCATTTAAAAAAAAAGTTTAGTATATCATGGGTCAAAACTCAATTATTTTAAAAAGAGAAAATGTTAAAAGTTTGAGAAATTTAATTTAAGGGCCAATTTGCCGCCCCCTAAGGTTACCGCCCCGGGCAGGGGCCCGGCTTGCCCACCCCTAGCGCCGGCCCTGATCGTGTTCACTAATGATGTCTCGGGCATGTCGGGGCCACAATGTTCTTCATTTGAAATGATACCTCTGTGGGTGGCACGCTAAGTATTGGTTAATCTTCTGCTTGGTCCCGGCTTCTAAATTACGGAGAATCTCAACAGGTTACTTCTATTTAACTGGGCGCAACTCAGGGCTAGGTGCAGGGAAGCATGCTGACGCAACAACAGCAACTTAGTAGTCATGAACCAAACATTTCTTATTGTATGAGAGATCTAGAGAACATCCTCTCCAAGAAAGCATCTTAATATTTATGAATAAAAGAATGTCTATATAGTACCAGGAAAGTGAGGATAGGCATTATACTGTTGCTTAATATTTCAAAGAGCATGAGTAAATTACAGTCATGGGTCAGATCCAAGGTGAATGTAATAAAAACTATTCAACATCTAATGACGATTCATACACAGCTTTATAACAATATTTAGTATGACTTTGCAGATACAACAATGTCGAATGCATTAACATTCACCATTTTGCTGCCCCCAAATACGAATGATACTGCCATGATGTTGCAAATGGAAACATAGAATCAGTTTGAGAACACGAAATTACATCATTTCTAAGGTAAGGGTAGTTGTTGTTCTCACCATTGAAGGTTTTGCCGCCCCTGCGAAGATAACCAAAGATATGGTTGCAGAATTAATATTTTGTTTTACTGCAAATGCCGTCGATTTGTACATGCAGAAACTTGTTGTTTTGGAAACGATTTATTCAAGCTATTATTCAAGAATTTCTTTCGTAAAGTGGCTATGCAATCAATTAAATCCGTACAGGTAATACGTATGTCTTCTCGACTGTTAATGATAACGGCCATCTGAAATTCAGATAGGTATTTTATAGGATTGTCATGAAACAATCAATTACATGTGAGCGGATAAAAGATCTTGAAAACTGAGAGCAGCTATACTAGGTATCATAAATTATAATCCTCATAAATTACAATTCGTCAATTAGCAAAATCATAAACGTATCGTAATCACGTATGGAATTATCTTTAAAAGAGTAAACTTATCACCTAAGAAATTGAATTAAATAATGAAAATTAAGAGATCAAATTTTATAGATAGTTCAAAATATTGCAACTTTGAGGAAGGTTTCCATGATTCGCAAAATGTATTAAGAGGTATTTGCTTATCAGGTTTGTTGTGGTTGTCTTTTTGATTCGAGTTAAGAGACTGAGCTGGTCAATGTATAAGCTTAGAATATATTTAAAAGAAATTGTTGAAATTGATAACCTTATTGGATGAAAATTATTGACTTTTAGCAAAAAGTATATTTTACAAAAAAAAAAGTATGGGATTTAATCTTTATAGAGCTTATAACAATAAACGTGAACGTCAGCTTGGTTTGCTTAATAGATGTGTTTGTTTGCCACTCTACGATCGCTTTTTTATTATAGTGCTAATTAGATTGGGACATGTAATTTCAAATGAATTCCGAAGCGTTTTACGTAATTCACTAAATGGTGGGTTTATTCTATGAGCTGTTGAATAACAGGCCAAAGTTTCAGAAGTTTCCGGTTGATGATTTGTTTTCACACATGTCTCACACAGACTACAGAGTCATCAATGACATTTACTTGGAGGCAGACAAGTTGTTCCATATCATCATTGCTTCCCTGTTTGTTTCTCCTACATTCAGATACGAGGGTCACTCTAAATTTTTTGAGATACAACTAGGTTTTTAAAGTTACACTTACAAAATTTTAGATGTGTTCAAAGTAGTCTCCTCCAGCATCAATGCTGTTTTGTAGATGAATTTTCCATAGATTAAATGCCTCAAGCCATTCATTTCTTGGAATAGATGAAAAAAATGCATTTATAGCCACATCAATCTCTTCTTCTGATTGAAAACGACGTCCACGTAAGTTCTTTTTTAGATTAAAGAATAACCAAAAGTCGCACATAGCTAGATCAGGTGAATACGGTGGATGTTCGATCACTTTAATTTGTTTTTGTTGAAGAAACTCAATTGTTAATCCAGCTGTATGTGAAGATGCATTGTCATGGTGAAGCGTTAGTTCCCTAATATTCAGTTCTTGTAGAATTTCTGGAAGACATTTAGTGGTATATCAGTTTGCTGTTACTGTCTTCTGTCCTTCCAACTTGATGGCTTTGACCAATCCCGTACTTCTGAAGAAAACGGCATACATAACTTTTTTTAGTGCGCGTTGTTTTTTCACCATTGTCGGCGTGGGATCATCTTCAAAGACCCATACTTTGCTTTCTTGACGTCAAAAAACGGTATGTACGTTTCATCACATGTTACAATTTTAGAAATGATGTGGTGGCCAGCATCATTTAGCAATTTAAGAGTTTCTTTACTGATTCTGACACGCTCTTCTTTGTAGTGCTCAGTTAGATTATGGGGAACCTAACGGCAAACTATTTTTTTCATATGTAATTCTTTATGAATGATTTTGTGTATGGCTGCGGATCCAAAGTTAAGCTCCTTCTGTATCATTTGATACAATCATGGAAATTATATATATAATTGAGTATTTAGGGCGTCATGCCAAATTAAGTTTTTCGTAATTATATAGATAATTATAAAATAAATGAAAACATTTATTAAGTAAAATATTAATCTTTGGGAACATATTAAGTTTTTAGGACGTCATGCCGAAAAAAAATTTTAAGTGCTGAAACAACATGTAAAATATTTATTTATTCATATAAAAGAATAAAATTTTAAATAATTCATTAGAATTAGTTATCGATTAAAGGGAAGTGGTGTAAAAGGTTATTTTTGTAACAGGAATTATAGAAAATTGAAAGTAATTCTGATTAATTAGAGTGTGTTGAATATATTTATAACTGTATTTTGGAAACATTTTCTTAAGCCAAAAAAGTTGGGAGAAAAAAAAAAGAGAGAAAAATGAAAAAAAAAAAAAAAGAAAACATTTGTGAGCATTAAAAAAATCATAATAATAATGATAAAATAAGAAGATAACAAGGTTAGGGGTCAATAACTGGGCTAATTGCCGAAAAAAAGAAAACAGTTTTGTGTTGCACTATTTAGACAATATCTCATTAAAATATAATTATCATTTTTTTTCTTTTTTGTACAATATAAGACATATTTCATATTACAAGAGTCTGCTCCCAAAACACATAGAAATATTGGAGTGGATTATTGAGGATTGAAAGTTTTTGGACAATTTAAGGATATTCAGTAGTCAGAAAAAAAGTAAACAAAAAATATTTTATCAGAGAATAAATAGCTTGAGAAAAAAAAATAGAAAATAATCTAAATCACTTAGTAGCCTTCCTGTGTGTTCTTCATCCTGAAGAAAATTGCGACCTCTTCTAAATTCTCTAAATCATCTGAATATATTAGCACGAGCTGGAGATTCATCACCAAATGCTAATTGCAACCGTTGAACGCATTCTTCTTGATTTAATCCTGCTTTAAAATCGTAGAAAATCATAGCGCGAAAATGTTCACGCGTCAACTCCATTTTCTCTTCTGTTTAAAATTTATTCTACACTAAACAAGTTGGAGTAAGTCAGTAAAAAATCGTTTTCTGTGTTAAAATACTTTGTATTTTAAAATTAAAC
This sequence comes from Latrodectus geometricus, assembly GCA_026290005.1. Classification (NCBI taxonomy): domain Eukaryota; kingdom Metazoa; phylum Arthropoda; class Arachnida; order Araneae; family Theridiidae; genus Latrodectus; species Latrodectus geometricus. Next base: position 712,182 of record JAPDSC010100164.1, on the reverse strand, counting down.
CGTTATTTTTATTTTGTAAATTCTCATCTGCGCGTATCTCAAAAATTTCAGAGTAACCCTCGTATTTAACCGATAACTGTGTCAACTCAGAGCTCCCACAGGATTTCTCTCAGAACTGTGTTAGAATATTCGTATAAATTAAAAATTTTTATCAACTAAGGCTTGAAATTATTCAACGTGAATGATTCCACCACTTTTCAGAAAATCAAGATAATTTCTAATAATTATGATTAATAATTAGTCAAACAACTTTTTGTTGAGCATACATAGATAATTTGATTTGCATATAGTTAGAGCTTAACTGTACTAAATGTCAGTTACTTTTAAATGATTTGTTGCAAAAATTGGTTAGGATCTGAAATAGAAATTAGTCAAACAACTTTTTGTTGAGCATACATAGATAATTTGATTTGCATATAGTTAGAGCTTAACTGTACTAAATGTCAGTTACTTTTAAATGATTTGTTGCAAAAATTGGTTAGGATCTGAAATAGAAATTTTTACAAACTGTAATCATTGGCTTATATAGAATTACAGAACCTGTATTAGGACTCTAAAGCCGACAAGTATGACAAAATTTAGCATTTTACTTTCTTATTTGATGAGTCATTGCTCGAACTAAATGACAGCTACTTTTTACTGTATTTTTTGATTACCTATATAAGAGAATTTTAGTGTTTATTCTGACTCTATAGCAAAGAACTCATTCATTTCTACTTAATGAAAAAATTTGGAGATTTGTCATCTAAAAGTGAATTTTGCTACACATACAATACAAAGTTCCAAGAATCTTAATTTTACATTAGTGATCAACAGTAAGAAAATATATTTTATATAGTTATATTACTAGAAAAATAATCACTGAGTTATTTATAGTCTTAAGCGAAAGAAACATTTGAAGAAAACAAATTAATACTTAATTGAAATAAATCTAACAATCAAGTCTTTCCTTGAAGCAAACATGAAATATAATTTTTTATTTTTATTATGCTAACACAGTACACTTATAGTGCGGTACATTAAGTTAAGGTAACTGTTAAATGTGAAATTTTTAGATTGATAACAATGGTTTTAATTAAATATTAATTATAGGTACACATTTTCCTTGAAAGCTGAACACACTGAACAGGAATGAAAATAATAAATAGAACCAACTGAACCTGAAAATTATTATTTAGAAACTTGTTCAATAGCCTTTACACGGAATCTATATAAACTGTGAGAAATAATCAACTGTAAAGTTTTAAAATTTTTAAAAACTCCCGGAAATATTGCAACACTGATTTATTCTGATGTGTTCTTCAGGAATTAGAGCCTAGGTCTTATAGATGTGAAATCAAAGTAGCAACCAATATATCGCATGGGTGGCATAGATCAACAATGGAGAAAAAAGTTGGCATTAGAATTGCAATAGAAGCTTCTTTTTATAACACAGCCTACCTTAAAGATATATTCTTTTAAACCGTACTGAATCAATGCCTTATATGTGGAAATGAAATATAGCTAAGCATCCATAAATTTTACTTTCAATTTGACATTTTAATATTTGACGAAGTAAGTATTTTGATTTTATTAAGTTATTACATTTCCTATGTCCCCAAATGTCTATCATTTTGATTTAGTTATTTTGGAAGTCGTCAAGAATTCAGTATTTTCAAGTGCTTAAACTAATATTCTATTAAATTTATCAAAAATACAGATTACTTTATTTTTTTTAAGTTTTTTGTACCTTATTTCAAAATTTTTAAATAGTTATGCAGTGAACATATGAAAGATTTCCTTGCAACACTAGTCGCTTCAAAGGCTACCAGTGACATTTGTTCTATAAAATAATAATTAAATTTTTTAAAATTATAGTAAACTTTGAGCTGTGAAGTTTCTACACGGCAAAGCTTTCTTCATACTTGAATATCGACACACATTCTGCAATATTTGTTAAAAATGCTAACATTTTTATTCGATTCAAAAGACAATCTATTGAATTCGATTCAGAATAGCATTTGCTCAATATTTATTAACCATGAGCTTGTTTGCCAATGATATTTAAATCTTCAAATCTTAATAAATCTTCCATTAAATATTTCTGTATATTAAAGTTTTCAGCTCAAACTTTGTAGTTTTTATATTTGTGTTGATTCATTATGGAAAATCCTATAAAATTTCAAATATCAGAGTTTTATGGAACTTAGTAATTCTGTAAGTTTTAGATTACTTTAAGCGTAAAATAGTTTTTTTTAAATGTTCATATATATTGATTGAATCACATTATCATAATTTATTTTGTGGATAGTGTAGTATCGGTCTTTAAAATGTTTCAGTAATCTATAGTTTCTCTTATTGTTTCAAAATTTTTCCGATAAAAAGGAACATAATTAGTAGATATATATAGTGAAATATCTTTAATATTTATTATTCGAAATTATTCAGCAAAATAATTATGAATTGAAACTTTTTTCTATAGATGAGAAGTATTTTTAGAAAAGATTTACATATTTTGCTCTTGGACCTTTTGAAAATGCATAATATGAAATAAATGCTGTATTATATTAGTTTGGGGGAAAAATAAATCCATTATTTTTACGTGAACTTTTTGTAACTTCTTTCAGATTCGCTTTGTAAAAAGGTTTAAGACAGTTTTCATGTAGATTTTTAGGTCTTGTGCGATGCTACGACTGCTGACATGCTGTCAAGTTTGATAATTTTTGATACTTTGTTGACATTCTCGACGATGTTGTATCCCTGCGAGGTGCATATTTAGCATCCAAATACCCAAACGGAATCGACGAAACCAAAATTGTGCGTAACTGGTTGTTACAGTCATATATAGGACAATAAACACCTTTCACAATTTTAGCCACCTGGTTAGCATTTTCGCCATTATAAAAGAAAAACTAAAATGTATCGAATTTTCTGTTTGTTGTCTTCTATTTTTAAAACCTTGTACTCATAACTGAATTAATCAAACGAAAAACCGCAGGAGAAAATTTTAGTGTCAAATGTCACCTTTCCAATGAGCATAAATTTGAAATTGTTTGATAGATACCTCACGAGATAGCGATCACTACAGACTTCTACCGAAAAAATAATGGATAACTTTTTCCCCAAACTAATATTTTGTAAATTCATGCAAAAGAGTTGAGATTCACGACAGTTGATTTTGGTTTTGGATTCTAGAGAACTTAATATTTTTTTTTATTTCATTTAATGAAAATCAAACTGCTTTGTTTCGAAGAAATATGTATCTTTTAAGCATTAAGATTAATTTGATAACAAAATGTTGACTTTTTAAATTTTAAAGCATGAAGTACAGAAAAATATGTTACGTCAAATTATTATAGATCATAATTGTAATTTAACAAGTTTTAATAAGCTTGAAAAGTGCATAGTAGCATCATTTGATTCGAATGAGAAATGCTCAAATGAGTTTCGCAAATCATAAAATGATTAGTTTCAAGAATTATAGAACTCTTTAATGTGCCTAATATTACTGCTTAATAGAACTTAATTGAACGCCATTTTAAATAATTTGCTCCAAATGGCATATTCAACTTAGCATTTCATAGGAATTTCATTCAAAATTAAGTTTGCATTTATTAGTCTTGTACAATGATTTTTTTTTTCTTTATCTGTGAGCAAAATAAAATGCTCACAAATAAACCATTGGTTGTATGCATTAACTATACAAACAAAAGTTTTGTTTTGATTGAGAGAAAGAATCGATATGAAATTTGTAAAAAAGAGAACCTCGGAGTATTATAAATTTGTTTTAAATATAATTAATTTTTTTCGCAAGTATTTTGGACGTTTGTAGCAAGGAAAATCGTTTTTAAGATTAAATTTAAGTTGAATCAATGCATTAGTGGAAGGCTTTTAATATAACTACATTAAAACCGTAAACACTATATGCAGTAAAGGATTAAACTTTGCTTCAATTGGTAATGACCTTTAATACATTTTATATTGCTTTTAGTAAACTGAAAGATACCTCAGTTTAAAATGTGGATTGATTTTATAAATAGTGAAGTATTACAGGTACTAAGTTATGTACTTTCACTTTTAATTTCATAACGTCTTATTTTGTCATACACATTATCATAGCAGATATTCGTATTTTAACAATAATATTACTGAAATACATTTCTATATATACAATGAAACAACACACCGAGTAAATCATTTGTAACATTATTCGTTTACTCTAAAAGCCAAATCTACTTTAGAAAAAAAAATAGGCATAAAATGTTTTATACGAAGATTAATGAAAGTCTATTAATAATTTAAAGAATAAGATCTTTCTAGTTATATATGTAACATGTACACATTATTGCAAAAATTTGCAACTACGTTTTCGTTGACTCATCGTTTTCTATTTCATTTTATTTAGCATAATCAATTTCTTTTTTGAAGTCAAGTCGTTATACATATTTTAAGTTAGTTTGTATAATTTAAAGCTTTAATTTGGAATTTTAGCATTTTCTTTAAATGACCTATTTTTTTAGGAAAAATGTCTTCGCTTGATTTATTTTGTAAATTACCTGTTACTTATGTCACAATTTCTTGATCATTTTTATTAAAACAATTTAAGTCACATTTTCCGGTCAAGAAAGTTTAACTGGAAAGCATAATACTTTCTTTGAAGAATCGAAAAATTAAAGTTTGAAACAAATCTGTATTGTGTTAAATTAAGCACTGAATGTTTAAATAAATCTTCCATTCATGACCTGTGGAAATAGCACATAATGAACTTTGGGATTGTACACTCGCGTATTTACATATAATTCCTCATTCTGGTGTAAATTAAATTCTACTTTGTGTTAAAAGTTTAGTACAAATATAGTAATGTATAATTATATCATTTAATCTAATGGTTTTTCCTTTTAAATTAGGTTCAAAATGGCATTAAATCCAGAAAATCAAAGACTCATAAAATTTTTACCTCCCAATTTTCGAAATTCAGGAGCATTCTTCCAGGATGCTGTGGAGCTTTTACGTTGGGGTGATCTGTCAGGTGACCCAGTGATGGACATTGGTTGTGGCCCAGATTCGTACGCTCTATTTAGCACTCTATTTCCAAATTTTAGTAAAGTGATTGCTATAGACGTATCAGAGGCTTACATACACAAAGCAAGATTATTTCGCAGGAGTGTGAAAATGGATTATTATGTAGCTGATATAACTAAAAGGTGAGAAAGTTTTAAGGCTAATTATAACATATCCTTCAATAAGTCCCCAGTCCGACACATGACATCATTGTTGACAGACCCAGGTTGATTTCTGGGTAGTGTTGACCTACAAACAATACTTGTCAAAATTTCTTTGGAGGTTTTTGATCCTTAGTTTAGCGGTAGATTTCCAGTGTTAATCAAACACTATTTTTGACGGAGAGAATAATAATGTTGCAGCCACATGCTCATGAATTTTTGGCACTGTTTTTGAAGGTTAGTTCCACCCAGAAATCAAATGCTTTTGTCAACAATGTAGCCATATGTGTCAGACTAGATTTACTGAGAAAAGTGTTATAACTGATGTTTTCATAACTTATATTCATATTTAATACACGTTAAATTACGTTTAATTTAAATTTAGTTAGTTTATGCATCGAATTTTCGCAAAATTATACACTTGTTAATGATCTAGAGCCAAGATGCAATGAGCCAGTCCATTATTTGACAGTTGTAGTTCAAACTGAAAACACTCTTCACAGTAGAAATTCCCAGTTCTGACCTTGATCATCGTTGAAGAATGGAGATTGGTGTAATATTTTTGTTTTCTATGTACAATTCCATAGGACTAGGAAGTTTTTAGTTTTTCTTCTGCAAAACATGAATGGTACATTACAAAAGAGATGGTGGGACTAATCCACCACCTGGTTTAGTAAAACTAAACCTGATCCATGTGGCCAAACATGTTCAGAAAGTTTTAAAAACAGCTGAGGGTTTGCCGCAGTCTCTTCTTGGCGCAGCATGTCCTTTTTGGACCTTGCGCCACAAAACCCAACCAACCAACCAACCAGCCGCAGTCTCTTCATAAGAGAAGTCAAGACATTTCCGAGAAGAGAAGGGGCCAACGTTGCACTTTGGGCACGGAGGAAAAGTTTTTCGCCACCCTCAAATCTTGAATGCTATCTGATGGCCAGTAGAAAATCTTGAATGCTATCTGATGGCCAGTAGAAAATCTTGAATGCTATCTGATGGCCAGTAGAAAATCTTGAATGCTATCTGATGTATCCTAGAGGCTCTGGATGTTATGACGGCTCCGGAAAATTCTGTTGGTGAATAGGAGGTTCGGCCCGAAATTTGCAAGCAAGCTTTCTAGCCATCGAGGAAATCTCTCTTGATGAGAAAGGCATGGGGTCTGCAGGGCACCTGAAAAATGAGTCATTATAAAAAAAGCTCGTTCAGACGTTCCTTAATGTGACGGATGCTCAAATGTATTACAAATTTCATATACTAACAGCTTTCAATGGTTAAGCTATTTCTACAGGATAAAAAAAAGAATAGAATGACCTTATATAGAATTACCATACTTTTAAATATTTTATCTCAAACCATATACCCAAAGAAGTTGAAACTTTACAAAAAATCTGAGAAATATTTATAAGTCGCATCATTCTGTGAACACCAAAGATAAATTAATGCAATAAGAAAATTACAAAATTTATAATATACCATAAATACCATAAAAAATAAAAGAAATTCACATGTAATTAATGGTCTGTAAATGGAAACCAAATTCTAATAATGGAATTACCAATTGCAATAATGGACCAATACAAACCAAATGCTAATAATGGAAAAGGTAAAGATTTTTAAAAATATTCTTTTCCAAATGATTTTGGTATTTATATTTGTTAACATTAAGCTTAAAAAAATGAAAAACCAAAGATTTTTTTAGTTGGCTGAAAGTTTGTGCTTTACATTTTCACATGTTTTATGACTAGTGTAAATGATTTTGTAGAGTAGATTCATTATGAACCATTGAAAGAATGAACTTGAAGTAAAGGAATTTATTTTAAAACTAATAAGATTATTTGTTACCAATTGAAAGAAAGACAAATATTTACTTTTAAATTGTTGCGTTATTTATTTCACGATTTCATATATTATAAAAATTTACTAAAATATTCGCTTAAAATATACTATTTAAAAATATTAACAATAAACTTACTTATTTGCGTTAGTATTTATAACTAAAAAGGATTTGATTTGAAACATAATTTTTGCATTGCATCTCGTGTTAATTCGATTTGTATTGTATTTTTATGTTACCAATTGTTTTCCGAATAATTAGACACGCCAAATCTGGAGATTTTTAAGGTAAACTTGCTAAGTAATCAAAAACTTTGAATTGTCTCAATTTCGTATAATAGTCAACAATATCAAACTTCAACCAATCAAGTTTATATATATATATTTTTTTTGTGGTTCTTCAAAGTAAGTGTGCTTGATTTCAAAATATTTTTTAGATCTTCTTTGGCCCAATGGGAGAGCAGCATGTCCAAAGTGGTGTCTTTCTATTGCTTTAATTGTTTTTCTGATCAAAGGAGGGGGTTTGAGAATATTAGCTACTTACTCAAGCCAGGAGGTGAAGCAGTTATTTTGATTGGTCTGAAAAATCCTCATTATGACTGTGCCAAATATATCTTATCAAAACCAAAATGGAAAAGATATGAAGTGAGTATATTTTCGTAAATGAATATGCTGTTGGTCCTCTCTTGTCAGGAATGCCAAATCAAGTCCATCACTCCAGCAACTCTGAGCAAATCTAGTATATATATTAGTTTGGGGAAAAAATAATCCATTATTTTTTCGGTAGACGTCTGTAGTGATCGATATCTCGTGAGGTATCAAATAATTTCAGATTTATGCTCGTTGGAAAGGTGACATTTGACACTAAAATATCCTCTTGCGGTTTTTTGTTTGATTCATTCAGTTACGAGTACAAGGTTTTAAAAATAGAAGACAACAAACAGAAAATTCGATACATTTTCGTTTTTCTTTTGTAACGGCGTAAAAGATAGCCGGGTGGCTAAAATTGTGAAAGGTGTTTATCGTCCTATATAAGACTGTAACAACCAGTTACGTACAATTTTTGTTTCGTCGATTCCGATTCGGGTATTTTTGATGTTAGAGATTCACCTCGCATGTGGATACAGCATCGTCGAAAATGTCTATAAAATATCAAAAATGATCGAAGTTGACCGCATGTCAGCAGTCATAACGCGCAAGACCTAAAAATCTACATGAAAGCTGTTTTAAACCTTTTTACAAAGTGAATCCAAAAGAAGTTACATAAAGTTCACGTAAAAATAATGGATTTCTTTTTCCCCAACCTAATATTTATCCTCTCAAGTTAAATGAACATTTAATTCCATAAATATAATCTAAATTTCCACATCTGAGATGTTTTGTCTATATATTCTGTTAACCGCATAAAATATTCCTATCATATTAGCTTTTATTTATAATGATTGGTTTACTATAATTTTTTTAATATTTGGTTTTGCGAATATTAAATCTTTTTAGTTATAAGTATTTTGAAATCTGGCTACTTATAAATACTTGATTCCCTCATTTAAGCTGCTTGGTTAAGGAGTTGAAATGGTGACTTCACTAAAAGCATAAGCATATACTGAGCTTCAATTAGTATCACAGCTATCTAACAATTTTCTTTATTTTAAAGCATACAAGTTTCTTATTCTCAATAAGCAATGGAATGTTTTATTAAAAGTAATTTAAACAATTTCATATATTTAATGCAATTTTTTGATTAATTTTTTAAATTGATAAAGTATTAAAAGATTTAATTCAGTAAATATATATACATTTAAATAGAAAATGAAGTTTACAGTTTTAATTTCAAAACTATCGATAGATTTTAAAAAAATTTTTCTTTTATATATTAAATTTTTTTATTATAGTTATTTGTTTATTGGATCAATAAATTATACTAAAAACAATTTAGAAATTTAGTTGTTTTTTAATCAATGTGTTGCGAAATCTTAGAATTATGTAAATACAAATCTTTAATTTGAGATTTATTGCACGTTTTAAATTTTAACGATCACTTTTCAAATTTGAGTTTTTGTCATCAATTATGCAGGTATTCTTCAAAATATTTTTAGAGACATTACAAATCTTTAAATAGTTTTTGGTTCAGGAAAACTCTATTTTTACTTCAATCTGAGAATTTTTCAGGACATCCAATATGCTGATCACAAAGAACATAAAACATTTTTTAATATTTTTAATCTAAATTTGTTGAAAAGTTTGAAACTTTAATAAATAATTTCAAATATAGTTTTTCTCAGTTTTATTGATAACTAAACAGTTCTGTTTAGAATTGACAAACTAACATAAACTAATAAATTCTGTTTAGAATTGATAAAAAATACAACATTTTTCTAAAGATTGATTGAATTCGTAGTCTGACTTAACGCATTTATTTCCGTGCAAAGTTAAAGTAAATATAATTTAGAAAATCATTTCGAAATATATATTTCTTATATCATAGTTTTGGTCTTATTTTACGAATTAATTAGGATGACAATGAAAATACCTTGTATAAAACAAAAATTTAAATTTGTTTTTCAATAAACGATTGTCGAGATTAATGTCTTTATTCTAACAAGGAATTTTTTCAAAGCTGAGCTAGTTGCTGAATGGTTTGTTTTCTTGCCTTCGGTTTAACAGTTCGTAGATTCGAGTCCCAACTTGGTTGTTCAAAATCCCCTTTAAACCCTAGGTCACGTTCTAATTAGCCCTCGTGTGCAAAAAAAAGGACTCAACAAACAAACGAAACAGAAGAAAAATAAATATAAACAATAAATTCTTTTTATGCTCAATTAAAGAAAATAATAAAATATTCAACGAAAGATTGTGAATTAAAATGATAATAGTGACTCAAAGTAGAACAAGAATCCTCCGATTTGAAGAAAACAGTTTGTTTTTTTCCCTATGCATATATATCGCACCATAGTATATTTTTATGATCATAAGTATTTCGAATTTGGCATTAACTTAAATGTGGCGACATTATTAAATTAATAAAAATATTTTAGAATTTAAGGTTGAAATACACGTGAAATTTTATTGAATATTAGGCCGAGACTTTTAAGTAATTTATTGCTTTTTTAAACATTAATCATAGATAAATAAAACTTTAAAACCCAAATCAAATTTAATTTTCAAAAATGGAAAAACGTTATTAAAATTTAGATTTTTCAGGAAGTAAAACCATTCACACATTGTCAAGAAATTTTATATTTCAGGCTCTTCTTACTGAATTTCCTAATCGTGAAGTTCAAGAAATTGGAATCCGCTATTACGAAGATCTCTTAAAAGAACTGAATTTCGAAACCATTTTATGCATGGAAAGTTTTAAATATAACTTTTTTCCAACGGAAGAAGCATTTAAAGGTAACAAACTATTTTTAACTTGTGTTGATCCAATAAATTGTAGTTTTAGAATTTTATGGAAACTTCTTAAATATATCATTAAAATATTTCTAAGCTTGACAAGAAATTAGAGATTCTCTTGTTTATTTATAATTTCAGAGTCGGAGATCACGCATGACAGAGTTATACATAAACATCTTCCTTTGCAAAGCCAAGAAGAATTCAAAGAAGAATATTTTCAAGCATTGATAGCTCTCAATGGACGCGCATCAAACGGAGATTTTCGCTTAATGATCAGCAATGCAAAAATAATTATCAGAAAATATGCCTATTGAATATTGGAATGACGATTTTAATCAAACAGGAATTTCTTCGTAGAATTCCTCATTTTACTCATATCTTAATGACTTTTTCATTTACAATTTTTGTCTCCATGATTCGTAATTTTGTATTTAAAAGAATTGTTTGGATATTTTAAAGTTTGTCATTAAATTATATCTTGATATTTTGTTTAAATTTAATTTATCAATGGAATAGACATTGAGTCACTCCTAGAAAATTCCTAAAAATTAATAACATTAAAAAAATCCGAATGTTATTATAAAACAGGTTTTGTAGTGCTTGAAAAGTAATGTTAAAATATTAGAAAATGTTTACAAAATTCGTCGTATAAGCGCATGATTATCCTGCGTATCGAAATTGGTCTAACACAGCTATTTAAGCAAACTTATTGATTACCAATAAGAAATCAATAAAAGTAAACTTTTCTTAGCATGCAAATTTTTATGTTGACATTAAAATTTGTATCTAGAAATCATAACATCCATTTTAAATTATGATGAGAAAAAAAAAACTAACTTCTGTTGCTTCTTATGACACTTTGCGAAAATAAGTTCGCCAATCAGGAACTGGGCGAATGAAGATAGTCTTCAGTTTTTGTTCAGAGCACCCTGCTTACGAGATTGGAAGTACTACTTCCAAGACCCAGATAATGCTGCCATCTATGAGCCAAAGTACTACTTTGGCAGTTTAATGGGCTTTGTATAATTTGTATACAAAATATAAACTGTCTAGGGAAAATTCTTTTTAAATTCATTAAATACTATATATGAGGCTTTTATGAACTATATAATTTAGATGTAAAATACATTGAAGAGATAAGTAGGATCGCACCTATATTTGGGAAGACCTGTGATCTTGTAGAAACTATAATATTTATTCCAAAAAGTAAAGGATCATTGCGGTGATTACTTTTGTGTGTGGTTCATGGAAAAGGAAGTTAATCTAGGTGATTCAGACATAAGGTAGATTATGATGGCTGAAAACTCGAAATAGATATCTTCGAAAATACATGGTTCATGGGGCTATTCACTTGCTGTTTTTGTATCTATGACAAATGGATGAAAGACGGTGAGACGACACAACAGAATTGGATTTCCATGTATTAACGACACATAATTTCAGATATTTTTTTCGTGAAATATGATCGGAGATAGAGTAATAAACACTAGGTTTCAAGTTTTAGTAATTCTTTGATTTGTATTCGGTTGTTAAGCCCCTATTACATTAGAGTTGCCGATATTTAATTTTGAGCAACTCCCATAGACTTAACATTACGTGACGTCACAGCTCGATTTTTGGCAACTCGAGCTCATCGTCCAATGAATGTTCGAGATTTCTATTAGGATTGCTATAAGTAAATAGCTGTTTTACTAGATTTATTAACATATCGCTTATCTGGCTAACATTTTTAAGGTTGCCATATTTTACTCTGTAGGTGTCCAGATTTCATGATGAATTCTTATTTGGGAATTTAATTTGTAGCCAAAATTTGTTTACATTACGTCATCTTGCTATTGTTTCATTCAATTTTAGCGTTTGAAACTTCACGTTTAGAATGATAAGAGCTAATCTTTGTCAACTTGAAAAGGAAAAATATCTGGTTAAAAAATTTCTTAAAACTTTTGTGTTAATTGCCTAAAATATTATCAAGACCTAAGACAAAACTGGTATTTTGAAAACATTTTATTTATAGTTTCAATAAAATAAAGAGATCACTCAAACAACACAGGTGAAAATTCTTATCACGTGTATACACACCTTTATAACAATGATATTTTAACTTTAATTCGGACGCTATTTCATCATACGTCGTTTGTTTAAATTTAGTTAATTTATGTTGGGAATCTGAAATATCCCATATATGAAGCTTTACTCTTATCATTTCAATAAAATCAATTTCCATTTCTTTTGTCAATTTAACACAGATATCTGCCATTTTCAAGTATATATATTTATCACATGCACTCATTACAATAATGAAAGCATGTTACTTCTTGGCATCTTATTTCCGCTTGGCGAAAGTAAAAGAAAACTCCAGTTCCGTTAATCATCTATTGGCGATACGAATTGCTCGAGTTGCTGCTGCATGCACAAAAAAATTGCTCATTTTCGGCAATTCATTACGCCAATAACTTTCATTTGGCATAAAATTTGGTGAAAACTTGGCACTGATCAAATTTCAAATGCTCAACTGTAAAAAAAAAAAATCTGAAATATCATTGGACGACGTGTCCGAGTTGCCCAAAATCGAGCTGTGACGTCACGTAATGTTAAGTTTATGGGAGTTGCTCAAAATGAAATATCGGCAACTCTAATGTAATAGGGGATTTAGTGGAGCCATTTGTTGCCCCGATTTAATTTTAAGAAGATCGTCATCTTATAAACTGCGTCACTAATACTGTGATACTCCCCTCAGTCATTCATTCTTTTGGTATAAGTACTCACAAAACAATTCAGCCTATGAATTACGCGATTTTGAAGATACTCGTGCAGAGTCTTTGGGCTATCACAATCTGCCCAAATTTAAATTCATTTAGATCAGTGATCGTTCCTATTATACGAGATCACGGGAATATTTCATTCTTTAATAAATTTTATATTCTCACTCATCTCGTCTTGGTGAGCTGAATACCAAATTAAATAATGACAACTCTTTAGAGCATGTAATAGAAACCATGACACTGATTTGAGATTGTGGCCAGTATTGAATTTCCATATACCATTATGACATAAAATGTTAGAAATTTATCCTCTTCGTAAAATAAGATTGGAGTAAAAAAATTAATTAGAATCGAGCTTTTTGTGTGATTCACAATGTTTGAATTGAATAAACACCAATCACATGAAACGAGATTTATAGAATTTTGACAAGTTTTACCATAAGTGGTATTTTTTATATTTACAGTCCACACAAGAATTAGTGAAGTACCATTGATAATAATCATAAAATTGAATATCGTCAATAGGGAAACTTTTTTTTGATATATTATCGAAAGGTTTTCTAGCAAATTAAAGATTTGCATTAGTAATACAATAATGAATAACCATTCAAATTGCTTAAAGGGTGACTAAGAGACAATTTCACGAAATACCGTTTTAGCTCAGCTCATCCAAACTACTTTAAGAATGAATTTAATGTTGCATTCGTGTATCAAATACAAGGCAATCCTCCGATAGATTAACTCTTTAGATACATTTGACGAGTGAGATCGTAATCTTCATCCAGAACAATCAAATAATTCAGATTTCAAAGGGTTAAAGTAAGGCAGCATTCGTCTGATGAAATTTTGGAGTTTTACCTCGCAAACCAAAAATATTTATGTATTGAGTTATGTTAAAATCAATACTTATGTTGCAAAAGTTATATTCAGACACTGTATTTTAGTAAGTTTAGTAATTCGTTAAAAATATCTTGCTTGAGAATATAATGTATAACAGGATAAAAAAAAAATTGTATACTTATTTTTGTGCAATATAATCTCAGAAATTTTTTCGGAGTTATTAGTATCATTGAAGATTAGTAAAAACAAAGACGAGACTGTCGAATGATTTTGTAAATAATAGTTTCTGAAAATGTCTTATTTTTTTTATAACGCTTAACTTCTTTAGAAGGAATTGTTTCAATATAATGATCATAATAAAACATATCAATAGTTAGTTTAATACTTCTAAATAGTTTATCAAAACCTTGAATTGATAGGCAGAAAGTTTATTAAACAGACATGTATTGTAATTGCTAATTTTTAATTTTAATTTGGCACTATAATACATGAATGATTGACTTCATGTTAACGATTTTTGTACTCATTGCAATAATGGTAATTGCAATATAAATTATCACTTCAATACACGGAAATTTTCATCACGAAATGAAGCATCTCGCTAAAAAAAATGCAAGTTTTCATTAGGGTCTTTTTGCTCAGGCCACTTATATTAAATTTGTCCTAAAAATAAAATACCCATAAAAATACTTTTTGTATCAGGTTCCTAAGATCATTGGAAAAACTCCAAAGGTCGTAAAAGCACTTTTGGCAGTTAAAAAGCACTTGAATCTTCCTTCAAATGGCATATTCAAGTTCTATGGCGATAAATCGGATACTAAGCTATTGCTCACACAAAACTTCTCTCTTCTGGAGAGACATAGGATAACCAGCTATCATTCTTTTAAAACAAACCACGGGGCACTATGTTTGAACATGGAGAGTAAGCAAAAACCACGGAAAATGAACAACCGTTTCTCGAAACCACGATTGAAGAATGGGACTAAATTGTTTGATTACGGTGAATCGGAAAAGTATCTTGATAGATTCAAGATTAAAACAATGTTTGCACTGTAGAATGTAGTTAGTTGGCCAAGACTGACGTTGTCAGTTCTTGGAAAAAAAAGGAGAGACTTTAAATTATTAGGCACCACTCTAAGGAATATGAACTGTAGAGTTCTCTCGGACTTTACTACTAGAGATGGGTTATCTTTACCCGAATTGGTATTTAAGAGCCTGTTCATTCTACGGAATGGTTAATTACTCAGATAAAAAGATATTTGTCCGAAATTCTTCCTTCCTCAAGCTTTTATTGAAAACACACCTGTCCCAAGGTCACTCTCAGGTCAATAGATAATCGGCATTTTAACTTTGTTCTTTACGTACAACTCAATTTTAGTTTCCATTCCACTTATTATTAACAACAACTTCAACCAAAATTAACTCAGAAACTAGCTTGTTTTCCTGTTAGAACAAATATTTTTTAATCTTTATTTCACTCGCAACGAAACTGATTATTACTTTTTAAGGACATCAATTATGTCATAATTATGTTTAATAATGTGGCGTAAAATTGACTTATTATTCTTATTTTCGAATATTTAATAAAGGCTTATTTATCACTCTTTTCATTTACGAATTTATAACTTAATTCTTAATTGAAAATATATAAAATTGGATTTTTAGAAAGTTTATTTAAATATTTCATTGAGGAATGCCCGAATGAATCTGGAAAAAGAACTGGCTCCTTTGAGAGAGTAAAAGTTTTTTTTTTTTTAAACTAATCCTTAAAACCAATATTACGGTTTTACCCATTTTTATTCTCCACATTTAAACCTGCCCTAAGCAACAGGATACTAATGAGAAACTAGGTTCGCTTTGAAAACAGGTTTCATTGATCCGTTTCTCCAGATTTTATCGTCCTTGCCTTTATGTTCTGGTCATTTTTCCTATTCACTGCTGCTATACAAGTTTTGAAATAGCAGCAGTACTGCTCCAAATATTTTGCTTATACAATGCCCTTCAAAATGTATGAATCGATAATGGGCTCTAGATGTTCCTTCAATTTACCAATCCCTCTTGCCATTGTTTCCTTCTGATGGTTTTTACTTCTTCTGGTTATTTAATACAAATCTGTCTCTAGCAGTGAGCTTGGGTTTTCTTTCTAGTTCTATCTTAAAAGTTTTCCATCATCGTTATGCTGTTATGACCAGAGAACTTATTAATACCAACATATATTTTTGTCACAAAGATTATTCATAAACCGACAAGACGAGCTTGCTTTATCCGCCCTCTTTGGAACTGACAAGCTTTTTTTCACTTTCACCCGAAATTAAGTTATGCAAACAAACATACATCCTTGAGACTATTAACAATTTAGCATAAAGAAACTGATAATCGTACACTGGTGGCAAAACTTAAGCAACAGGTTTTTTTCATACAATTTCATGAGAAATCTGAGGATGCATTTTGTATCTAAACGATGACTAAAGAATAATTGCGCAAAGATGCATACAGTATGGAATAAAAAAAGGGTTATTGAATTCACAGTATCACTACAATGATTATCTGTCCGAGAAAAATAACATATTCCTCAGTGTGGGATATACCCACCGCATACTGCAATTGTTGTTTCGCACTATCTCTTTATACTAAACACTAGATTGTAAAACATTTCTTTTGAGATTGCCATTCCTCAATCAGTATGTTTCAGATGATAGATATTCCTCGAAGGTTGTATTTGTTACGCAAGGCGAGTCCCTAAAGTATCTTACAAATGTACTTTGGTACTTAAATCACGTGAGTATGCTGGCCAATCAATTCGAGTGGTATCTTTCTTTCAACAGCTGCTGAACAGCAAGAATCCGGATTACACATTTATTGTCTTCCCTAAGCACGGAGTCAGTTCCAATGGCACCTCTGAACTGACATACATGATAAAAAGGGGATCATTTCCTTACAATACTAACTTCCGGTTACAGAACCTGTCAAAAAATTAGAGCTCAGTCAGTTCTTCACCACAATGCCTCTTCAGATGTAAACTCCAGGGCAACTGTAATGGTCTCCTTCTGCGATGTTGCTGGGATGAAATGGTGTAAAAAGAACAGGACTCCATTGATTAGATTCCCTGTTTTTTTCTTCCTTGCACCACAAATTGGTTGCGCCGAGAGGCTAACATTCAAAATCGGAAATAAAGATGGGCGAATAGTACACCTTTGCGAAGGAAAATCTAGACACTGTAAAACGCTACATTATTCTTTCCTTAGCTGTAGTTTCTGGGCAATGGGGCTTGCTGAATGGTATCAAGATCTTTTCACCTTTGGATGATGTATCGTTCATTCACTGCTGTTTTCCTGTAGTGACTACTACCAACCTTTGTAACAGCAGTAATTAATTTGGAATGCTTTACAAGTGAGTAAAATACTTGCCGATTCCGAACTCTTCAACCACTCTAGTCACACTACGTCCCTTTCCGGTCATTCTTGTAGGAGTGAAGATATCCAAGTGATTTCTTCTAGCCATATTTCAGGAAAGAACTCACTTGCAGCTAATGTCGTTAATTGGGTCTCCACCGTGCCTTTTACTGTAGTTTTCAACTGTGCACAGTAACAGCATGCGTTTTATGTACATTTGCGTTGCCTTTGTTTCTAATATTTGCATATGCATGACTTTTCTATTGAAATACCTGTTCATTGTATTGATCGCAGGAACTCATTTTCAGCAATTTCGTGGTTAAATACTTAAAATTTACTTTTCTGTTCAAGTTTTGCACATTAGTGTACTATCACACATAAAAGTTACCTTGAGCGATGCATTTCCATTTCTTCATACAACTGCTGTATATTTCATAACTGCAAATACTTTGTGTGCAGAAAGTTAGTGGTAAGTCAGTGCCTAATATATTCATATTTAGTGTT
The DNA here is from genome assembly GCA_026290005.1 of Latrodectus geometricus. Lineage (NCBI taxonomy): Eukaryota > Metazoa > Arthropoda > Arachnida > Araneae > Theridiidae > Latrodectus > Latrodectus geometricus. Next base: position 694,266 of record JAPDSC010100164.1, on the reverse strand, counting down.
TACTTATTGATGTATCAAGATTGCAGATAATCCACATCTTATATATTAAAAAGAATTTTTTTTGTTGTAAAGAATGACAATTTCTACCAACTTGAAGAAAACATAAGTGGATGTATGTATCTGTGTTCTTGAACTTAAATGTCAAAGAAATGCAAATAGACGAAAAAGTTATGCTACGACTTATATATTACGATAAATATATTTTTTCATAGCATAGAAACATTTACTGTAACGAAGTTTCTCTTCTTCGTTACTATATCGTTACGAAATAAAATCAAGTTTTACTTTTTCGTAGATCAAGAAGTGAAACTTTTTGTTCTACAAAGACCTAGTTAATTTCGGAATGGGAAGAATTTTGAAGTTACACTAGTCTTTGTCAGCTCAATACAAGGACTTCCCATAAAATATTACAAAGGATCGCTTATTGCTTCCAAAATTGTCCGATACATTTAGGTGTGCAAGTTTCAACTTTCTATAATGCCATTTAATATTTTTAAACCGTCGATTATAAATCCTAATGAAACCATTTTAAACAATTAGATTTTAAGAATGTACATTAAGATTAAATATTAATTGAAATTGCTAAAAGAGACTAATATTTTTATCTTTTAAGAAAAAAAAATCCTTGTCTTGTATTTTTTTAAGATTGTTAAGGATATTTTAACACAAAATTTAATCTGTGCAAATTTCTCTACTTTCATCAACCTCCAGAGGTTGTTTCTATGGGAATGTGCTTACAGGTACATTTGAATCAGATATCAAACTTTACATTATGGTTTTTAAGTTGCCTTTCATGGAAAAATCCATAAATACAAAAATTTCCAACATTAATCTGTTATTTTTCTTACTTTTAATAAAAGTAAAATAGCTCAATACAAAAATTTTAATTACTATATTTTCTTGTACATAATCAACTGATTGTGTTAAAAATGTTCCGAATTTCATTGTGCGTATTATACGCCGCCGCAGACAATCTGATAAAAAAACATTCTCCATCAGAAAAACTTCCAAGAAAGTTTTGAAAGAAATGTAGTTTATATTTCATAAAACAACATTTTGCATCACGATACGGCTACTTATTTTATCTATCAGCTTTGTCAAATTACGTTCAAGAAAAAATTTGCTTACTTGAAGATAAAACAGTTGCTATTCGCTAACGTGATTTAACATTGTGCTTTGACGTGATCTGTTTCGTTCTGAAAATATTCGTAATTTCTATATCGTTAAAGGAAGTGAAGTGAAAAAGTTTAATTTACACAGCAGATTTTAAATTAAAAGTTATAGGGAAGGCAAATAAAAAAATGGTTACAAACGTGTTAAAGTGAAGTGGAAAAAACGAAACATGCGAGGTACAAAAATGTATCCAATACACAGTTCGAAAATAACTCATTTCCTTAATTTAACTATTAATGGAGCAAATGTACTAAAAAAAGTTTAACATCGCTTTAAAGTTATCAGAAACTAAAAATCAATAAGTTTTACTACAATTTTCTTGGAATTATCACTCTTGATCGATCTCGATTTATCGCACTTTGAGATGAGGTTTATCCAAAGCGATCTTTTTCGTAATTTTTCTGTGCAATTTATCATATTTTTAATCATATTGTGCATTTCATTATTTTATATGACACTCATATTATCAACTGTATGTATTTTCGACAATTCGCCGGAAATAATTGCCGGATTATACGCCGCTGCGGAGTATATACAGAAAATGCGGTACTTTAAATTTTTATAAGGAACTATTTTAATAAAGCTATAATCACAAAATTTTACAAATACCCAAGCATTTTTTTTAAAATAAAAGTTCACCTTTTTGAAATAAGATCTTAATAAATTAAGAGATTTTAAGTTTACAAGGTAATTAGTAGTTCTTCATATTCATTTGTTTGAAAACTAAATTCGAAAATAAACTTGGTGGCAAATAAGGAAGTGACAAATAATGAAATAAATCAAGAATTTGTAACAGAAATGCTTTATTAAAATTCAGTATATTGCATTATTTCATGAAAATCGTCATTAAAATTACAACAGAGAGCATGCTAAATGTTAAAAGACACTTAGCAAAGTTTTCAGTATAAATTTAAAATTCCCCATTATTGAATTTAAAAGCAGTAAATTATCAATTTTAATAAAAACCATTCTACCAAATAGATAACTAGTTTTTGATTTGAGTTATCTGTTACTAATTCACTATTTTCCGTTTAGGTAAGTCTTTTGTGTAAATGATTTAATAGAGTTTAAAATCCGAAATCAGATGAAAAGTGGCAGAACACATTCAAGTTGACGAGTTTGAGTCATTAAGGTTATAAAATATAATCCCTTGTTTTTAAGAACGATTTATATCTTGAAATAATTGTTTTGATGTGGAAGCTGTACTCTGCAGAATGCTAAAAGGAAAAAGTGGCCTTCGTATGAATAAGACGGCAGTCTTCACTCTTACGCGATAATCTTCCTCTGAAGTTATACCATGCACCACTTTAAAAGAAGCCCTAAAATCTTTATAAAAATTTTCTTTTTGACTTTCTGGAATGAAATACATCAATGGAGTGAGAAATTCAGCTTCTGGAAGAGAAGTATTTCTTAGTGGAATCTAATTTTGAAGTGTTGAAATAATTATAATATTTAGAATTTAAGTCTAATTAATGAAATAAAATTGATTTTGAACTATCAAGATGTAAGCTAATGATTGGTTAGAGTTTTTATGATGAAATGTTAAAAAAGACAAGCTGCGCTAACACTAGGTAAATATAAATGAATTATGAAAATGCTTGGAACAATTTTAAGTATTTTTGATAAGGATTGTTACAGTAACAATGAAAAATATGGGTAAGTTAGTTAATTGGTTTGGTTTTATGGCGCAAGGTCCAAAAAGGACAAGCTGCGACAAAAGCTAAATTTTAAAGATATAGAACCCAAGCTCAACAATAAAAAGTTTAAAATACAAAAATAAATGTATAAGTTTTAATTAAAATTATCATAAATGGAGAAAGAAATCATATAGAAAATGTTATATACAATGGATAAAATCAATTGCCTTCAAAAAGGCAAATAGGTTTCTGTGGGGTGGCTCCCCCACCAAATCAAAAAGTTAAAATATCGGTTTGAAAAAATATAAAATGGTAAGAGTTGAAACTAGGGCATGAAATTAAAATATGAAATACAGTAAATGGTTCATCACACGTTTCACACCATGGATTTAGTTCACTTAAAAACAAATGTCTGTGTGTGAAACATGTGTGTCCGATACGAAGGCGAGTTAATCGAACATCAGCACTTCGTAACGGTAAAACGAAAAATATGGGTAAGTTATATCTTTTGGAACCTGTTTTCGTAAAATTGGAGAAAAATACTTACATGTCCTTTTTTTGTTGTAATGTATTGATGATCATACTCTGCAAAGTGATCGAAAAGTACAATCATGTTGAAATTTTCTAGTACATCAATCATTTATTTGATCATTTTCATCGTCTCGTGTCTAACGTTGATTATATCAATCCAAGATCATGATTTTGTATACTTAACATAAACCAGAACCATCTAAGATTAATTTCAATTAATATGAAGCACATCAACACAGTTTTTTTTTTTTTTTGTTTCGTTTCTCGTACTATTTTTACTTTGACACAAGATTGGAGTTAGCACCTTAAAATCAGTTTGAAGATGGAGTTCAACGCATGTCTTAAATTATAAGTCAGAGCGGTGACAATTTAACTAAAAATTTAACCTTAGATTTATTCTTGCTATATGTATATTTTAAATATTAAGGTTATGTACCGGAGCCTACAATTTTTAAGTGGATATCAAACCACTGCGAAAATCCATCCCACAGAAAGAATTAAAATTTAATTATTGAAACTTTTGAATTGAAAATCAGAAGTAACTCTTTAGCTGCCAGTTCAACCGAGTTCTTTCCTAAGTACTTCTGTATTCTTAAGATGAGCTTCAGCTAAAAGAATTAGCATATTTAAAATTGCCTGTTATATATCGACTATGGATAATACCATGTTCCAAAAATACAAAATAAGAAAATTCATGTTTACAGATATAAATCTTGTACATTCCATCTCCATATTCTATTACTAAAAAAACTTACCATATTCATTACCGTTTGCTGAAAACTACTTCTCAGCAAAATAAATACCATAGAGCTAAGCTCTTATTATTATTATTTTTTTTAATAGAATGAAACTTCCATTTAGTCTAGAATATTATCAAAATAAGTTGACGTGCTGAAATTACAACAATGTACAATCATTAAGCCATTATTTTATTGATTTGTATCTCTTGTACCTTTTACACTGGTGGCTAATTCAACCAAGCTCAGGAATTTGAATTGATTTGACTCGTAACAATTCTCAAGATTCTTGTTCGAGAATGAAATCTCTTCATAAATTTGTTTAAATCATTATTTTCTAACAAGTGCAATCGACAACATCTATAGAAAAGTTGTGCTCCAAGCTTTAAAATCCTGAAGCCAGAAAATTTCTTTAGACAATGATATTCATTTCGATGGATTCTCGGTAGAAATGTAGTCAGTACCATGGTTCTTGTTTGGAAATGGAAGCTCTAAAATCAGTAATTGTAGAGTAACGAGAGATGTGCAGATAGAAAGGCAGTTCACCTCTCTAAAGTTGCTTGTGAGGGCAGATTCTTCTTTCGAGATGGTTGGTTTGTTGGATTTGGTTTAATGGCGCAAGGTCCAATAAGGACAAACTGTGCCATTCTTCTTTTGAGAAGTGAATGTGGCTTATAGTGTGGGAAGTATCCTTAAAAGGTATTATGTAATCTTTGTTTTATAACAGCTTTTAATTAATTTGTCCTCTCTGATTAGAATTTTCGCTGAAATACATTAAAAATCTCATTTTAATAAAATATTGATTTGAAAGCATCAACAATAAGATAAAATTATGAATAATTATAATTTAGGTAAGCATTTTTAACCATGTTATAATCTATGAGATTCAGTGATAGAATAGTTATATTACTTTAAATCAGATGTCACAAAGATTAAATAGATCACTAATATAATATCTTACAAACATTAAGGAAAAATTACTCGTTAATAATTTATAATATATAGCAGTTTTCTTACTTTTTATGCAGATGTTAATTACATAAAAAGTAAGTAATAAACAGTAAACCAATCAGTATAGATTAAAATCATTAATGCACATAAAAGTTTTAATAAACAAATAGCATAATTACCCCGATTTTCGTAATAACCTTTTGTAATTCTAAAAGTTCGATAGAATTCTTCTAAATGAATTACTTCAAACCCAATTTCTTTCATCATTGTGTGATAGTCTTGTAAGTCCAGACTTTTTTTAGGAAATCTTGGGAATTGCGATTCTGTAGCCTGATAAAAAATTTTAAATATTACCAAACAAAATCAATAAATCTCTTATCAATCGATAAATTTCAAACATTTTGTTTAAAGAATGAAGCTTGTTACACGCAACACACATGAATGCAATTTCTCATGTCCGAATATATATTTTAAATTTAATTTAAATAATTCTACTTTATTAATTATATTTTTAGTATTTAACAAAATGGATAGGTAATATTTTTTTAAAAATAATGTGTATATATATTCTCAGTTTTATCATATTTCAATAAAACGTTAGCATTAAATATGTTCAATGTTTATAAGTAGAAATCAAATTAAGAAATATAAAAGTCAAAATTGAGTGTGCAACATTTTAAAAGGAAAACATACTTTGGGAAGTCTCAAAAGCATTGTTTTTAGACATGCTGACATTTTATATATTTAGTTTGCCAGTTTTCTGTTAAACTCTAAGTGATACATTTTATACCTTTAATACATTACACCTTTCATAAAAAGAACTTTTGTGCTTTCAGTACACATAACAGTACATCTTTTATAAAAAGAATACAAATGTTAACTGAAAAACAAATAGCATCTTTTAAATTCCTGGTCTTCCTAAATTTTCAATCAGGGTTTTTTCTCCACATTCTGACTAATAAGTTGGATTTAAATTTTCATCTATATACTTTTTTCACATAAATTTAAGTACAAATAATAAACAATTTTTGCATCCGTCTCTGAAGATTTAAAGCATTTTTCGGATAAAGGCAAACCATTAATTTTTTGCATCACTAGCACAAGTATATTCCCGGAATTTAAATTTTTTTTAACTACAAAAAAATCAAATATTAATACTTCCATTAACTCAACAGATGTTAATTTTTGACAGCATAAATAAGTCGTGCAGCAATGACAACTGGAATGTGCGACCCAGAAAATAAACTTTGTATCCATATTTAATTTCGTACCATGAAAGAACCATTTTGGAAAAATAACTTCATATTGACTATTGGGTTACATTTGTTCTTGAGTAATCCATTTTTTGCATAAATAATATCACAGCATCATCTCTTGTTAAATGCCAAATTCTAAAAGCCATCACTATAAAATATAAAACAATTTTTAAAATAACGAAATTATGAGTAGATAACAAAAAATGGTAGTGCAAGCGACTTTTATAAACACAAATCAAATTTGTGACGACTGGTGTTGAACGAAATAAGTAAAAAAGTAATCTGTCGAGTGGCAAATACCGAATTTATTAATTGGTTATTATATATATATATATATATATATATATATATATATATATATATATATATATATATGTGTGTGTGTGTGTGTGTGTGTGTATGTATATGTATAATCTGAGGTGTTCAACTTTCGGGCGTGGACCTCTTTTATAAGCAAAATTAAGCAACCTAGACTAAAATGTTTGTTTCACAAAATAATTTCATAAATGAAGGGGCAAAGCATTCCCAGTACTAATTCACATGGTAGTATGAAACACGGTAAAAAAAAAAGTGAATAAAATTATAAATGAAAAGCACGATATGCAAAATATATACAACGACGGATGGTAATCTATAGCAAGATGGAGAATGGAAACAAAACATGGTTCATCTACGGTTGAGCCCGAGAGAAGGCGCCACGATAGGAGACATGAGTGTTAGTTTTCAAAAGTTTAGTTTGTTTACATTTATAAAGGTCAGTTAAGTAAATTGTCAAGAAATGTAAAAATAGGAAAAAATTATATACAGAACATAATCCATCATTAAGGATTTTCTAGTTGATTACAAAAGGAAATCATGAATGTAAACAAAGAATTAATTTGTGAGGAGGCCTTGGGTCAATCCACGGGTGATCCCAGTAGATGGCGCCACGATAGTAGTCATAATTTTTGTTTATGAATTCATTTGTTTACATTTTTTTTAAAAGCCGGTTGATGGAGAGAGTAGTAGGACCGATCTGGGCTTATGGAAATTGTTTTTAAAGTCTTACGGTTCATAATTCTCGATATTTTGGATTTCAATATTATTTACTTCATAGAGTGTTGTAAAATTTAAAGGAGGGCGTTTTTATGTAATTTGTTAGGGTGGGCATTGCCAAATGTTTTCTTATTAGGTTGTTCCTGAAATAATGTTCAGCTTTACTAATTAACCTGAGAATTTTATTTTGCTGTTGTTCGAGTATTTGTAGATTAGTGATACAAGCACCTCCCCAGATTTGAGAGGCGTAGTTAATGATTGGTCTCAGGATCGAGGTATATATTAACGGCTTATTTTTCATTGATAATCGAGAATTATGACACGTTAGAGGGAAAAGAGCAGTATGATCTTATATCTCATGTTCTGAATCTGGGTTTTAAAGGTGAGCCTTATATCAATTGTAACTCCTAGGTATTTCAAAATATTTTGGCATTGTATATCGGTTCCCAGGATTTGGATACTAGGGCAAGTGCTCGTTTTTCTGGTAAAGAGCATAGCATGCGTTTTTGAAACATTAATTTTCATCATCCGGTTGGTGAGCCAATTTTCGATTTCTGAAAGATGCACATTTAAGTTATCGCTTATAGTTTGGTGGTTCGTGACCGAGGATAAAATAGCGGTGTCTTCCGCAAAGATGGAGATTATGTTTTTGTCATGGTGTTATTAGGTGATTAAAGTTTAAAGTTATATTTACAGAGCTGTTTCGGAAGAATATATATTTCGTTTATCTTTTATGGACAATTGCAATTCCATTTAAAATGCATTCACATTTTTTTATAATTATTTGACACCATAAATTATTTTATTTCATGAAAGTAATAGAATTCTGAGAATTGCTTGGAATGGAACTATTGGGTTGTTCGGAAAGTCATTTCGTTTCTCACACATGAATCAGTTTTTTGCTAGTGAAAACCAACCATTTTATGAGTATGAAATCGTGCTATGACCAGGAAGATGGTAAAAGATATTGGACTAGAATTGGCAATATACAATTCAATGAAATATTTATTCGCTATACGTTTTTCAATCTCATAGAAAAGAAATAACTTTCCGAACAACCCAATAGATAAAAACTTTACAGATATTTATGAGAATGACATATTTTATGAATGTGTTAGAAGAATATAGATTTATTTTTTAAAAAAATCACCAGATCCATGTTCTTTTTTTCCCCCTCCTTGCACAGCAGTGTGACATGCTTAGTACTTAAAGTCTTAAAAAAAATTTTTTTCCACATTTATAAAGCTGACTTATTTAAGAACAATTACTTTTAAGAATGGAAGAAAATAAATTTTATTATAAAGTTATTTTACAGCATCAAAAGTACTTCTAATCTTCTCAAACTTTTTTGCCTTGTTATTATAAATGAATGTCAACTTTAATATGAAAGAATTAAATTTCAGATCATAAGAGTTTATAAACCCAAGCTTTAAGGACTAATGTTAAATTTTAAAACATTGATTAAAGTTTCTTACTAGTGTTTAAAATGTCTTTCAACTGCAGAGGTTGCCATCAAAATTGCTTATTTACAAAAACATATCTAGGGCAATAGAACAAATGAATTAAAACATTTTAACTTTATAGCTTGTCAACAATTTAAGCTCTCGTTATGACACTTTAGAATTTGAAACTAGTACAAAAACCAAAAAGTGACACGAAAGTTTCATTTGAGTTGGTCTTAACCAATTATTTTAACTAAACATTACAAAAAATATAAATTCTTTATAAATCTTATTCAAACTTATGAGGATGGTAGTTACTTTAAAAAACTCACATGTCTTTTTTCAAACTTTTAAGTAAATTTTTATAAAAGTAAACTATTAACCCTTCTTTGCATAATGGTGGAAATTTCCATCATAACCTATAATGCCCAAAAATTATTTAAAAGAACAAGTTCACTTTAAGTTGATCGTGTTTGGATACCTTTTTAATGTCCATTGCATAAAAAGGAACATAGCTGTCAAAAATAAACAAGTGTCATTATCAGTGAAACGAGCTTAAAGTTGTCTCATTCCGCTGTTTGTTGTAGTTGCAATAAACGTATGATTTCGTTTATAATTTTGTTTCTTTATATTAGAGTTTCTATTGCTAAAAAATTGAAAATGAGTGGAAGAAAGGTTTGTAACACGTGTTTCTGTTATTTTCCTCTTTTATTTCTATTTAGTACTAAGCTAATAATCTAACTTTGGATGATGGAAATTTTTAGCATATTGTTTTTTGCTAAATTTATACTATAAATATATACTAAGATTTTTTTAACCATTTTTTCTTTAATTTTGAACATGAATTATATCAACTTGATTTATTTCACCAATAAAGAAAAAATCATGCAAAGAAGGGTTAAAATAAATTTTTTTTTTTTATCTAACGACTTTGAATGAATTTTTGCTTAATCTCTATTTCGGATGTCTTGATATAGAACGCTTATTTTTCTAACATATCGTATAAGATTCATTGAGTATTTTTACCTATTCTCACAACTTAATCCTCACAAAAAATTGTGATGTCCTTAATGGGGTTAAGCACTTCTCTAAACATAAATCAAATAATTGTTTTTGATAGCCACTTACCAATGGATTGTTTCTCCACTCTGTGGTTTTTAACAAATGCTTCAATGCTTCTTGAAAATGAGAGCTTGTGCCGGTCATAATCGCTGCTGTGCCTCCAGGGCGCAATAAATGATACATATTGACAAATCCAACCTTCTGGTCTCGCAACCATACTAAGCAGTCAACGCAAACTATTTTCGGAATTCTTCTCACCCAAAGCCTAAGAGTACTTCTAAAGAAATCAAAAGTACGTTAATTTCATAGAAAAAGTGGTATAAATATATTCAGCACAATTTATTAATAAAAAAATCTGATTTATTCTCAAATTTAAAGTACATATAAGAACACTTCTATTCCTACATCTAAGATCTCCACACCGAGTTTTCTTAAATAATTTATTTTTCGAGAAACATATTTAAATTCATAACACAAAAAATATTCGTTAAAGGAATTAATTTTGCCCATTTTCTTAATAATTATCTATAGGCACATATAATGCGGATTTTCACAGGAATTTAAGAAATTTTAGAGATTTATATCTATGTAGTTTTGAAAGCAAGGTATACTATTTCTCCTTTATTCCACAAATTGCAATTACTGTAGTGATTTATTTGCAAATCTTTTACAACCCAACAGTTTTATTCATTTATCTAGTGTTCTGCATTCGAATAAATCCTAAATATTTTTTACATAAATTGTAATATCTCTTGTCGTTACTAAAGACCATTACAACATCACAAATTGTAATTCTTTATTCCAGTAAAAAGAGTTTTCCTTAAAAGAAATGTAAAATAAAGAGCATAAAAATATTTAGAATTCATACATACACTATATTCGACAAACAAAATAAGATGGTTAGTTATAAAAACTTATTTTGTGAACAAATCCCTTACCTATAGAAAAATATTTGAATTTTAATAATTTCACAAGGATATAAGATAATCATTATTTTTCATCGAAAATCCAGTTTTACTCTAAAATTATTAGTCAAAAACTATTATTTAACAATACCGGATAAGCCGCCCAGCCTGTCTAGTGGTTAGCGTTATTGATTACGGATGGGGAGGACCTGGGTTTGAATCCCGGCTCGTGCATGGATGTACTTTCTCTTTCTCTGTGTTTCTTGTCCTTTCATTAGATGATGGACGAGTGTGGCCCGCCCTATAAACGGGTTTGTGGTGGTGTGGCGTGGGCAATGCAACTCGTACCTCCGTGACTTGGTTCACAGGTGCCCACCGGGTAACGATAAAATGAGTAGCAGTTTCCGGCCTTGTTGCGGCTAATGGGCTAATGTACTATACTTGCTCATGGGTGCCCACCAATAGAAACAAAAAAATTATCGGATAAGCATTCTAATTAAAAAAATGCTGAAGAATGTGAAATTAAAAGATATTCGAGGGAATTTTAAAACTAGTTTCCACTTTTGAAAGTTTAGTTTTTATTCATTGGTGGTGGTTGATTTAAAAGCCATGCGAAGTAAAACAAGAGCATAGTGGCGAAGGATAAAATCTTCTGATATTCAATCTGAAAAACTAATATGAATACAAAAGTACAACAATTTACAGAAAATAAAAAATCAGTACTAAAAGCTAAATTAGAAAATTGATCAAAGTTCTGCACAAAGAATAAAGAATTTGAACAGAGAGAGAGAAATAAACCTCATGTATATTCCCCTATTTACTCACATACACAATTAAGTCAAGCTGTTAAAAATTTTAAGAACGCTTAAGTGCCAAGCTTTGAGCGAAAAGGCAATGTAATAGCTAAATTAATCTACAAAGTTAGCATACTACTTATTGTTCAATAAATGCCTTGAAGTTCATTTCCCAAAACACTTCAAAACAACGCAAGCTATATTCTTCGTAAAAAAATAACAAGGATTCACATTTACCGTCTTACATATAGACCAATGCTTACTTCCTATAATTAATAATTTTTTTAAAAAAATTAAATAATAAATAGACTAAAACACTATAAATGTAAAATAACTTTTCTACACTATGGGCTTCACTGTTTCATTACGATGTAACCTTATAACAGAAAACTCACTCCATTCAGTTACATGAATCACCAGAAACAATCAAGCGAAAAACCTATATACAACTCCATTATCACTTGATATAAAGTGAAGGTTTGATTCTTTATGGTGGTCACGTTTTAAACTGTCCTTCGCAGATAAAACTAACATTACTAAATGCATTTTCACCTTGAATAAGAGATAACTACCAGCATTGTGATTCAGGCAACATCGAAATTTTTCATGCCAAAGGACTCCTTCAAGGATTAATAGGTGGACCCACCTTATGGAATGGGTGCTATAATCAAGTCTTTACTGGAATTTGGGAAATCACATACACAAATAACCGTTGCGAACGATACTATACTAATACACTGCTCAAAACAATTAAAGGATATTGCGGTTTTAGGTGGATCTTGTGGCTGGGAAACTTTTTAGCTGATTGATACAGGGTCGACAGACGTAATAGGTTATATGAGAATAAATTACATATGATTGGCAGAAAAAAAATGCCTTTTATTGCTTGTACAAAAGGAAAAAAACGCAATTCGTGCATATGAGATAAAAAGAATAAGAAAAGGTATTTTCTTCAAAGGAAATCATTTTCAGTAGGGGGTATGGTTTCCACTGACGACCAACAACGTTGAATACCTTTGGGGCATGGAGTCAATGAGGCTATTAATCACGAGTCGGGGTATTCTGTCTCACTCTTCCAGAAGAGCTCTTTTCAGTTCTTGGAAAGTTTGTGGGGATGGTTGGTGGCCAACAACTAGTCTTCCTAGAAGCGTCCCAAACGTGCTCTATTGGATTCATGTCTGAAGAACACATTGTCCATTCCATTCGTACTACCAGGTTAGAACGATGTGGCCTGCAGCTATAGTTCATTAAAATGAAGTCATCTCTGATTGCTGCAGCGTAAGGGACTACAATAGGTCTGAGAATCTCATCCCTATATCGGCGACCAATCAGAAGTCCATCTCAAATGATATAGAGGTCTGTGCGCCCGTCAATGGACACGCTACCATACACCAACACTTCACCAAATCTGAAACTTTCGTATACGAACGCTGGATTATTCCTACTGCCACGGTCCCTCCAGATGAAAATACGCCTATTACCAGGGTGAACAGAAAAAGGGGACTCGTCAGAAAAAAAGAACATTGCTCTATTCATTTCTCCTCCAGTAGACATGCTCTGTTGCCCACTCCTTACAGTCCCGACGATGCCTTGATATTAATTCAACTTATACCATCGGTTGGCGAGCATACAGGCCTACACCATGGAGCCGTTTCGGACAGTTTGAGTTGAAACCGTGGTGTCAGTAGCCGAGCGAAGGTGTTGTTGAAGAAGAGTAGCGTTCATATTTCAGTGTCTCCGAGCCGTTAACACTAAATAACGATCTTTATTGGGCGTTGTTGCCCGTTTAAAACTTTGCCCTGATCTTCGGCCTGCACTTCCAGTCTCCAAAAAACGATTCCAGATCCCGGAAATCGCACTTTGTGACACTCCAACGGCTTGCGCTACTTCGGCTTGAGTTTGGCCCCCTTCTAATCTACCAACAACTATCCAAGCTTCTGAATCGGTTAAATGACTTCGCTGAGACATCGTACTCATCGAAACAAAGCAGTCACTGAATGCCTATCATCCTTGTCTTCATTGTTTTTCATTCAGTTGAAAGTCAAATTTCATTCACTGCCGCTGAAGCGACGCTTTTGACGTCGAACTCAAAATTAGCATACTCAACAGTTTGAAATTTACAAAAATTTGCATTTGTAATTCTCTTCCATTTTCGGCAAAAATAATTTCGCTTATGTCTTTATTTTATATAAAACTTACAATATCCTTTAATTGTTTGGAGCAGTGTCGTATCAGGTAATACAAGAGTGGAATTTAAAGTACAGATGAATCTTTACATCAGTTTTTAACTCTTTCCAAAAAAAAAAAAAAAAAAAAAAAAAAAAGGAAGTTGGAAATTTTTGTACTCGAGCAATGATTATTGGAAAGGTAAAAATCTTTAAAATTTAATCCCAAACTCCCTCTTTAGCGCATTAGTTTAAAACATTCTAAATTACTAAATAATTAGTCCTTAGGAATGACTATTAACATCAAGATGTAATTCTTACCTCGAATCAGAAACCAAAAAGCTAAAACTATGGAAATAGTCCAAAGACTATGTATAATAAGGCAAAATAGGGCTTAAAGGCAAAACCACCAAAATAATTTACAAAACCATAGTCTAAAAAATTGTCACATAGGGTTGCTCAATGTGATATTATACACTTATAGTTCGAAAAGTGAATCATTGAGAATCTACAAAGGCAATTTCTGTTACTTATCTCAAGAAATTTTAAGTCTACAACATTAGCTCTTTAATTTCTGACTGGTGTACCACCATTGCCTGAAATGGCAGAAGCAATTTATTTTTAACATTAACTACTTATGTAGACATTCAGAAACTTCACTAATTTATATAGTGAATTGTAGTTTGACAAGAGTTTTCCAAAAAACATTCTTTGTAAAGACAGTCTTTATAAAATTCTGCATCAACAATGCATATCTAAGAAGCAATATAATGTACTTCAACTCTCGTCCACTAAAGAGACTGAACTATGTCAAGAAAGACAACAGAAGTCACGTAACCAAGCATTTGATTTTCTTAAATTCACACATGGTATTGCATTGAATAGATAATATCAATACAACTTGAACAACTTCATTGCTTCAAATGTTATATGAACATTAATGATTTGGATTTGGATTTTTACTTTTATTTTCAAGATTGTGTATATTTTGTATAGTTATTAGATATTAGTTTTAATTATCATTTTTTCCTCGATCTTTATTTGATATTTAATATATACTATTTTCACACACACTTTAAATACTTACTTCCATTTTAATACAGTTAAGTGTATATTAAATTTATTTGCGTCAAAATCTGTGATGCAAATACTATTAAATAGGTTTCTGTAAGCTTTAATGCCTCACCACTGTAAGTTATTTTTCGAATTGCTAGAAGAGGTTCTCTTCCAATACACATAACACGTAGGAGTTGATTGCTCCACTGATGTTAAAAAAGAGTTAAACCAGTTTACTAATGTATAAAGACCGGGTCTATTTTACACAGATGTTTATCTACCTTAAAACTTTAGAGAATAAGTCAATAATTTTAATGAAACATTAAAATACCTACGCATCAGCTATATCAGCAACGTAATACGAAATCTTTCGGTGCTCGTTACCAGATATTGCGGTTCTGATAATTTCCATCCCTTGGTCGATAGCAATTATTTGTTTCAGTTTGGGAAAGAGTTGGTTCAGGTACATAGTGGAATAGTACCCCAAGCCACAGCCAATATCCATAACAACTTCGTTTCTCAGGTCTCCCCATCCTAGAATAGATGCAGCCGTCTCCAAGAAATCTTTGACACTTTCTTCTGGCTCTTGATCCATGTTGACCCACAATATAACTAAAACAGATTGAATAGTTTAAATTCATCATTTGTATAATTAGTTTAAATTGTTGGCATAAATGAGAAAAAATGAATTGAATTTCACTTTTGCATATTGGACTCCAAAGCTTTACGTCCAGCAATAAAATCTAATCATCGATTTAAAACTACGCGGCTTCTTTCTATAAATTAGGACTAATTTAGCAAACATTTAACACTGGTACAAACATCTATACTCAAGAGAGAATATAACCAGTAAGAACAGCTGAAATGATTAAAATACTGGCACCAATATAGTAAAGTCAACATACAAGCTTGGTCATATACCCATTCAGGAAGTTTTAAGTATAATTCATTTAGACGTAAATGTTTATGTATAAATATAGTAGGATATGAAAAATATCGATTTTAATAACCATTTAATTATTAAATAAGAAAAATACCTTTACTAAAACTTACGAAAAATTACGGATTTCCTAGTAAATATTCATTAACTGGTCGCTTAAGACTAAAATGTAGTTTTTTTTTTTTTTTTTTGAAAGCGTGGATTAGAGTTTTATGAAAAATACTATTGTCTCTGAAATTATTGGCAATTAAAAATAACTTAAATTTAAGACATTAAAAAAACTTTTTTTTTTTACACGTAATATGAAGTTTAATCTCGGTTCCACATTTTTAAAAATCTTTTACAGTGAAAATCTTTAAATTCATAAAATTTTTAGGCCTAAGCAAAATTATCTAATTTTAAATAATTAGAAGGTACATATTAGTTTCCCAAAATACAAATTTTGGTTTATGATTACTTAAAATTATTAAAGTAAATTTAAATGCTCAGAGTGTTTAAATTTCAAATGTCTACTTCAAACTTTTGTTAATTTTGGCTGCTTCTTTATTACAATCTATAAAATTTAGTTGTAACGTTTCATGGAAATAATTTAAGACATTTTGAAATTATATCGAAGCATGAAATGAAATTCATTAACTTTATATGCAATACATAATAAACTTCATCAATTTTCGAACATTAAAAATGAGACGTTTTTGTAAGTTTTCTTAATAGAACAGTCCCAGTAGAAGATACCAATGAGTCGACAATTTATTAAATGTACGAAGTTTTGTCTCATACATTTTTAATCATCTAGATCAATTTGGATATAATACATATCAAACGTTAAATTAGCATATTAATAGCAAACATATAAGAGAAAGTGTTACGTTCCAATAAAAAAAATATGAACAAGAAAAATGTTGAAAATTATAGACTGTAAATAAAAATATGATACTTCACTTGAAAAATGTACAAGTATTTTGAATTGCAATCATTTGTACGAAATATTAATGTTGCATCAAAGAATAAAATTAAGAACTTAATTCTTTATCTTCAGTCTTAAATGAATTTATTCCCTTGTGAAAAACCTAATTTTAAAGAACCTTGAAAAATCATATAACCATAAAATTATTAAAGATGTCCAACATACATTGATATCATATCCGAAAGCAATCTTCATAAAAATGTAAGATACATTTACGATAATTTACAAAACAGACTAATTAATATGTACTTCCATCGAAAAAAAGCATCCAACTGAATTTTAAATACTGTAAAAACTACTATAAAAACTACTATTAATTGTACTGTACTGTAAAAACTACTATAAATTATACTTGCATGTTGGAACAAAAGTGCAAAAAATGTTTGCAGGGCAATATTTTCACTTCCATATCAATTTTCCCATCACATAGTTAAGATGTTGACTACAAAAAAATGGAATACTAAAACTGAGCTCTTCCATTCCAAATTCAGATTTTTGGTTTTCTATAATCGTACAAAGTTGTTCACATTGTTCTAGCTTCATAATTTATAAATTTATTGGGATAGAACAATTCGAAAAATTCTATTCAGAAAATTAAAGATTGTTTGCTCGTGGATTCTATGTCTGCTAAACAAGATTTATTTGAAGCATGTCATCAGTATCAAAAACAGAATATTTCCTTATTATTTTGATCTAAACAAAAATTTGTACATTTGTATCTAATTTTCTATGAAATTTCGGAGGTATATCGATGTTTAATAATCAGTGTTATTTACTTAGTTTTGAAAACAAACAGAAAACACAAATATAAAAATTGGAGAAGTAACATTCAATATTTTTGAAGTTGGAAAGAATAAAAAGGCTTATACAATAAACTACTCTTACCAATGAAAACAGACAAGTCACAACTCCTAGCTTCAAAAAAAGTACTATGAAATTACAACAATTACTTCACTGTGCAAATTTTATTTCAATTTTTATTTTCCTCATTGTGGAGTCAAAGAATAATTAATCAATCCTTGACTCTTAAACTCTACTTATCAATATCTCCGACGTGGTATCTTATACAAAGCATAAATTTGGGGATATTGAGGTTAAACTTTTGATAGGGAAACAACATTGCTTAATAGGCTTTTTTTTCAAATAATATTTTAGTACGTCTCTCGCAAAATCAACCATAAGACATCTATCATTCAATGTGTATAGCCATGAGTTTTAATTTCATATAATCTATATAATTATTGAAATTTTTTTTACACCAACTGAAGTTAAGTACTAATTCTACAAGCTGAATAATGATCTAACTGTTACATTCAGATGATTTGTATTTAAATTTAGGTGAAATTTCCTAATTCTCAAGAGAGATGTCATCAAAATCTTTTCATATAAAATTACATCTAATCTCATCATATAAAATTCATTGTTAGAATTAATAGCTTATTAAATGTGGATTAAATTATCATAGCATACTTTGAAACTTGCTCATGATTAGTTAAAAGATGCTTGGTAAAATGTTAATGATAATCAGGATTTGGTGAGATTTATTCATAAGTCTAATATCACAAGGCGAACTTTGAGTTGTTGATAATCAAAACTTGACAAAACCTGCCCTAAATATTACATTAATGACACACTGATCTATGGAATATGTGTGTCAATCTTGGATGAAATCTTAAAATAAAATATACCAAGATATTTTCTTTGTTATTATTGGAAAAAATGTAATATGGATCAAAACTAGCTCATTTATGGAATCTGGCTATATTGTATGAAATGAATTAACACAAATTATTGTACCAGTTACTAACTTGTAATACAATTATTCTGAGCATGTTTGAAAAATGTTAAATATTCATGTAGTACTCATATAAAGCACATTTTTGTAAAAACCCGGGGATTGATTGAATTAAGTTTAGCCCAATGACTGCAAAAGCAAAACATTGACAATTATATCTTATAAATGGATGTAAAAGTTCTTAATGTCAAGTGATGCTGTATTTCTTATCGAAGTGATAATTACATTGTTTGAGTTTCATATCATGAATACAATACACCACCTTATAAAATGGAAGCCATCAATTTGATACAATAGATAGCATTTCTTTTCCTTACCAACAAAGCAGGGAATTTAATCCAAAAAAAGTCATAGATTTAGATTGGTTTATAATTCAATGTCTATAAACTGATTTCTCATTTGTTTTATAGAACTTCCTGAATTAGGTTTCTTAGAATCTCATTTGTTCATGAAATGTTATAGATTTTATGTCAAATTAAAATAGTACAATAAGCTTTTAATTATATTCTAAGATGTGTTCTTCGCAGAAACACATCACTGTCAGAACAAGCAATAAACATTAATTTTATGTTAGTTTTTTGGAAATCTTATTTTTTTTCCTCATTTAGTCAATTTTCTTTTTAAAAGGCTAATTATTTTTCAGAAAAAGATTTTAATTATTAGAAAAAGATGCTAATTATTTTTCAGGGAAAGAAAAATTATTTTTCAGTATTAGTAGTCTTCTATCTCTTTGAAAATGGCATATACAGTTGAGGAAGCTGCCAATGCGGTTTATTGA
Source organism: Latrodectus geometricus (assembly GCA_026290005.1). Lineage (NCBI taxonomy): Eukaryota > Metazoa > Arthropoda > Arachnida > Araneae > Theridiidae > Latrodectus > Latrodectus geometricus. The sequence goes on along the minus strand of JAPDSC010100164.1, from coordinate 675,042 downwards.
TTTATGTTTTGATTTCATATTCAGTGATTCTAATTCCAAATCTTGTGATATTGAAAAATATGGAACGTTTTCCATAATTCATTGGTAAATTGTGTCTCTTAATCTATTAGTAAGATTTCAATCTAGATTATCAACACATAATCCCTATTACACTGGATTAACTACTCTAGTGTATTTTAATATGCATAGGTCCAAGCTGACAAAAGTATAATTAGTGGGTGGTATGTATTTCACACACGCACGGTTTTAGATGAGAATATTTTAGTATAAACATTCTTTCTGATTTAAGGAGTTTCTCAAAAAACAAAACAGTTATTTCCCTGCTTTGATTATGGAATCTGCTTCTGATAAATGTAAGTTTTTTTAAATATTTGTTCGTAACTATAAATATTTAATTTGTTCTTATAAACAAAGAGATTCTTTGATTTTACGATACTCGATTTGCTAATATTTTTTGCCTTATACAATAAGATTTAAAGTTCTAATTTTTTAAATTTATTTTCATTCGAGTATTTTTTGTTATATGATCATGATTTCCATGTTCGACACCCAACTTTTGTGAATATATAATAAACTAGATACAAAAAATTGTTTTACTAGAATATTGATTTCGATTTTGTTCCTTCTAATATTTCAGTAAATGCAACTGTCAAAACATTCCTTTTGAAAAAATAGTTAATTTACAAAAATGACTGAACCCTTAAGATTTATAAATGTACAAAAAGTTATTTATAATCTTTGGATAATTTAAAATTTTTAATGGTACATTTATATTATATTTTCACAACTTAATGCAGACTTCACAGTTATTGCCTATTATTCACATATTGCAATCAGTCAAATGAAACTTTTATTTATTGAAGATATTAAGTTGTATATTTATATCCCGTAAGATAAATTGGCGCAGCTAGTCCTTTCTTGGACCTTGCGCCATAAAACCCAACCAACCCAACCCCTACGATAAATCTTCAAGTTGGTTGTTAAAAGATACGTCCATTAAAGAATTGTTTGTATTGTAGTATTTGAGAATGTTTATTTATCATGAATACAGACAACCAGATGGTTTTAGTTATAATATTGGAACAAACTTCTTAAGAATTTTTAAATTAACTTCTTAACATAGTGAGAAAATAATGTATTTATTGTTGTACATATACTTAGCATTTTATATTGATCATCAACATATTTTACAACTGCTTCCTGGCAAGCCTTGGAGTATTGTCTCAAAAAACCAGCTTTTGTTCCTGATAACCCGTGAACAGTTACGGTTGTATTTTTTAGACTAGTGACGTGACATGACACTCTACAGAAACATTTATTTCGCATTGGACTAGCTAATTTGCCATTGTGTGTTATATGTAACAGTGAACGGCCTATGAAAATGCAGAACATTTGGACGAGTGTGAAGCACTGACGAATTCCTCTTGCAGATTTCAGAGTTATTGGCAACCAAGGAGTTTAATTACCTAACGGCCAATGTAACTGGCATTTGACAAATAAACAATCTAAAAATCTGCAAGCCAGCAATTATTTTCAGAATTATAAAAGTATTAAAACGGTCTAATTATTACTCGGTTGGTCTAATTATTAGCCAAGTTATTTCATTGATTCAAAGCAACATAATGCATAATCTCTGAGTAATTTACTAATTGAATCCCAAAATCCAACATTATAGAAAGAACCTTCAAAATTATGTTTATATTCTCTTACAAATAGGTTGTAGATTTGATTCCTTGAGTATTAGCGCTTTAGTCTTCAGTTTAACAATACATTTCCTGTTCTATGAGAGGAATTTTGTAATAATTCGCAATTCAGGAAGTTGCTGGCTAAATTAGCTCTCTTGTACAAAAAATGACCATAAAGATGGAAATGAATTTAATAAATCGATCTTGCATATAGAAGGTTCGATACTTCTATTTTCATTATTACTCTAGCTTCTCCCGCTTCTTATTTTAACAAATATAAAGTACTTTTTGGAACCTGGAATACTGCATATTATGAAAATTATGAACCATTTTTAAAATCCAAATTTACTCTACGCCAAAGTGATAAAACTTCGAATGAATGCTATATTAATAAAGTAACCACTATGCAAAATGTATTCCATTTTTTGGATTCAAATATACTGTATTTCTACTGATTTACTGTGTTCAAATATATCATAATTTATGAGACTTCTAAGTTTGAAATTAAACAACATGTATTTGTTAAACTTTTTTATCATTCTTATAAATATTTAAACTTAGCAATATTATGCTATAATATACGAATGCGTCATTAATGTATTACTTATAATTATATTACTTAATACTTTCTTATTAAATACTATATTTTAGAAAAATACACTTTTTGAACCATTTTCTTAACAAACAATTAAAACAAACTAAAGTCAAGATAAAGTTTTCAAATATTTTATTTTCGAATGTTAAAGCTACCATATTTTAGGACTTATCCCAAAGCTTAAAATTATTAACTTACCGATTTTTTTACTGATATAAAATTGATGTATAGAAATAATACTGATAACTGAAGTTTAAAATCATTTATTAAATTCAATTAAGAAAAATTTATCGTAAATATGGTAAAAAGTTCAAATTAATGTTGATTATAGTATTTAGTATTTATTCTGTTTAATATATAAATACACTACTTTTTGAATTTATTACTAGAAATTGAATGAGTTAACTTTTATCAATCACAAATAGTGTGTAATTGTGCATTAAAACATATTGAAGTATTGTTATTAATGGTTAGTTAAAATATTGAATTATAATATGAATTAAACCCTCTTTGTAGCTCATAATTCTTTCTATTTAAATTAACTACGTAATTTAACTAGAATTGTTTGGATTATGGAATTTAAAATTGAATTGAGTGTCTAACCACAATAAGTCTTCTGCAAAATACTTATGTCCTTTCATTAGAAGTAACGAAAGTTGAATAGTTCTACGATATACCAAATATTTCAACATTGATTTATATGAATAATCTCATGCAGCTGTACATATTAACAAAAATAATTTCTTAAACTTGAATTTACTTTAAAAATTGCTGACAAATGCGTATTACCTTGTCGTAGAGATGTCTTTCTAATTTAAAAGAATGAGCTTAAAAATTCATTCATCTAAAATTTTATTCATTTGTATTTGCTTACTCAAGCAAATCTTAACTATGAAATAAAAAAAAAAATTCATCAATAATAGTTTATTTTATTTTTCAATGTTATATTAAAACAATACTGTGTTCTTACTTTAAAAATGCATATGAAGTATGTAAATTCCACAAATAATTCGAAGTAGTTCAAAGTATTAATTTTTTTACACTATTAATACATTAGTGAAATATTTATGAATTAAAACATCTTCGACGGATCTCACATTTAACAGGAGTATTAGAACTAGATTTACATATATTTCCTTAGGTAGAAACTGCCAAAAAAAAAAACTCTTCTGTGTGTAGTAAAAAAAGCATTGATTATATAATTGTAACTAATAAGCATTAGTTACAAAATGTAATCACCCGGTGGAATTTCAAAATAAAATATATATTGAAATTGCACCGGGTGGATTGCATTTTGTAACTTTTAATCAATTTATGTATCGTGAAATAAAATATTTTTCACTAAGTAAAAATGTGCATAACATTCAAAACTATGCTCATGGTAAATATGATTTATTAAGGTATAAAACCAATCCCTTCGTAAAATTTTGTTTTAAAAAATATACTCATTTGAGTGTAAAAATTGTTTCCATAATAGTCAATTACTGCTGAGCTGGGAGCCGAATGTTTAGCACTCTGGCCCCTCATAGTTCAACAGTTCATGGGTAATGAGTATCATCTTCTTCAGGTAAATACAGATGTTCCTATCAAGAGTTATATACACACACATACTTGGGGATCTTTATTCTCTCTCCTTATATTTTTCTTATCCTTTCCAACTCAACGGTGAGTGAGGGAACTATCCTTGTGTAGCTGTAGCCATTCTATTTGCTTCTCATGGACAGTCAAAATCCCCATGTGTTGGCACGGCGTGGCAACTTTTTGGACGGGTGGTACACTATGGTCCATATTGTACTAATCAACTGGTCTACTAGGGATCAAGCTAGATTCCTTGGGCTTGGCGTTAAAGGTGGACACTGCCTTATGTGGTGATTCCCAGTCTATAGATGTTGGTTAGCATCAGGGTGAGTACTGAGACTAGAAATGTCCAGGGCCCGTGACATCCATTTCTTTTAATAATGGGTGGTACCGTCAAGCCTGAGTTTTTGTAAATATCTTACGGGCTCTAATTTTTTCGTCCTCGAAGCAATTCATCTACTCGTTACACTTTGATAAGCACACCTAAACTTTTCATGCAGTATTACAAGACAACTCGCATCATCTATTGGTAGCACACAAAATGTTCTAAAATTAAGATCTTGGGATCTTATTGTATCTAAACAAGCTTTGGTAATCGGTAATTCAAAAGATTTGTGTTGGTTTCCAGTCGAAGCGTCATTTTTTGAAACTTTAAATGGATCTCGTATTCTTTCTAGCTCGGACTTCTAAATATTAAGGAAAAATTTTTAGAACTTCGTGATCAAATTTGTGCTTCACGTCATATAAACATTAGACATGACTGCAGACTTATTTCCACCCAACATGTCTTAACTCTTCTGATACCAGTATTACTAAAATTCATAAAAGCAGGCTATATAAGTTGCAAACTTCATCCATGCATTTCAAACCTTTTTAGATGTCTTAAATATCAGAGACATGGTCATTCTACAGACATATAGAGATACTGATCCTATATGTGGAAAATATGCAGATCTGGTCATGAAACTAATGCTTGTACTTCAGAAACTTTCAAATGTTGTATTTTTTCTGGTTTACATGCTGCATTTTCTAAATCTTGTCCCATATTGAATCCAAGAAAAAAAAGTAATTGCAGTCAAGATAAAATAGAATATTACTTTCTCAGAGGCAAGAAAAATAGTTAAAAAATAGATAATTAAAAGTTGACGCCTGCTACCCTTCTACTTTACTAACTAAACCTAAAATAAACAATTAATCGGCAAAGAAAATTACTAGATCCATTACTATACCTTCAACTACCAATAGCACAAAGAAATCTACATCAATTTCTAATAAATCTAAGACTGATGATACAAAAATTTAAAAAAACCAAAATGTAGTGAATAAAGTTTCAAAAGAACAATTGATATATTCTCTTCTGAAACAGATACAGAAATACACTTCTCTACTCCTCAGATCGTTTCAAAATATATAGGAGAAAAAACAAGTAATAAAATAAAACTGCTTTAGATGACATTATTAATTTCATGGAACTGTGTCGTAGTTCACGTAGCAAAATTTGCCCCATAAGACTTGACATCTGATTTGCATTGCAAAGTAAGATACTTATTTGAAAGTTAACGATGGATAAAAATTTAATCGGGAATTCAATAAACTCCCAAACATTAAATCAACTCTTCCATCATGGTAGGCAAAATTTAATAAACATGGTGTTTTATTAGCATGAGCTTTGTATTGAAACATTGGAGGTTTTAATATTTAGTTATCTCATTTATCTGATTTTGGTAAATGTTTATATATTTTTTTTTCGAGCTATTTATCTCAACATTCTCAATTAGTTCTTAACTTATGATTTTCTTAAGCACTTAATTGTGTTAAAGATTAACTGGCATTCGACACAGCTTATTCCATCTGAAGATCTAGCACCAGTAAAATCAAATCAAATCGTGAGTTCAAATCCTACCTTGGTCACGGATGCTTGTGGCTTGAGATCCCAGTATAACTAGTCAACATGTGCAAAAAAATAATTACCATTAAGCGACAAACCAAGTATAGAGACTATTAACTGGCTTCCACACAGTGAACAACACGCGTCTAGATTTCGATGAGAAATCACAATTTGAAAAACTACTAACTTCACTTTTCTAGGATATTTATTAACTGTGTTCAAAACGCTGTTTTGCAGTACGAAATAAGGTCTTGCGTTAAAAACAAATAAATAAAGTAAAACAAACAAAATAAGATAAAAACAAATTGAATGAATTGTGGAGCACTTGAAAATTACCTTCAGTTATTAGTATTTTAGTGAATGAAATTTGGAGCTCTTTAGTTTTCCAGGGCATTTCTGATCTTCAGCGTATTGGAAAAGCCGAAAACGCTTTTGCTCCAGTGAACAAAACAATGCTTTTCCAAAAGTCGTAAAAAAAGTTTTTCTTATTATAAAACACACACTGAGAATGCATAAAGAAAAGGGATTAAAAAGAAGTCCTATATATTTTTTCTAGCCCCAGTGGTTACACATAGATAATTGTTTAAGCACCTCTTGAAGCGAGTGGAGTTCCGAAGCGATGTGCTCACTACATATAAGAAATTTTATAGTTCAAACTATCATTACTTGCAGTTTATATTAATTACAATCTACAATCCTAAAATGTATTAATAATCAATGTCTTATGTTAATCAGAGCCTAACATACTGAGATCAGTCTTATTGTATTCAGTTCAACTTAGAACGAAAATTCAGCAAAGACACATATTTTTAACTGCATCATATCTACGTAAATAAAATCCTTATGAGCGATTTTTACAGAATAAACCGGTGATATTTTTGACTATAGACTCAAGAATGAGTCTTCATTTATATATATATATATATATATATATATATATATATATTATTATAACGTAACCATAAGGATTTTAATTTACAACATATAGTTATAAAAAGTCGAATGCTTTTTGACACATTTCATCATTCTTAGTCCATTAAATATTAAGGAATTCAAAGAATTTAATTTTGATATTTTTGGATTTTCCTTTATTCATAAATTTAAGAATAATTTTAAAAAATACAGAAAAATAATATACACATAATTTACATCAAAATTGATTCATTTATAGATTTCTTCCTCGATGCTGAAGGGAGAAAAAATTACATTTGTATCGATGAAATTGACAGTACAAAAAGTTTTATGAAAACTGCAGGATCTGTTCTCAATTGGGGAGAGTTAACAAACGAAATCGTTATGGATGTAGGCTGTGGCATTGGATTAAATTCCACTATTTTCCTCGTGGATACTTTTCCTAATATAAGAAAAGTAATCGCTATAGATCAAGCGGCGGATTTAATTGACATGGCGACTGCTCAGAATATGTCTGATAAGATTTCTTTTTACCTTGCTGACATAACTGATCCGTAAGTATACATTTTTTTAAAGAAAGTCATTTATTTTTATCAGTAAAAATGTATTTACGTAATCTTGAACAGCTTGAATATTAATTTCAAAATTAAGAATTCTTACCGAAAAATGTCACGATAGGTAGTTTTCATCGTTTCAGTAAAATGTATTTAAAATGTATTTTAAACAACAAATATGTATAAAGTAACAAATTTGTTTCAGTTTTTATCGCCAAAAAAAAAAAAAAAAGGATTCCTAGAAAGTTTAACCTATAGTTATTTCTCGATACAATTTTCAGTGGCATCCAACATGTGCATAGGTGTGTCATCTGCACGTAGTAAAACTCTGAATTTTTGGACCTAGTTATTTAAAAAATGATTAATCAAAACTTTGATTTTAATTCATTGTAACTATGCTGTTAATCCCTTAGTCCAATGAAAATAATTTCTCCTCGGAAACTATTAAATAAGATAATAAATTTTGAAAAATATTCAAAACTAAAAAAAAATCTGAAAAAGTCTAAATTCGAAACAAAAAAAAATTCTCCCTTTCTACCGGAAAAAAAAATGACTGTAACACAAAAAATTCTTATACTTAATTTGAGTCTGAAAAAATAAATGCAATGCTATAGTACTTTATTTGTGACTGAAAGACCACTTACAGGTGTAATATTATGTGTTACAAGTTAGCATATAAATGCTGAATACACTGATTGCTAAGCAGTACATTAAGAGACGAGACATCTAAAAAGTTCACAGCTTTAAACAATGTCTCCAATGAAGAAATGATATGTTGGCAACTATAAAGGTATCTGCAGTATGCTCTAGAACTCTAAAATATTGTATGATTTAAACTTGCGAAGGGAATGGGTATCCCACCTTGACTAGCGGTAGAGCAATGCTTTTCTGAGTGAAAGACCGTAGATTTAATTACAATCGTTGTGCCAAGAAATTAATTATGAATCTTGCTCTTCTGCTTATTAGCTCTACCTTTTGAGAAATTAGAATTTTTCTTCCTTTCTTCTTTGAAACAATAGGTTAACCATGCAACAATGGTTAACTGCTAAAGAATTTCCCAGAACAGAAGTCAATGCTCAGTGGCTGTTCAAATGCTTTGACTTTCAGGTGTTAGATAGTGTCATAGTTTCGAGTACTGAGCAGTTGGTGTGATTATGAAAGTAGTAAATGTTCGACTCCCAAGATGATTCGGTCAAATTTTTCAGGGTAGCAAACATTCTTCAGTACTATTTCATTCTCACGTAAAGTAGATTGTGTTTTACACTTCAAATCGTACATTCAATTAGTAATTGAATAACTAGCGAAATCAAGATAATTATTTCCGTCTTTCCTTCCCAATAATTTAAAAGCCTTTTTGGCTGGCATAAAATATTTTATGAAATAATAGTTACATTTCATTTATATTTTTCAGTAGACGCAAAGTTTATTTTTCTCTTGTTTGAAAGTTCATCAGCTTAAATGTGATGTAAATTTCGAGTAAAAGAATTTTTAGTTTCTAACTTCTTAATTATTTTGACGAAATACTATAAAATTTTTTATTCTTATTGACATCACAAGCAAGACTTGTAGTGATATGTTAGCAATTCATCAATGGCTCTTTCGGCATTTTTGCAATAGAGTAATGTAATTTTCAATTAAAGAAATTCTATCAGTTTTGACTATCATAATTAGGTGCTGTGCTTGAATAATTATTTATTACTATATCTTTTGTTTAATCCGTGGCCATAAAGTGACATCATGGAGCCAAAGAAATTATTCAAGTAATCTTCTTTCGTAGTTATACTTTTCCCCTATTTTTTTATAACTCTCATTTACATTAAATATCGTTGTAGTTATGAATATTTATTTTAAATAATTACACTGTAATCATGCAGTATTACATTTAAAATTTTACAATTATTGTGTTTTGCTGTATTAGTTATGTGAATAATCATACAATTTACATAAAATTATGTAGCAAAACATTTACAAAATGTTTTATCTACCTTAATACTGCATAGTAAAGTTTTTTCCTATACTAGTACTGAAAAAGATACTTATGTTCTCAAATTAGGCTCCTATATTCCTTTCATTCAGCAATTCATAGTATCTATTAATTTCTTATTTTTTGAAGCAGTGATCCATTTTGGAAGACTTTTAGAGGAATAATTAACTGTTAAAAAAACACATTAAAGATGCTTATATCTGCAAAATAATTGA
>JAPDSC010100164.1:648884-665621 GCA_026290005.1 Latrodectus geometricus | reverse complement strand
GATGCTTATATCTGCAAAATAATTGAGGCATGGTTCTCCTCTTTTGACTGAATGGACATATTTTTGGCAATGACACGGATGAGAGATAAGTTTCTTAGCCGCACTATGTTTTATAGGAGCGAAATGTCCAAATTTTGTTTTAATTTCTCTTTGTAAATAGATTAAGTCGTGTTATCCAATAGAAATTATTATTTGTGCTTGCCTCGGTCATTCTACATTTTAATTTTTAATTTATTTACTTGAGCATCACAAAACAGAACATACATTCGGAATCAAGCATGGTTTGATAAGCCAATAATTTGCCTAAATTCAATAGTTAATGGCTAAGGAATATGTTTTTTTTTTTACTTAAGTGCATTTGAATTTTTAGAACTATCATCCATTATTACATAATACACATTTGGCTTAGATTATTCAATAGAGTTTATATATATATATATATATATATATATTGATGATTAATCTCGAAGGTTCAACTCGTATTTTACACATATTTAGTTTTTGATGTTATATGAGTGCTTGTGTTTCCATCATCTGATTATCTTTAAAAATTAATTAAGAATCAATCTTATGGAGTGTTAGAAAATTCTAAACATCACGATGTAAGCCATTTTTGAAAATTATTACCCAAGAAATTACACTAAATTTTAGTTTGAATATTACCCTTTAGTTAAAAGAAAATATATAATACCATGATATCAAATCCTGAATTTTCAATTAATATTAGCTTTGTTTCTTAAAGCTCAACTCTGTCTCCTTGGAAGGGCGTGATCACCAAAATAGTTTGCACGGACTGTTTGGTGTGGTTGCGTGATCAAAAAATTGCATTCGTCAACATGTTTGATTTGCTGAATCCAGGAGGTACAGCAGCTATCATGACAGGTGTGAGTTCCCCCTTTCGAGAAACCTTCGACTATCTTTTGCACAATTCTAAATGGAAGTACACAAAACTGGTAAGACACTTTAACCAATAAGAACTTCTACCTAGTTGTAGAATATTTTTGAACGATATTATCAATAAAAATATTTTTTCAGAAGTAATAAAAGGATCTGCAAATTTTCTGACGTAACTAAGCAAGAAAGTTAGAATAATATTTTATGAAATATTTTCATTTATAATTCCATAATAAATGGTTTTATTGATTGCTTTAAGACAAATATTTTTATAACCGTCATAAAATGCATTATATATTTGAGCTTCATTAAAATATACAAATTGTCCTACATTAATAATCATTTTATATTGAAAAGATAGATTATGCAAAATACACTCTAAATTTGACCTTTGATTGTCAACATTTAAATTAGCAACAGTAGATCTTAAATTTACATATTTTTGAGATCATACTATGATATGTCCTCCTAAGTTATGGACTCGTGTGAAATTACTTTGTACTCATAAATTTTATGAACATATTTCTGCATTATTTTTAGAATGCAAATTTACGTGTGATCGAAATAGATCTCACTTCGTAGTTCTCTTTTTATTTTAACGGTTTCTAGCCAAATTTCTTACGGTCACTATGGACCTGTACTCGCAGTAATAGGAGAGCAACAGGCATCGCAACAAAAGGAGCCAACACTAGTTAATCGTAAAGGTGTACTGTTCTTGGCTGAAAATACAAGTCGTATACGCGCGGGTGGCCAGAAATATTTTGTATAATATATTGGGAGATTTTGTGCCATTCTTCTTACTCACTTGACTTCGTAGCAACAGATTAACACCTTGGACAATTATCTTCGTGGAAAATCCTTCATCAATGAAGCAGACTTGTGCCGAGGCCCAAGAACTTCTTTGCGTTTGGTGACCAGTTAGTATTCAAAATTCGTTAACTTTATCTACAGTTCAAGGCTCTTCACATTACTCATTTGATTAAAAATTTACCCTTTATTGTTAGTATCTGAACTTTTTTTCTTGATGAATTTTTTTTTTCCGATGATTTTATTTTCAACTCCAGAAAAATTTCAGAAATATTTTATTTTGAGGTTTTAGCCTTAACCCTTCTTTGCAAAATGGCGGAAATTTCCATCATAACCTATAATGCCCAAAAATTATATAAAAGAACAAGTTCACTTTAAGTTGATCGTGTTTGGATACCTTTTTAATGTCCATCGCATAAAAAGAAACATAGCTGTCAAAAATAAACAAGTGTCATTATCAGTGAAACGAGCTTAAAGTTGTCTCATTCCGCTGTTTGTTGTAGTTGCAATAAACGTATGATTTCGTTTATAATTTTGTTTTATTATATTAGAGTTTCTATTGCTAAAAAATTGAAAATGAGTGGAAGAAAGGTTTGTAACACGTTTTTCTGTTATTTTCCTCTTTTATTTCTATTTAGTACTAAGCTAATGATCTAATTTTGGATGATGATGGAAATTTTTAGCATATTGTTTTTTGCTAAATTTATACTATAAATATATACTAAGATTTTTTTTAACCATTTTTCCTTTAATTTTCAACATGAATTATATCAACTTGATTAATTTCACCAATAAAGAAAAAATCGCGCAAAGAAGGGTTAAACCTAATACAAATTTTCCTTGAATGCTGTTTTCAGAGAGTATCCTGTTCATCCAAACTAACACTCCGATTCAAATTATCTCCAGAAAATATTATCTAGTACACTACATTTTTGTATCTATCCTGGATTAAGCATTTTACTCTCTAACCTCTTCCAAATTAAAAAGTAGAATCTAAAGTACAATATAAGAAAATTATCTTTTTAAATTAAGTGAGAAATAATCTGCTTGAATATATGAATTTCAACGGCCACTAAAACGATTTTCCTTACAAACTGCTGTTTAAAACGTTTTTCACACCATTTATCGACTAACATTATATAAACTATCGTCACATTATATATAAAATAATTGTATTATATTGAGGAAATATGAGAACAGAAATGCACTTGCTATTGATAGTTTTGTAGTGTTGATATAAAAAAATGATGTAATGAAACCAGCAGTAATGAATAGTATACATGTGCAGACAATACTTTCAGGGTACTGAAGGGCTTTTCCCCAGGTTTCCTACAAAGAAACCACAACTGGAGGATTATTTCAACATTTTGAAAGAAATAGGCTTTGAACTTGTCCACTGGGAGCAATTTCGCAGAGTGTTTGATTATCCTTCTATGCTTGAATTTATTAAAAAAGGTAATGAAGTAATTCATTAAATTTTTATCTTATAAGAACTTTACATTTTTAATATAAAAATACTAGGTACGTTATATACTAAATAAATATTCAATAGATAATTTGTAATAAAAGAATGAGCTTGTATTTAATTAGTATTTTAGAGAGAAAATTTAAATTCGTTGTTTTGAATGACAATAATTTGAATTGTTGATTAAAACCACTTTAATTTACAAGAAATAGTTGTTGTTAATGACACTTGGCAACGCCAAGCCCGCCCGTCACAGAGACTAGGCGAATGAAATCAGAGAGGGAGCGTCTTCCGTTTTTTTTTTTTTTTTTTTTTTTTTTTTTTTAAATAGAGCACCCTCATACAAAGGTAGAAGTATGACTTTTGGCTTATAGATGGCAGCACCATCTGAGTCTTCCAATTTAGAGATTAAAAACCAGTGAAGACCCAAAGCCTTTCTCCAACCACCCTCAGAGGTATTAATTTTTAATGGGAACATATAGGACATTGCTACCCGACGGGACGGATTTAACGTGCCCCAGTCGCCATTAGTGAACACGATGGATCTTCGGCTGAGCTGGGATTCCAACTCATCACCGTTTGGTAACGAGAACAATGCCCTAACCAACCAGGCCACCGCGCCTCTAAGGAAATAGTAAATTATATATGTATTATTGAAATCATATTTAATACTATTTTATACACAAATTTAAAATATAATCTGAGAATATTTAAAAATATAAAAGCGCTTATATAATGGAAGATAATGTTAAACACTCTTCATAAGTTTTTACAGAATAATTCTTATATATTTTCGTAACATCACTTAACAAATAGTTTAACAGCTACATGTAATTTGTAATACTCTAGCATTTTAAGCTTTGAAATTTTAGACTTTTTTAACCTTTTGAAATTTTAAAATTTTAATTGTTTTTTGGTTTTTACTTTTTTTTTCCTCTTTAATTGTAATTTAAATGTATTTGCGAGTGGCCAGATGTTGATGGATTGGGTTCTTTTTAGCCATAAGTAACAACAACAACAACGTATCTTGTAAAAATACGTACCAAAAACCACTTCGTTTGGGAGTTGAAATGTTCTAATTAACAGCATATTTCTAATTAAACTGCAGTCTTTTGGAATCAATACAAAATAAAAATGCTAATATAAATAATGAAAATTTATAATAAATTACTGTTTACCACATAATGTATTTGTTCTATTATAAAACTAATTGAAAATTTAAGCTTAACTATTTCTTGATTTCTTTTTGATTTCTAATGATTTTCACAAATCTGTTCCTTTTTTAAGATTTTTATTTTTTGCTTATATTACCTTTTGAACTATACAAAGTAACTGAAAGCAACTTAATCGAATATTTATTACTTGTAGGTAATGAATTCATATCTCCTTTTCTGAGTGATCTTCCTAAAAATCAGCATAGAGAGTTTAGAAACGACTTTTTTGATGCTTTTAGTATCGTTCATGGTATAAAGACGGATGGAAGATGTTGTGTTAGAATAACGACTGTAAATCTATTTATAAGAAAGCCTTGATCATACATTTTTAACATCAATGCTTGCTATATTTTGAGATAACATAATTTTATTTTTTACCAATTTTTACAAGTAATTAAAAGCAAAATTTATAGAAATATATATTTTTTCTTTAGTATTTTTATAAACATGATTTCTTGGTTTTTGCTACCATGTAATTTATTACTTTATTCTTAAGTACTATAAATTTAATTTTTTGTCTGTTGATAAGTATATTATTATATTTTTTATATGTATTTTATTGTGTGGTCTCAATTATATTTTCTCGAGATACAAATGAAAAAAAAAAAATCTTATTTGAATGTACTTGGTAGAGCAAATAATTCTTAGTTATTTATCGATATAAATGTCATAGTTAGTAATAGTAAATTTTTTGCATTTGGAAAATCATTATTAATGTGTAACTTAACTGTGTAAAATGTGTAACTCAACAATGTGCAACTCTGACTGATAATTCAATATTCTTAATAATTAATTTATGTTATTACTTCTGGAAAATGTATTCCTTATTTGTATGTAGGTATTTAAAATTGAAGTATAAAATGCTAGTTAAAATTTTAAGAATATTTTACATGAAAAAATGTGCATTTTATTTGAAATATTTTAACCAATATTAAATATATTTTTATAAAACTGTTCAGTTATTTGTAAACTAACTTTACATTGGAAATGAGCATTTTTTTAAAAAAAAACATTGCATTTTTTTGCAATGTATTTCTTAAAATGAAATTGAAATGAGTAATTCCGTTCAATATTTCTTTGGCATATGTAGATTTCTATAATTTCAAATAAAATTCTTTTTCGAAAATATTGAAATGAGAATAATATTAAATTTTTATATTGATTAATTGAAACCCAAATATATTAGTATGACAGATATATTGTGTTGAAATTCCTATTTTTAAAAACATAGATTAACTAATAATCATAAAAAAAAACATATAAAAAAACAAAAAGTAGTTGTAATTAAAATTCTGAGCTCACAGTCGATTTAATTTTTAAGGTTAAGCCTGATGAATCTGTCTTGCCTGCTAGTAGTTTCTTTATCAAAAACAAGAATTTATTTTTCCTAAAGTAGGTCCCTCTTTCTTCTTTCAGACAAAACAATATTAGTGTTAAATAAAAATCAAATATTTTTATAATTTTTCATAAAAATTCAAGATATGATTTTAAAATTTAAACTTGTATTTATAGATTTAATATATTAGTTTGGGGAAAAAGAAATCCATTATTTTTACGTGAACATTATGTAACTTTTGGATTCACTTTGTAAAAAGGTTTTAAACAGCTTTCATATAGAATTTTAGGTCTTGCGCGTTACGACTGCTGACTTGCGGTTAACATCGATCATTTTTGATATTTTATAGACATTTTCGACGATGATGTTAGAGATGCACTTCGCATGTATCCACATGCGAGGTGCATCTCTAAAATCAAAAATACCCGAACGGAATCGACGAAACAAAAATTGTACGCAACTGGTTGTTACAGTCTTATATAGGACGATAAACACTTTTCACAACTTTAGCCACCAGGCTATCTTTATCGATGTTACAAGAAAAAAAACGAAAATGTATCGAATTTTCTGTTTGTTGTCTTCCATTTTTAAAACCTTGTACTCGTAACTGAATTAATCAAACGAAAAAGCGCAAGAGGATATTTTAGTGACAAATGTCACCTTTCCAACGAGCATAAATCTGAAATTGCTTGATAGATACCTCACGAGATAATGATCACTACAGACGTCTACCGAAAAAATAATGGATTACTTTTTCCCCAAACTAATATATAAACGATATCAGATATTTATTTCGCAAATTCGACAATTTCATATGGCTCCAACACTTGTAGTAGTTTGCTATCCTTTTTATACTAGATTCCGCTCAATTTGGCGCTATTTTCTATAAATAATGAAACAAGCCAACAGTAAACAATTTCAAAAGTGATTATTTCGAGAAGTTAAGTGTTGATATGGCTGCATATTATATAATGAAAATTTTATTCCCATTAATTTAGTTTGGATACAAGAGTACTACCTCGGATAAAAATGTATTTCGATCTTAATTCAAGTCAGGAAGTCTTAATTAAAAAATCTTAATTCACAAAGATTAAATAAAAAGTTGATTGTCCATAGTCTTCAAATTTCAATTTGAAATTTAAAGTGTTGTTTCTCCAGGTCTTTTTACTAGCTGTATGATTATTTTTGTTAAATCTGGCTGTTACTGATGACATTTGGCAACGTCAAGCCCGCCGTCTAGAGACTAGGCGAATGAAGTCAGAGAGCGTCTTCCGTGTTTGAATAGAGCACCCTCATACGTAGGTGGAAGTACGATTTTTGGCTCATAGATGGCAACACTATCTGAATCTTCCAATTTAGAGAGCGAAACCAGTGATGATCCATAGCCTGGCTCCAACCACCCCAGAGATATTAATTTGTAATGGGAACAAGGAGGACATTGCGACCTGACATATTTTACATGCCACAGTCGCCATTAGTGAACACCACTGATCTTCGGCTAAGCCGAGATTCAAACTCACCACCTCTTGGTAACGAGAACGACGCCGTAACCAACCAGGCTACCGCAGCCTTCCAATATGGTTAGCGAAAACTGAATTCCAAGAACAAGCCACACATACAATCCTAAAGAAATAATTTAAGTTTGCTATATATATAATCATGAAAAAAATTTTATTATAATATTTAGAAATTAAATAATATATTTTTAATAAAAGTATAATAAGTTCTGATTTTAAAACTTCTACATCAATTTTGTCTATATTTAGATTGATAGAGAGTGTATTCAACATTATCTACTGCATAACTATATCAACGGGATTCCTCTTGCAATTGATGATGTGATTGATTGAAAAAATTGTTAACCAAAAATTTTTTTCGGTTAACAAAGTACAGCCAATACTAATAAATAATAAAAGAAAAGTCAAACAATATTAAAAAGAAAAACTCTAAAAAACAATAAAACAATAATTTCTCTACAATCTTAAATATTATAAAAAATAAAAACACAATTTACGAACCAAAAACAAGTAAATAAAGAAACTTTGAATTGGATTTTCGTCACAGGTGATTATCTCAAAATAAACATAATATTTAAGCTTAGACAAGAAAAAGGTGCAAAAATAATTAAATGGTTTAATATTCTCTAAAACAAAATTTATATAATTTTTAATTTAAATTAGTTTAATAAAGACCAAAATTCTTATTTAGATAGGATTAAAATTTATGCTTTAAATTTTTTGACAATGTATCTACACGCAGAGAACAATTCAGAAATTTATGTAAATCTATAAACACAGATAGAACTATATGTTAATCTTAATTATAAAACTCGAAATTCATAAATCAATCTTCCTATATTGTAACTAAATTTCACGTACAAGCTATAAAAATCATTAAAACTGTTTCATTTTATATATATCATGGGGGGAATACATTATCATAATAAATCAAAAAAATTAACATTAACTCTTATTTTTTTAAATATCTTTTAAAGCTAATTAATCAACGCATTTATTTTTTTAAATCAATAAAAATGGTACCAATAAATATTCAGAAGATACAAATGTGATTTTTCAATCAACATTCAATTTTTTCTTATTTAATTTTTTGTTATAAATTTAATCACATTTTAAAGATTTTAAAATTAAATTTGAATGAAATCAGGGCACAAGTTATACACCGATATTTAATAAATAATGAAAAGTTTGATTTTATGCTTGGAAATTATTAATAATAAATTATGAAACATCACATTACGGTAATTCTTAAGTCAATTAATTATACCTCTAAATTTTTTAAGATACCTTTCAAATCCTTCAATATTTTTAAGAATGAAATCAGGCGTATAAATAAGATATTCTTAAAATGGGATGACTTTATAAAATTATCTGACTGACCACATATTTATTACCTAAAAAAACTCAAATAAAATCTCAAATTCCTTTTACAACCATTAACGTTTTAAAAATAACAAACATATTTATTGTAATGTCCTAAATCTCATGAATATGAGGAAGGGATTTAGTTGTATCCAGCAGTTTATACAAGATAAATAACGCGCGCGCATGTGTGTGTGTGTGATGCACGTTTATAAACAGAAAAACACTTTCAAATTACCGTGACACTATGATTTTATTATGAAGCAATGAATAACATAATTACAATGCTTAAAGATGACTTCGCAATGCACGCTGAGCTTGAGGAAGCCTTTCAAATGCTCTTCTTAAAGCTGGTATCCTGGGGTCTGTAGCACGTTTTCCTGTAGCCACTTGTTGAGCTTGAGGAACATTTGAGAAGGCTCGCATTAAAGCTGGAATTCTGGGATTTGTAGCTTGTTTTACTGTGTTCAAGTGTGATTCATCGGCAGTGAGAATAGAATACAAGATTGAATTTCTGTTAAAAAATGAACTGAATAAAGAATTAGGCTCCTTACTCATTTTGTCGATGAAAATTTCCAACAGAATTCTTCCAATTGGTTTCAAGTCTGCTTTGATTTCCATTAAAGAATAAGTGTTGATGTGTGAAGAAGATGAAGTTAGGAGGAGACTGCCATGCTTTTCCATGAAGTTCTGCCCTCTGAACAGCAACTCTGGGATGTAGGGCAGAGCTGATTGCTTCAACCTAGCAATGCTTTCCATAACAAGAGGGGCATTGTCAATACATCTTCGTACAATTACTGGTAAATATTTTAATGCTACTTTGGCAATGAGAGGTTTTGCTTCGAAAGTAAATTTTAATTTGGCAGCAAGAACTTGTTCTGTTGATAGATGAACCACAGATCCACGAGGAGCAAAGAAGGGTTGTTGTAGGAACATGTCAATAGCGATTGGTCCAAAAGAATTCTTTGCAATAAAGAAAATACGTATTAGGTCATATCTGGTTTCTGGATCCTGCAGCATGTCAAATATTATAGGTAAGATAACTTTATTTTTGACAGTATATTCGTTACCAATCATCATATTTCTAGCGGCAGGGATAAATCCAGCAACAAGTGGGTCCATGTATGTCATGAAAGCTTCTGGAAGGGATGTAGTAGTTGGTTGAAAATAAGCCTGGCGTTTAACTCTTGCTCCACGTAATGCTTTGGAAGAAAAGAATTTCGCAAGTTTAAGCAAAGGCTCAGCATCTTTAGAAACATCAGACATTATGTCAGAGAAAGAAACGATATTAATATGTGTGGAATTGGACATCTCGATGGACTGGTGAATCTTGTCTGCTATTCTTAAACCTAGTTGTTTCATATAAGAAATTGATTTCTTAATATGGGGAAGTAGTTTTTGTTTGACAATAGGCATTACCTCTTCTTTGACATTCCATACAAATGGAATGTACTTTTTCTGTACCTTGGTTAAGATAGAAGGGGCAATTTCTTCAAAGAGAGTTTCCACGCTGGTCATAAGCTCTTTCTTCATTTTCTTTAGCCCACTTTTCAGATTGTCAATAGAAATGGAATGAATCTGTATGTTTTGACGATTTTGTTTAATAAGTGAACTTTCATGACATAGAAATTCAGAAGGATTTCGGCACATTTCAGTAGTAATATCAAAAGCATTTCCCACGGGGCATTTAAAATGTTCTAATGATGCACCATTGCAGTAACTGTATACCTTTAAAAAAAGAGCAATAATATTTTATACTAAATATTACAAGCAGATGTCAAACAAATAAAAATGCACAATTTTACAATAGAAGCTTTCATTGAAAGCTATAATTAATAGAATTAATTTTTCCATATGATAACCTTAAATTTTATTGGTTTATCAACGGAATATGTAAACAAAATCACACTTTTTTTTCTTTATTTTTGTAAATTTTCAACAAAATTTTTAGAGAAAATTGCCGGCAGATGTGAACGCAAAACTTCCTTTCATCCTATTTTAATTATAGTTGAATAAATGCTAGCAAAATAATTTTTTATATCAAATTTAGATTTTCTGAATCGTATAAAAATATCGGGACAGATCCTTTAATATTTTCCCTTCAATATTAAAATCATGATAACTAGATGAGTAAAATATTAAAACCCATTCAATTTTCCCATATGTACGTTTGATACGTGAAATATTATTAACACTTGGGTATGTAACGAGTTACTAATTTTTAAAAGAAATATTAACTAGTAGAGAATACTATAAATGTATTTTTAATTAAAAATTTACTCTATTACTAAAATTAAGAAAAGTGTATTTTCAGGACATGATATTCAAAAGAGTAAATACAACATTTATCTCAAAGATCAAATAAGAGCAAAATAGTTTTTACATGATTTAAAATTTGCAATAACTTTAACACAATTAAAAACATACAATTTAGCGCAAATTTTATAAAAAGCAAAAAAAAAAATTCAAAATTTGAAAATTTACCGAATAAAAATTCGATGATTTTATTAGTGGAAGAATACTATTAAGAAGAAAAAGCTAAATGAGATAATTTTAAAAAATTTTCAAGAACTATACGTCAAAATTGATTTTACGAATATTACATGGAATATTCCTTTTTTGGTTTGCTGTTTTAGTTTTCTAATAACTTAAACTGAAAGCACTATTTTAATTTAACACCGATATACAGTCTGTGAGTTAGCAACATTACCTACCTAATTCTATATAAAACTATATTATTATCTCCATTGTTTATTGTTTATTCTTCTCTTTTTAATTAAATAAAAGTTTTTGAACAATACACTATCACATTTCCTTCCTTTTATGAAATTTCTGACTGATATTATTTTTCAACTTTTAAATCATAAAATTTTTATCATATTTTTCCTACGTTTTACTCCAACCAGGTAATTTATAAATATGTATAGCTACATAACTTCTAAATAAATATATTTGTCTGAGCTATTAAAATGCAATACAAGATCTTAAAATATTTATCATTTTAATGTCTTATTTATTTATTGAAATAGTACGATGTTTCCGTTGTTATTATTATGACAAATTTTACTTTTGAAGAGCGAATGTAAATTTAAATTCTTTTTAAAAGACATTGTTATAAGGACTTTTAACAAATTTTTATAAGATTTTTAGAAAATGGAAACTCCGAGAAATTAAAAAGGCTTGGAGGCGGATGGATTACGTTTACAACTTTTTTACCTTTTTACTAATTTTAGGCCTATATGTTTAAATTTTATCAGTTTTTTAACTAAACTTTATCAATTTTTAGTAACCAAAATATTTTGTTCAATAGTTATCTCGTTGAGAGAATCAAATAAAATTTTAAGAAATCATCTTTTCATTTTGGTCAAACCCACAATTATTTTTAGACTATATATATATTTTTTTGACTAAATAAATATTATCGATCATTACCTAATCATTGTCAAGAAACCAGAGAAAAATGTTTCTAAATGAAAATCATGACTTGTATGGCCAAATCATACTATTAAGTGGCCATGAAAATAAGTAACAAAAAGCTCAAAAAATTTTTAATTAATTTTGAAAAAAAGACTATTGCACATTAAAAACACACACACATAATTCGAAGGACCCAAATATAGAATGAAAATATTGACAATAAAAGTAAAATTATAAAATATTCATGTAATAATTAAATATTCATGTAATAATTATGAAACAATAATTTCAGAAAAATATACAAATAATATATTTTTGAAAGAAATGTATATTTTTATTTGAAAAATCTAAATTGTGTTTGTAAAAATCTTCTACTGAATGATATTATTAATTAAGAAATATTTTACTTTAAGTGTTATTATTTCATGTAAAACAAACAAGTCAGTAAAATTGTTTGCGAATAAAGCACAACTCGGTTATATATTTTTTATATGAGCATGTTTCATTAAACATAAGACAGAAAAAAATAAGAAGCACTAACTTAAGTTTCAGGTTCTAAGTAAAGTAAAAACAATAAATTAATGTAAGAAGAAACGAGAAAAATAGCAAGAATTCTGGAACACAAATTTTAAATAAATAATTTTTTAAAAAAAATAAATTGTTCATAAGGCTTAGATGCGCAAGGAAAAGAAAGTGAGTACTAAAAAAAGAAAATTATTTAAAAAAATTCCATTATTAATTTGCAAGACTTTTCTATCGCATTATATTGAGATCTTATATAATAAATAATTTTCTTTTACCAAGATTTTCTGCCAGCATTTAAATCCCCAATAACTTACAAAATTTTAATTATTTTAATTCCTTTCCAAATTAAAATCTTAGAAATATTTTACCGTATAGGTACGTTTAATGCAAAATTTACATTTACAGAAAAATATTTATTTAGAAATGAGAAAACTCAATTAAAGTATTGTATTAATTTAATATATAATAATTTGTGTAATTATTTTAATATAAATTATAGTAAAATAGAGAAAAAGAAGCTTAAATGAATTCAAATATCAGTTTCCTTTATATTATTTGAAAAGTCTATTCATGTTGCAAGCAATATATAAACTTTTTTAACATAGACTACAATAAGGAAAATAACAAGAGTTGACACATATATTTTAAGCAAATATTTTCACAATTTTTAATTTAAATTAAGCATATTTCTTTTGATTTTAAGGGATAAATTAAAAAGGGAATGTGAGTATAACAAATATACTTTTCTTTTAATTTAGGAAACCAAAGCACACTTTCTATGAATCAGAAAAGATAATAATATATAAAGATATATAAATTTTCTGTATAATTCTTATATATATATATATATATATATATATATATATATATATATATATATATATATATATATATATAAACGAAAATTTTTAATTATTTCAATGATTGGGATTTAGCTATTATAGAAAATTTGTTCACTCACACAAAACAAAATTCCAGCTTTTAGCTGCATCTTTTCCCAATGCAATAAAATATTTTTTGAATTATTTACAGATATGTTCAATTTACGATCTAGATTTTAATGCATTATATTATTAATACCTTATCAGTAAATAATAACAATTTTGATAAAAGTTAAAAATTATAATAGTCACATTGCTTCTGAGTTCATCATTAATTTATTCTCTAAATAAAATTGAAGCTTATATCTGTGCAGGATAATTATGTAAATATTTATGATCTCTTGCATGATCATAAATCCTCAAAAACAATGACAAGGCTCATAAACAATGCTCCTAAACAGAAACCATAAAAGTTCGCAACTATGAGCATGACTAAATTATTCCTTGAATTTATAAAATTTGCTTCAATTAAAAAATTACAAAGAAAAAAATTTTATTATCGCTCACCGAGTATAATTATAAAAGAAATTTTTTTGAGATTTTCTAAAATTTTTCAAGTTAATATATGATTTTTCTTAAATTTAATTTTTATTTACATACATTTCCTAGAGAGATGATACTGTAAAGACTAAGACAATATTATAAAAATTGTTATTTAATTTAAGATAACTTATTAATAAAGTCACTTACTGTACAGTTCTCTGCAACATCCACTAAGTAAACGGCAGTGTTGCCTTTGGGACACGTGTAGCATTGGGCGACGTAAGAACACGCCACCAAACCAAATATAATTGACCACAGCATTTTTTTGCTTCTACCTGAAATTATATAGGTTTTTTAAAAATAATTGAAAACACAAATAAACTACAGGATTAATAAGCATTTTTTTTATTTATAATGGCGGGCACCCTTTAACAGGTAAGTACATTAACCCATTTGCCGCAACAAGGCCGAAAACTGCTATTCATTTTATCGTTACCCAGTGGGCACCTGTAAACCGAGTCACGGAGGTACGAGTAGCATCGCCCACGCCACATCACCATGAAACCCGTTTATAGGGCGGACCACATTCATCCATCATCTGAGGAAAAGACAAGAAACACAGAAAGGGAGAAAGATAAATTACATCCATGCCCGAGAGGGGATTCGAACCCAGGTTCACCCCATCCGTAGTCAGTTACGCTAACCACTAGACAGGTTGGGATTAATAAACAACAAATACCGAAATTGATATTGTACATAAAAAATGAAATTCTTTATAAATTTTATCAAACGAACTTCAAAATATTTTAACTAAAATAACCCGAGGTAAAGTAATTATTTCAGATTTATTATTATTATAAATATATACTGTACTGTAACACATTTAACGTTATTAATTAAAATGTAAATCTGACTTCTGAATGAATTTAAATGATACAGCTTTGATAATGAACACGATGAAAGAAATATACAGTAAAAGGTTCGTGAGATAAAATAAAGAAAATTGTAAAAATTCTGTTTTAATTTTTAAAATTATTGAAATAAATTATTTTAAAATGCAATTTCTTGCATAAATAAATAAATTTGTCAAAGTTAACTTTTAAGGAAATATTTATTGACCACAATATAGAAAAGTATGTATTTCTACACCTTAAACATTGTAATTTGCGATGGAATGATTTATTATGAAAAATTAAATTACTAGTGTGAAAATAAAATTTAATATTATCAAACACATGGATATATTTAGAAAAAATTCAATGTATTTTAAAAGTTCTAATGTACCTTGCAAAGCTTAAAAATACAAAAACATTCTTATAAATTGTACATCTTTAAGAAGTGTTAAGATAGTAAACAATGAAAGATGAGAATTGTTGCATTTATACAACCCTAGTGAATGTTATATAAATATATTTATACATTTATAAAATCTGCTATTATGTTTTAATTATATCTACAAATTAAAAAATCCCAGGTTTTTATACAGAGAGTGATGTTGTTTCAAAGATTATTTTATACGCCAGCAGTTAAGTTATTAAACATTAAGATATAACAAATCCTATTGATACGTCAGTATGCATGGTATAATATATATAGAGTTTTCTTATAATCTGTATAGAGAATAATAATTCATTAGACAATTATAAAATGATTATAAATAAAAATATGTTGTATAAAAGGAAAGTACCTGACACAAACTTAGTCTTAAAAATTTTATCTGAATAATGAAATTAGTTACTATCAAATCTTTATTTGCCAACCAAGCAAAAAATTTTAAAATAGGCTACATGTGAAGCAAGCATATTCAAGTTTAAAATTAACCAATAGACATACATTAAATAATTTAATGAAATATTTATTAAATTAATATTACTTTCTATTACTATTACAAACATTTTATATTTTACTTGTAACATGAAATATTTTTTGTATGAGAAGATTGTTAAAAATATTTATCTCTTCATGATAAACTATTTTCAGCATAATATTGATGATATAAATATGCTTTCAATATACATAATCAAAAATAAACATAAGTGAATAAAATTATATCCATTAAAATCTAATAAGAATAAAATATAGTAATCACTGTGATTTTTATCTTAAGAAACTATAAAGAATTATGAAAAGTATATAAATAATATAATCGGAAACAAATGAGTCTAAAATTTTACATTAAAACTTCGTAAAAAATTTTAATTTACATTGTAAAAAATTGAAAATTAAAAATAAATCATTAAGAAACAATGCATTATGTATCTCCGAGATAAATGTTAATATTGAAATAAATACAAGTAATTTGAAAAACTAAAATATAATATTTTTCATAATGAAGCATCTAAGCATTAAACCGACTCATATTGCTAGTTAGTAGTATAGATTTGGGGTTTCTGGAACAGGTGGAGCAGTGGAGCCACGAGTGGGGGTGTGGAAGTAAGATGGAGGGGGTGGTTTCTCAGGGTAATAAGGGGTGATACTTTATCACCTCCACCCCTGATATAAGAGTTAATGATAGATTCCAGAATTATTGCAAACTGAAAATTTTTGAAATTTATTGAGATGATAACGATTTCCATACTGTGCTATTACTTTTCCACTTTAAATATTGAAAATTTTTAAGCACACAATTCTTTAGTTGAATGAAGGGTTTTTCATAACTATATATAAATTGTAAATATAAATGTCACTGTACTGATTTTTAAAATTAAAAGTAGTTTTTAAATAAAGAATATTTTTACACTAAAAAGAAAGAAGCATAATAAAATAAACATATGCAAATTATATAGACAAAAAAAAATCCATTACATGAACTTAGTGAATAAAATATAAGATCAAA
>JAPDSC010100164.1:605344-618884 GCA_026290005.1 Latrodectus geometricus | reverse complement strand
CGGGCATTCCGGACTGTTGGATGCCGGATTAATGGACTTCTACTGTAGAAGATTTCAATATTGGCGGGGTTGCATGGTAAAAAGAAAATCATTTAATAAATCATTAAAAAAAGATTTGCTAATTTTAAAAAATTTTATGATAAATATACAATTTTAAGATATTTTTAAAAAGTACTACTATTTCACAGTAATTAAGAAAAAATTAAATAATTTTATTGGAAATATTTCCATTCTATATAACTTTGTACTATATTTTATTTTTGTATTGTGTTTATTGTGTACTTTGTATTATTTTTTATAATAATTATAATTAATTCTAAAATTCCTTATAACATTTTTTCTATCTCAGTAAAAGTATTCAAAAAATGCAGGCATGTTCCTATTATTATAATAGACACATTTAATTTCTTAAAATATTTTTAAAAAAATCTTATTGATTTAATTTATTAAATTGGCTGTAACAAATTTCAAAAATTCAAAAAAAAAAATTAAAATAGGCTGAACTTTAAAAAAAATAGTATATGCTTTTTAAAAATCAAAATATTAAAGAAATTCTGCCAGGAATATTTTTATTCCAATTTCTATTAGTAATAAAATTGAATATGTTTATAATGATTTTAGTTGCAACATCATTTTTCTGAAAAGTTTACGTACAAATAGAACTTTAATCCCTGAAAAATCTTAGAATGTATCTTATGAGTTAATTCTTCCATGAAAAAAATACGATAAAATGCAAAAGAAAGCTAAATGAAATAGCAATAAGTATTACGTTTTAATAGCTGTGGTTGCTATTAACATAAATTCCACGCATAGACCAATCAGTGGAGAAAAAAGTTATAAAATTAAAAATAATAATATGAAAAAAATTTTTCTTAATTATGACAGCAGAATTTAAAAATTTTATATTTATGTATTTCCCATTAATATTATATGCAACGAAACAATGTTTTTAATTGTAAAAATCAATGTTGATAAATTTACAATAAATTTGCGATGAAAATTTCAGAAACAAAATTAATTATTTCTCTTGTGAGAGATTTTTTTTATATCCCATAATTTATCAGATCGATTAACTTTGTTGTCCGGCGAGCAAAAAGTAGAAATAACTATGGAAAATAGAAAAACTTTTTCAGAAAAAATGAACTGGAAAACCACTCGTTAAAGCACGATACATGTAATTTTATTAAATATTTTTATTTAAATTAAATAAGTTAACAAAATAAATTCTTGAAACTGAAATTTATGATATAAAAATAAAAAAAAATATTCATTTTCTAATAAAATAATTTTCGTTCATATCATTTAAGTAGTTGCTACTAAAGTCCAAATACTTGACGAAATTAATTTAAATTTTACTATTGATATGCATCATATATTATTTGTTTATTAATTTGCATCAACATATTTTGTTATTTACATAAATAATTTATTTATTAAAAGTGATTTTTTTTAGTTGTTATATTTACAGTGTTACTTCCTTACTGACATCCCTTTAAAAATGTATACAAAGAAT
The DNA here is from genome assembly GCA_026290005.1 of Latrodectus geometricus. Lineage (NCBI taxonomy): Eukaryota > Metazoa > Arthropoda > Arachnida > Araneae > Theridiidae > Latrodectus > Latrodectus geometricus. The sequence goes on along the minus strand of JAPDSC010100164.1, from coordinate 617,371 downwards.
CTGTACGCAAATTTGTCTCAATGATCATACGAAAAATTTTATATTTAATATAGTTTTATTAAATTATCAAATTTACCCATTTTGCTTATTTAGTTACTCAAATTTAATCAAAATTTTGTAATTTATTTAATTTACTCTTTTATTAAACTTATCGAATTTACTCAAAGTTTTGTAATCCCCTCAGAATCATATTCCCTGGCAGGAAATTTTAATTTTTTCAATTTAGACGATATCTTTTGCTAATGTGGTACATTTATGAAATGATGCGAATATAAACATTCGATTGCCTTTTGCAAACTTCTTTTATTTTGCCATCCTTTCCCAGTGAGACTGGCTTTCTATTTTTATATCATAATTATCTATTAGATTTGTGTAAAGATAAAGCAACAATATATTTTTTCTTTATATAATCAGTTAAACATGTATTTCAAGTTAACTTGAATCTTTGTTAAAATTCAAAGTAATTAGTAAATTTCTTTACACCTTTCTTTTAATTCAAAAATAATTATTATTTAAGAAAGCCAAAAGTAATATTAAGATTTAAATTTTACTGTAAATGAATAAAATTGAATTCATTTACAATAAGTTATAACCATTTTATATAACGGCAATTTAAAAAAAATGCAAAAAAAAAAAAACATGAAAAATGAAAAAAGTGGGTTTTTATGAACTTACAAACATTTCCTGGTCTGTAGAATTTTTATGAAAATCAACAAAAGAGTACTGAATCACAGTTACTTATTTAAAATAGTTAATACTTGTTAACTTTGTTGTAAAAGAAAGTTAACAAAGTTTGTTTGGAATCTTTGAATTTAATTTCTATATGGAAAATACTGCTATTTAGCATTAATTTTTCATAATTTTGCCCAAACATTTGTCTAATGTAAGCTATACATGTACTGAAAATAATATACTTTAATCTAAATTCCAGTTAAAAATAAATTAAAAGACTATGGGAAAATATACCTGAAGCAGCAGGCTTAAATTCATGAAACATCAGAAAACTCATGTAATATATTTTATTTATGCAATTATATTCATAAGCGAAAAAAATCCAAAAATTCTTGTAAAAATTTATGGTGTTAGTGGATTTATATTTCATTTACGCACATTAATATCCTAAAATTTCTACATTCGCAAATTTTAAATAACGCTACAATTCTAAAAGCGCTTTGAAGTAATTAACTTAAGTGAAAATACTATTTCATGTATTATAAAATTAATTCATTTACATAATTTTCATAAAAATAATAATGAAACATTTTAATATCAATAAACAATTTAACATTTGTCTCACTTTAATATTCGCGTTAACATAATTGTCTAAGTTAATAACATATACAAAAACATATGCTAAACTAATAAAAAAACAAATCTTTAAGCATTTTAATATAAAAGGTAAATTTATTATCCTACCATAAAGTAATTTCATTCATTTTTTACAGGCATATACTTATTGTAATGGCTCAAAATTGCAACAATTTTCATGTCCCAGGGGAAATGCTTTCGATGTAACTACCGAAATGTGTCAAAATGCTTCTGAAGTTTTATGTCTTGAAAAATCACTAATGAGACAAAAGCGCCAAGATTTGCAGATACATTCCATTTCAGTTGAAAACCTGAAAAGTGGTCTAAAGAAAATGAAGAAAGAACTTATGAACAGTATGGAAACTCTACTTGAAGAAATTGCCCCTTCTGTCTTAACCAAGATACAGAAAAAGTACATTCCATTTGTCTCAAATGTCAAAGAAGAGATAATGCCAATTGTCAAACAAAAACTACTTCCCCATATTAAGAAATCAATTTCTTATATGAAACAACTAAGTTTAAGAATAGCAGACAAGATTCACCAGTCCCTCGAGATGTCCAATTCCACACATATTAATATCGTTTCTTTCTCTGACATAATGTCTGATGTTTCCAAAGATGCTGAGCCTTTGCTTAAACTCGGGAAATTCTTTTCTTCCAAGGCCTTACGAGGAGCAAGAGTTAAACGCCAAGCTTATTTTCAACCAACTCCTTTGTCTCTTCCAGAAGCTTTCATGACATACATGGACCCATTGGTTGCTGGATTTATTCCTGCCGCTAGAAATATGATGATTGGTAACGAATATACTGTCAAAAATAAGGTTATCTTACCTATTGTCTTTGACATGTTGGAGGATCCTGAAACTCGATATGACCTGATACGTATTTTCTTTATTGCAAAGAATTCTTTTGGACCAATCGCTATTGACATGTTCCTACAACAACCCTTCTTTGCTCCTCGTGGATCTGTGGTTCATCTATCAACAGAACAAGTTCTTGCTGCCAAATTAAAATTTACTTTCGAAGCAAAACCTCTCATTGTCAAAGTAGCATTAAAATATTTGCCAGTAATTGTACGAAGATGTGTCGATAATGCTCCTCTTATTATGGAAAGCATTGCTAGATTGAAACAATCAGCTCTGCCTTACATCCCAGAGTTACTGTTCAGAGTGCAGAACTTCATTGAAAAGCATGGTAGTCTCCTCCTAACTTCATCTTCTTCACACATCAACACTTATTCTTTAATGGAAATCAAAGCAGACCTGAAACCAATTGGAAGAATTCTGTTGGAAATTTTCATCGACAAAATGAGTAAGGAACCTAATTCTTTATTCAGTTCATTTTTTAACAGAAATTCAATCTTGTATTCTGTTCTCACTGCCGATGAATCATACTTGAACACAGCAAAACAAACTACAGGCCCCAGAATACCAGCTTTAACGCGAGTTTTCTCCCATATTCCTCAAGCTCAGCAAATTGCTACAGAAAAACGTGCTACAGACCCCAGGATACCAGCTTTAAGAAGAGCATTTGAAAAGCTTCCTCAAGCTCAGCAAGCTTTAAAAAGACGTTTGTAAACACTGTATATTAGTATCATTATTTCAAAATAAATGATAATTTAATGATAACTTATTTTTAATCATGTAATTGTAATCCTTTTGATGATACATTAGCTTTGAGACATTTTTTGCATGATAATTTTTATAAAGCATTTTAAAAAGTTATCTTATAGTTATCTTAAAGTATACCTACCACATATGGGGTAATTTTCAGGAGTATTCTGTAATCTAACTTTTTCAGGCAAATCTTTTTCATGAATAGTAAAGGTAGATGATGCCTTAGTACGTATAATTTGTTTAAATTCATTATAACAACAGCGGAAGAACGAAAGACATTTATAAAAATAATATAAAAATTAATGTATATGTATGACACTGAATTTGGAACTTACTTGACGAATAATCCGAGGTGGCTTTGCATCAGATCTTTTCATAAATTAGCTATGTATTTATATTAATTAAATTAGCTAAGTAAAATTTATACGTAGACTCAATTTTATTAATCACAAAAAAAATTTCATTTCATGAAAATAACTTAAAATACGTTATTTTTAAAAATAAAAAAACCCACATTCGCCTTTTCATATGTTACAAATATTTAAATTATATAACATATTGGATTTTATTTGCACATTTTTGTGTATTTTTCTGTATTCATCTGGGGCAACTTGTCCCTTTTGGACCTTGCGCCATAAAATCGAACCAACCAACCTGTATTCATCTATTCTGGTTTGAAATACAATTGTTAAACTCAAGTTCCCTTTTGTTCAAGGGTTAGATTAGTTTCTATTTCTATGTATTTCATGACAGTGGAATTTGTTATAAGATTTTTTTTTAGTTAATCTATGGATACTTATCATCAAATGACATTTGCTTTAAAAATTTTACAAATCAATATAAAGAACAAACAATGAAAAAAAGATTTTAAGTATAGAAAATACTTTGTTTTTCCTTAGAATCACCAAAATATTTCCAGAAAAACATGGTTTAGACAAAGGTGCATCTAATTCACTTAATAAAAAAATTTCAATATTTGAGTTTTCATATACCATTTAAAGAATGTAATCCATGTAAAATATATTCATAAATAAACTATAATTATAAACAATTACATTATTAGTATAAACAAACGAGCAACGGAAAGTTCGCTTAAAGAATGCAATGTTATTATAAGCAATGCATTTTTTAAGAGAACTTTTCATTTTAACTCGATAGTTTTTCTGTTTGTTTGTGTCGTTATTATTTTTTACTTTTAAACCTGGCAAAAAAAATTAAAGTACATAAAACTTATTAAAAAATTTCAATATTTGATTTTTTATATAATATTTAAAGAATGTAATCTATATAAAAATATTCTTAAATAAGTTATAATTACAAATAAATACATTATTAGTATAAATAAACAATCAACGGAAAGTTCACTTAAAGAATGCAATGTTATTATAAACAATGCATTTTTTTAAGTGAACTTTTCATTTTAATTCGATATTTTTCTGTTTGTTTATGGAGTTATTATTCTTTACTTTTAAACCTGGTGAAAAAAATTAAAATACAAAAAGTTAACTGAGGATTCTTCTTTTTAGAAACATCTTTTATTTTTAAAAATGCAAAGTTTAAATTTGGTAACTTAGATTGGTTTGTTTATTATTTACAAGATTTAAATGCTCATAATATACTATAAAATATTATATGATTCAAGTAATATGAAAATTTTTAAAATTAACTGATAGTAATATACGTGCATTGATTTTTCAAATAAATTTTAAAAAATAATATTTGTTATAATTGTAAATTTTGTTGATTATAACTCTTACCAATTGGTTTTTCTGTGCTTTAAATTAAAAGTTATAAGTTTAATAAACTTTATTTTGCTGAAACAATTGTCGAATAATAAATTTAAAATAATATGTTTTTGTTAAATATTAACATTTTTAAACACACTTCAAGGTTATTAAAATATTATATCTACCAAGAAATAGCAGCCAGACTATTATTTTAAAACATGCATATTTAAGAAAATTTCTTGTAATTGCATTTTATGCTGGCAACATTTTCTAGCCATGTTGTTCAACACGAAAATGATTCAATTTTTAAAATTTGATATTTTATTAAATTTATTCAAAACCTTTATCAAAAAGCCTTCGTTTACATTTTTTTTAACATTAACTAAAAAAAAACTAAATTCAATGGCACGATAGCCTGTATAAGGGTCAAGGCCTACAGTACTCACATTTCTTTCATGTATTTAATTCAAATTAACCATATATTTAATTTCCAAATTATTTCATTCTTTCTTGTTTCCTAAAAATTATTTAATGTAAATGATTGGTAGATAATATTCGTTTTTGCTATGGATGTTTAAGGAAAACTATTAAATACTGAAAAAATCATCAAAATAGTAAAATTCGCACTACTTAATATTATAACGAAACCTTATCTTTCCTGATATATCATGAACGAATCAAAAAGTGGAATAATTTTATGATAAACTTTTGATATCCATACAATTTCGAATGTATCAATCATTTGAATATTTTTATTATTTTATACTTACTAATGTTCTTATGCTGAATTTTACATCTCATGAAACAAAGTTTGAAACTTTAAAAAAAAAAAAAAAAAAAAAAAACCTTTAGTGGCACGAACCCCCACAGCTTAATTTAGTGGCACGACAACCTATCGGCCACAGTGCTCATAACTGTTTTCTTGACAAAGGGCTCTGGTGTGCCGGTTAATAACTCCGTCAAATGCAAGCCCCCCAGAGCTTAATTTTGTAAAAATTATACGCTTGAAACTGTTTAAACTATGAATTCTAAACTTAATTACAAAAAGGAAATTAAAAATGTATTGAGTCAATACTTAAGATTTGAATTCTCTACTATTAATGTGTCCCTGAATTTTAAATATTTTGATAAAATCATTAACTATTTAAGAGGAAAGAAATTGTAAATCTAATGTTTTCAATATAAATTTCCAAAAATATAAATTGTGTTATAAAATGAGGAAAAACAATTTAATTGAAATAACGAAAATCAAACTTACACATACTTCCTCTTAAATGGAATTATAAAAGGATTTCATAAAAGCTATTAATTATAAAATAAAAGAATATTTATATAGTTATAAGTTAAAATACTATGAACTTATAAGACATTAACAAAATATTTTTTAGTGATAAACTATAGAAATTCATTTATAATTTACTTATGTATTATAAATAATTTTCGCCCTGTTCATACCTTTCAATAATTGAGATGCAAGATTGCATAATTACTCTAAACTTAATATTATGTTTGATTTTTGATGAAAAAAAGTTTTAAACATCAATTAATCATAGGGAATAAAGCATTTATAAATAAAAATTTTAATTCATAATAATAAAAATTTTAATCCTAGTAAATTTTAATGTAACTTGAGAAGTTTCTAAAAAAAGAAAATGCGCTCGTAAAAATTTTTTATTTAAGGGTTATATCACCCAACAATAAAATTTTAGTCACTTAAATTACTTGAAATATTATAATCAGTTTAATAGAATATACTTTTATTATTCATAATTTTTTACCTCATTTTAAAAATTTATTTAAACAAGTAGAAAATTTTGAATGCTCAAGCAATTTTGACAAATTACCGGATGTATGAAAATCAAATAAAAATGTGTAAAAAAAAATGTTTTATTATTGAATAGTATTTATTCAAAATAGGAAAATAATGCAAGCAGATTGATATTAAAATTTCTTCTACAGAAGTACAGCATCATTTATATCAAATTTTTCGTTTAAATTCTATCAATAAAAATTCTTATCTAATCATTATAATTATAATATTCTTCCGAATGAGGAAATAATAATAACTTACAATTTGAAAACTAAATATAAAGTGTTATTTTGAAGAGTTATTAAAAATCTTTAAAAATGAGAACTTTTTTATATTTATCCTCAAATTTCCATTTTTTCACGGAAGAAAAGAATTAAATTTGTAAACTAGTGGATGATAAGTTAAATAATTCCATAAATATTTTTATAATTTAAAATTAATATAATTTTTATTAGCTGACCTTAATATTGAATGTCGTCCAATATTTTAAATTGCTCATTATATTTCTTTGCTTATTAAATTTCATCATTTTATTTTTTCTTTTATGATTTAAGAATTTTAATTTCTTTATATTTATATATAACCACCAAAATATCAAGGTATTAATCTATGTATCTATCTATATAGACTAGTGTAGACAGATAGACAGATTAATATCTTGATGTCTCCCTTCAACATCGATTCGCAAGATAACATGCTCAAAGGTTATCTAAAAGTTTGTTGCAAAATAACTTGCAAAATGAATAATTAGATTAAGCACGTTAGTAAGAAGAATTTGTCAAGATAAAAAAACAGATATTATTAAGAATTGATGCGATTTATCCTTACGAATTGATTATTTGTAAACTTATATTGAGTATAGAACAAGATTAACTTAAAAACATTTAATAAAAATGAATGCATAAGTAAAAGAAAAATGTTTATGAAAGTAGACGGAATTGGTTTTAGATGTTTATTACAGACATTACTGAAATTCGATTCATAAATTATTCCCATTCAAAAGTAAATTTGAAATTTAAGTTTTCAAAAATGAACATTTACCTGCTGTTCATTCAATGAATAATAATAAATTTAATAATTTAATAACAAAAAATTGCTTACAAGGTTTAACTGGCGAAACAAATTACTCGCTAATTCTATGGTATTATAAGTATGGTATTATAAGCATATATATATTAATTGAAAATTGTTTATGTTCATATCATGAATGCTTGTCATGTTTTTATCTAGTATTCATTTGTTTGAATGAGCCACAATCTAGAGAAACATAGTGTTAAGATATTTGTTGAAAGACAAATATCTTAACACACTTTTAAGCATTAAGATATTTGTTGGCTTTTTGCGAAAAGTAAGAAATAATAAAATATATCAATCAATTATTTAATCACATGATCACTGAGATTTAAATTTTGCATCTCTTCGATACGGTAATAAAAAAATCTATAAATATTAACAATAACGTAATTTTTCAGAAGTATAAATTACCTATTAACGTTAGAAAGTTCCACCATAGATGACTAATCAAACTAAAGATGAGTAAGCAAAATTCTGCAGACATTGAGTAAACTGAAATCTGATATTTCCAGTTTATGCTTCTTTCTCACGACAATTCTAGTGCCAACCGTTTCCATTTTTCTCCATTCCTTGGACATCTTCTTCAGAAAGACATTGAATCATGTCTCTTTGTACTCATGATGAATATAAATTCTTAATATTGTGTCTCTTCAAATGAAACAAATTTTTTAACCGAAAGCTTTAAACCATTACTTTTTTACACACAAAAGCAGACAGAAATTACTATCTGTTCAATAATTTTATATCAATTGCACTTTTTTTTCAAAGTATGCAAAAGAATACTGGAATACTGGAATACTGAAATAATTTTTTTGTAGTTTAGTTAGGAGTTTAATAGATATTTTTGTGTAATTTGAGGTATCGTATGTAATAGAATCAATTCAATGAAATATTCTGAGAAACTAGATGGAAATGCTTGTTATTAATAAAATTTAAGAATATGAAATATAATGTGGGCTGAAATTTACTGTATGGTCACTCTTGGCACAAGTTTTCCACATTTGGCGATAAATAACATTTTCTGGCAACCCAACCAATTCTGACCAATTTCAGATGAGGATTTTTGACCATCAGGCAATATTTTTCTATATTCAGTTTATTTATATACTTCGCTTGAGCAAAATGGAGAGATTTTTGGCGACTTTTTTAAAAATCGCTGATAGTGACCGTACAGTAAATCTTTACCATAATGTGGTATAATTTTGTTTACACAAGGAAAAATGTTATTGAAAAAAAGTTCTAAAATTATTTTGCAAAAGCATATAATTCCTTTAATAAATTTACAGTAAACTACAAATTTGCTATCAATGTAAAGAATTTATCTAGTGTGCTTTACTAAACATGTCTCTATTTTTAAAATTTCGAGGCTTTTGATTTTAATAAACTCAATTTCACCTGAAAGAAATTACAAATATTAAGTTAAAAGAACTCACTTAATTTTTAGAATATTTTCTTAATAACTTTAGAGTGCCTGAAATATTTCGTCCTAGAAGGAGTATTAACAAAAGTATTATTTTAAAATATAAGTACTTGAAGAAATATTTTTATGACGAAAATTATTATTTCATAATCCCTGTAGCATGACGCATAAGTGTGTAATGAAAATGATTCAGATGAACTAAAACTTCATACAGATTCTGCTTAATACAAAAAGAACCGATATTTCTTGCTTACTACACCTGAATGTGAACTATAATTTATAAAGAATTTTCCTCAAAAGCAAACACACAATACTGTTGCTTAATCAAATGCCCAGTTACAAATTTTATTTGCTGGATTATTTATTGCGTTTTATATAATTTAATTAGACAAATTTTTTAAAAAATGCAAAAAATTTGTTTGACACTAAATTTATGAAGCGCATCACTTTTTACGCATTAATATTTTTAGGAAAATTACAAGTAATTGATTATATTTTTATATTATCTCTTGTATTTATTTATATCAATTGAGCGTGATAAATATATATATTTTATTTTCTTCATAAATTCTGAAATACTAAAATTTTCTTTGTGGTAAACCAATCGAAATGGAAAGAGAGAAATTTAACAGTAATATTTTAAATACATTTTTCAGTTAATTAGCTTCATCGCGGAAAAATTACAATAATAGATATTAATATGAGATTAACAATGTCTATCGCAAGTGAAATGAGATCGAAAACCAACAGGGGAAAAACACAATGCTAATAAGGATTTAAATACTTTAGACTGTCTGTGTAACACACGCTTAGAATGAATGTAGAGTAATGAGAAAATGCACTAAAATATTATTAAATGTGAAAAACACTTTTCCTAAAAAAATATATTTCGTATTCCCCCTTTTTTTAATTGTAATATTTAATTCTTTTGCTTTTTAATGTATTTTTCTTTAAATTTTACGTGTGTCCTCATTCAAACATCAAATTGATGAGTATTCGTAACGAAGTATATAAGAAATGTCCTTGAAACAAGTGTAACTCATAAATTAGCTTGTTATAAGTTCTCAGTGAAACAACTGTAAAAATTTGGGTCTCAGTATGATCAACATAATGGCTTTTTTAAAATACTGTAAATTATATAATTTTTTTTAAAATAAATGAAATCCTTTCTAAAATAAAATTTAATTCACATGATGCATAATAATTGAGTACTTTTTCATAAAAAAGACTATCATTGAAAGAAAAGATATAAAATATCCATGCATTTAAGAAAAACTCGTTGTATATGAAGACGATAAAGATAAATTTATCAGTAAAATTCATGAAAGTTGAGATGAATATGTTTTGATTTAAACTATTGTAATCAGACAGAAGGAGTGACCATGAGCATAAATCATAAGCATTCAACAAAGGATCAAGAATGTTTTCTTGGTTGACTGATCATGTTTATGGTTTTGGGGAAAATCTTGGCATGAATTAGGGGAATTTGAAAAACGGAAAAAGTAGAGTGATTGTGTTCATGATAGATAGTTCTAAAGTGGGCAGGAGCACAAATGTTATTTCGGGATGATATCATCAATTTCTCGAGATTATGTTCAAGCATGATATGTTTTGTCATGATTCTTCAAGATGCTTTGGATAGTTATTACACGTGGATATTAATTTATATTCTGAATTATTCATAGTGCCAAAAATAAATTGAAGGTTTAATTTAGAAAACTTTTTATTTGAATTTTATATTGCTTTAAAAATTTAACTTTGAACAACTAAATTCCTCCCACGCACATAACCTTCAAAATACCGCGATGGATTAAAACATCAATAAATGCTTTAAACATTATGATGACGCAATAGTCAAGAATTCCTAATAAATTTGTATGTAAATTATATATAATATGGTTAAAAATTTATAGAACTATTAATGAAGTAAACTGTAATATTGTAAAAAAATATAAAAATTAAAAATTGTTGAATTTTGTAAATAGATGTTTAATGGATATATATCTAAAAATTTAATTTTAATGAGATTGTAAATGAGATTTCAAGTATTTGTTAACAAATATTTTTGAAAAAAATAACGTTGTTTAAACATATGAAAATTTAAAAATAGATAAATGTTTACATTTAAACTGAAGTACTGTAACAAAAATGGAAATTAAATTGTATTCTTAATATTAAGTTAAAGAATAGTATTTTTAAAATATGAAATATCTATTTTATGTGGACCAGCATTGTTTAATTTTGTAAAGTAAATAATTTTCTTATTATTTATAACGAAACAAAATAAATTTTCCTGGTATTATAATTTTCAAACTCGCTTATATATTATGTTAATAAATTTCTGCCTTTGATTACAAAGTATGCAATTTATTTAACATGTTATAATTTTTTTTTATCGAAGGTTTTTTTTTCTAATGGTGGGGCACTGGGTGACTGGACCTGTCACCCACAAAAAGGTTGGAAACTGCTATTCATTTTTGCATTACCCGGTGGGAACCTGTGAAACATGTCATGGAGGTACGAGTAGTATTGCCCACATCACACCACCACGAACCCGTTTATAGGGTGGGCAACATTTATCCATCACTTCAGAAGAAGAAAGGCCCAAAAATGCACAGAGAAAGAGAGAAAGAAAACATCCATGTCAAACCGAGATTCGAATCCGGGCCCAACAGCCCAGGAGTCAGGAACGTTAACCTGTCAGCCGTAGGCCGGCCTTATTATCGAAATTAAATATTTTATATTCCTAAAAAATTTTACAATAAAGGCTATTTCCAAATTAGTTTATTTTTGAGAAACTTAAAAATAAAATTTTTAATGATTTTTAATTTGACGTTATTTCATCTAATTTTGATTTTAATAATCTAATTAAAATATTTACATAAAAAATTTTGTTTTAATTATATCGTTTCAGAGAATAGCTATAAAATTTCCTTTCTTAAAATATATTTTAAATAATTAAGAAAAATTTAAATTCCTCTTTTTATATATATAAAGTTTTTGATAGTAAAATTAATTTTTCAATATATATATATATATATATATATATGTGTGTGTGTGTGTGTGTGTGTG
>JAPDSC010100164.1:551194-605334 GCA_026290005.1 Latrodectus geometricus | reverse complement strand
GTGTGTGTGTGTGTGTGTGTGTGTGTGTGTGTGTGTGTGTGTGTGTGGTATTTTTCATCACGTACCTTAACTGATAAAAACTTAACTGGTGATCCTGCATCACGTATCTTAACTGATAAAAATTATCAAATTTGAAAAATCCGTTCCATCATTCATTCTGTCAGGATCGCGAACAATGTTCCTCTACGATTGTTCAATTATGGCCAGAATCGAACCCGAGATCTTTCTCCCCGAAGAAAATAATCATATAATTATGTCACGATGAGCTATGTGAATATAATTTGAATTTGCTTAAGCCAGTTAAAGCTGTTGTATGTGTTTTTGATTAGATGTTATAGATTATAAAATGCTTTTCTAAAGGACTTTTAAATATTGGGTCACATTCAAGTGTCTCAAGAGAGGAAATATAAAATCTCATCCCGACAAATTTACTTGCAGATGACAAAGAATTCACCTTTTATTGCTCAACAAAGATTGGTATTGAACCCGGGATTATGAAGGTTGTTGTCCGAGAACTGTGATCTAATTTGAATATACACTACTTTAATTATATGATTTTCATCTCAATTAAAAGCTTTAGGAATTTTTGACTTCTAGATGGACTTTAAGTCCTTGATTTCTAACTTTATTACAGACTACTGACAATTGATAACTGATTGAATTTCAAACTTATAAAATGATTTCTGGATCACCTCATATTTTGAATAGTTTCCATTACTTAATCTTTAATCATAAGGATGGTTGTATCATTTTCATTTCAATACTTTTTTGTTTTATTTTATTGTATTTTATTATTTGTTATTTAAATAATTCTAAACTGGATGTATATACGTAAAGCTATAATTTGTTACACTAAGCTTTCAGTATTGCAATACTATAATGCTATTTTGAATCCGGTAAATACACACTCAATTTATAGAAAGTTTATTTTGAATTCTATATTTTTTGTCATATTTCCGTTTCCATCGGATTAAGTGACCCACCTAGTTAAACTATCTGATAAATAATAAATCCCGTTTTTAAATTCTTCAATTGATAATGTATATATATGATCTGATGTCACTGTAATTTCTCAATGAGTAATCTTAGTAAACCTCTATCTGTGTTAGAATTATTAAATAAATTTGTTAATTGTTGTTTAAAGAGAGCGCTTCTTCCTTTAATTGTGATTTTATCATTTGAAATTGCATTTTAATTCAAGTTATCTTACTCTATAAATCACAGACTAATTAAATAGTTTTAAAATAATATAATTCAAAGATTGGTTTAAAAACAAAATGAATGCTGTGGACACATAATAATAAATATTAACGATTTATTTAGATATACAAAGGCTGCATTATATTTTAATTCAAAATTAAAATGCGTTGAGAACTATTTTTAGCAATATCATAAATTAAAGACTAATTTTTCCTTTAAATTAAAAAAATGATATTATTGTTTATTTGTATTTTGTTGTCATATTTATCAATTGTGGAAAATGTTTATCAAAAAGCAATGAGCAAAGTTCATTTAATTGTGTATAGATTCTCACTGTGAATCAAAAATTCAAATATATTGTTGATGTCTTGTGCCTGCTAGGCTGGTAATATGGGGTGGCTGCTCCTCTTTTCCAACTGAGCAGTACTTTGGTGTGGAGTCCGACTTCCTAAGTACACCCATACCATAGGTACCCGTTTATAGGCTAGATAACCATTCACTATCCATTTATACAAGGAAAAAACAAAGATAAAAGAGAGAGATAGAGAAAGTACATCCACGACCAGACCGGGATTCGAACCCAGGACCTTTCCATCCACAGACAGATTTAAATTTGTTGATATTATGAATTGTAAAATATTCTGTGTTATCAGTTTGCAATTGGATAATTACTCAGCAAATATTTAATACAGTGTATTTTAATTATATATTATGGGCATTAAATGCTTGCACAAAATGCATTCTCATATATACTTAACGTATACATTACATACATCAACATTATGTATTAATAGATAAATATAGATGAACATAAGCTAAAATATTATTTTGTACAGACAGAAATAATGTTAATTTAACCTGAAGCATAAAAACTAATCAAGAAGAATATTTGATTTTGTCAAACTAATGAAAATCATAAATTCAGAAACACACAAATTTGATTTTCTTCAATAAAAAGCGTTGATTGTTCTTTAACTTAAACATTTAACTGATTTGCTTTGATATTTGCAGATATAAATGTTACAGAAGCATTACGAGTCAATTTTGATGAACTTAATGGTAAGAGAATTTATTATATTAGGTTGGGGAAAAAGTAATCCATTACTTTTTCGGTAGACGTCTGTGGTGATCGATATCTCGGGAGGTATCAATCAAACAATTTCAGATTTATGCTCGTTGGAAAGGTGACATTTAACACTAAAATATTCTCTTGCGGTTTTTTTGTTTGATTAATTCAGTTACGAGTACAAGGTTTTAAAAATGGAAGACAGCAAACAGAAAATTCGATACATTTTCGTTTTTCTTTTGTAACGCCGAAAAGGCTAGCAAGGTGGCTGAAATTGTGAAAGGTGTTTATCGTCCTATATAAGACTGTAACAACCAGTTACGTACAATTTCTGTTTCGTCGATTCCGTTCGAGTATTTTTGATGTTAGAGATGCACATCGCATGTGGATACAGCATCGTCGAAAATGTCTATAAAATATCAAAAATGATCGAAGTTAACCGCATGTCAGCAGTTGTAAAGCGCAAGACCTAAAAATCTACATGAAAGCTGTTTTAAACCTTTTTACAAAGCAAATCCAAAAGAAGTTACATAATATTCACGTAAAAATAATGGATTTCTTTTTCCCCAAACTAATATTATTTTATTTATTTATTATATTATTAATTTTTAATAAATGTCTATAGAAATGTTTTCGGAACAAATTCTTTAACAATCTCAATTGCTCATTGCTTTTGACATATAAATGAAGTACCCATTCATGAGTCTATTTTATAGTTTGTTATAAGATTTTAAATCTTGTTAGTAATAAACAAATACTTCTAATTTCACAAATTTAAACTTAGCACTTTTAAAACTAAAACATGTATCCAATTAAAAAATCCTAAGTTAATTTTTTGTAGTTTCATTTTCTTCACTAGGTTGAAAAGTAAGGAAACAAACGCATCAAACAGAAAAACATATCGAATAAAAAGAAAAAGTTAATTTGAAAAATGCTGTGCAATTGTTTATAATTGTAATTCATTTGAAACGTTTTTTTTTTACATTGATGACGTACTTCAAATTTTCGTTAATTTTGTCCACAAATGGATTAAATCTTTAAACATTTGAAGAAAAACAAAGTTTTTCTTAATTTTATTATAAAAAAACTGTAAAATGTTTTCTAAATTTTTCTAAAAGAGCAGTTCATAGTATAAAGCAAATTGAAATGAGATTGATACTATAATTGTCCTAGGAAAAGAAACATTGAAAATGTCAGATTTTAATTTTCTAAATAATCCTATTAGTTTAAAAAATTTCGCTTACTCACCTATCATTTGTCTGTGAGCATAACTACCCTATTTTCTTCAAAATTTATAATATTTACTAATATTGATGAATGAAATTGTTTTGCAGACTTTTAATTTTATAGCTCTAAGGCAGCTTGCAATTCTTAAATAAACAAACAATTAAGGTTAAAATTTTGGTATTTTTAATTAAAAACTTATTATTAACGTATAAATTCTTACACTGGCTTTGTCACTTTGCTAATACGTAGAATTTAGAATGAATATTTTTATTAAAAATTTGCCTTTCTTATTATATTATTTCTCAAATAGTTAATTGGAAGGTAACATTTTAAAAAAGGTACATGTTATTCATTTTTCCTTTGTTATTATTATAAATTTAAACAATTTATGCTTATAAAGAAAACCTCTATAGTTAGTACTGAAATAGATATTCTTGAAAATATAGAACATTCTAGAAAATTACTTAAAATGTAGTAGGTATACATGTAATACAACTTTCTTAAATAATTTATAAAAATTATAATGCGAATAATAATGTCTCAAAGCTAATGAATCGTCAAAAAGATTAAAAAATATATGACTATAACTTATAATTAAATTATTATTTATTTTGAAATAATGTTACTATTTATAGTATTTACAAACGTCTTCTTAAGGCTTGCTGAGCTTGAGGAAGCTTTTCGAATGCTCTTCTTAAAGCTGGTATCCTAGGGTCTGTAGCACGTTTTCCAGACCCCATTTGCTGAGTTTGAGGAGCATTTGAGAAGGCTCGCATGAAAGCTGGTATCGTGGGACCTGTAGCTTGTTTTGCTGTGTTCAAGTGTGACTCATCGGCAGTGAGAACAGAATACAAAATTGAATTTCTGTTAAAAAATGAACTGAATAAAGAATTAGGCTCCTTGCTCATTTTGTCGATGAAAATTTCCAACAGAATTCTTCCAATTGGTTTCAGGTCTGATTTGATTTCCATTAAAGAATAAGTGTTGATGTGTGAAGAAGATGAAGTTAGGAGGAGACTGCCATACTTTTCAATGAAGTTCTGCACTCTAAACAATAACTCTGGGATGTAGGGCAGAGCTGATTGCTTCAACCTAGCAATGCTTTCCATAACAAGAGGGGCATTGTCAACACATCTTCGTACAATTACTGGTAAATATTTTAATGCTACTTTGGCAATGAGAGGTTTTGCTTCGAAAGTAAATTTTAATTTGGCAGCAAGAACTTGTTCTGTTGATAGATGAACCACAGATCCACGAGGAGCAAAGAAGGGTTGTTGAAGGAACATGTCAATAGCGATTGGTCCAAATGAATTCTTTGCAATAAAGAAAATACGTATTAGGTCATATCGAGTTTCTGGATCCTGCAACATGTCGAAGACAATAGGTAAGATAACCTTATTTTTGACAGTATATTCGTTACCAATCATCATATTTCTAGCGGCAGGGATAAATCCAGCAACGAGTGGGTCCATGTATGTCATGAAAGCTTCTGGAAGAGACAAAGGAGTTGGTTGAAAATAAGCCTGGCGTTTAACTCTTGCTCCTCGTAAGGCTTTGGAAGAAAAGAATTTCCCGAGTTTAAGCAAAGGCTCAGCATCTTTGGAAATATCAGACATTATGTCAGAGAAAGAAACGATATTAATATGTGTGGAATTGGACATCTCGATGGACTGGTGAATCTTGTCTGCTATTCTTAAACTTAATTGTTTAACATAGGAAATTGATTTCTTAATATGGGGAAGTAGTTTTTGTTTGACAATAGGCATTATCTCTTCTTTGACGTTTGATACAAATGGAATGTACTTTTTCTGTATCTTGGTTAAGATAGAAGGAGCGATTTCTTCAAAGAGAGCTTCCACGCTGGTCACAAGTTCTTTCTTCATTTTCTTTAGACCACTTTTTAAGTTTTCTACAGAAATGGAATGAATTTGCAGGTCTTGACGCTTTTGTCTGACGAGTGAACTTTCAAGACACAAAAATTCAGATGCATTTCGACATACTTCAATAGTAGCATCAAAAGCTTTTCCCTCGGGGCATGTAAAATGCTCCAATGATACACCATTGCAATAACTGTATGCCTGTAAAAAAAGCAATTTTATTTTATACTAAATATTGCAAGTAGATTTCATATAAAAAATACTCAATTTTACAGGCGAAGCTTTTTAAAAAAATTAAAACAAGACGAATATTTTTTCCACATTATAACTTTAATTGGTTATTAAACTATAAACGATATATATAAACTAGAAAACCTGTTTTGTTTGCAAATCAGCAGACAGTTTTAGATAAACAGAAGACTAAAGTAGTGAGCACCAAATAATTTTTTATAATATCCTTATGTAATAATGTATAATTTAATGATATATACATTATTACCTAAGGATATTAGATGTCTTGATGTTAGATATAAAAAATATTTGACTTCCTGACCTCTCTAAAAGTATCAGGATAGATCTTTTAATATTCTCCAATTACTAGCAATGGCATCAAAAAAGTGTGTAAAATATTAAAACACTTTCAACATTCCCATCTGAGTGTTTGATAAGTGCTATTGCATAACAATAAACATTTGTACGAATGATGAATTTTTAATTCTTTCTTAAGGAAACCTCATCTAGCAAGAAATACTGAAAATGTTTCTTTAGTTGAAAATTTATTATTAATCTAAAGTACAGAAAATTCATTTTTAGGACATAATCTTCAAAATAAAGATCATAAGCTATATTTCAATGTACATTTAAATACAAAATAGTTTTTAAAATTTTAAAAAATTTATGACAATTTTACGAGTCTTTTATATAACGCCTGAAAATTTTAAAAAATAGATTCAAATTAAATTTTCATAATTGTTTTAGTAGGAGAATATTAATAAGAAGAAAAAAAAATGAAATAAAACGATATTAAAAAATAAACGAGAAATAAGAAGCAAAATTGTTTTCAGAAATAATACATAGTATTACATAGTACATAAATATTCTTTTTATAGTTTCGTGTTCTAATTTATAGTTCTAATTCCTTAAAGCAGCATTATTTTAATATAGCATTGATATACAAATTCTATTCTATATACAATAGTAGGAAATAAAACTATTTGTTTAATTTTATATAAGACTATATTATATTCTCTGTTGGCATTGTACATATTTTTTAAATTTTATTATTTTTTTGCATCAAATGAAAGATTTTGAGCAAAAGCTTAAGTATCAATTCTTCTCTTTTTTTCGAAGTTCCTTAATCTTTTGTGACAGATTATAATATTTTGCAGCTTTTTAATTAAAACTTTTCATCAGTCTTATCCAACGTCTTTCTACTACCAAGTAAGTTAAAACTATGTGTAACTATATTACTTATAAATATATTGGTCTTAACACCATTATTTTCGTTTAAATTAATTAAGATCTTAGCACATTTATTATTCCAATTGCCCTCTTAAATTATTAACCTAGTAGGACGCTTTTTCATCACTATTTTGCCAATTTTACTTTTAAAAGAACAAACATAGATTTTAACCTTTTTTAAAAGCATCAGATATAAAAATAAATTTTTTTAACAAACTTTGTTTACAATACCAGTTTTAAATGTTGCATGTAACCATATGGCTTTTAGTATTTCAGTCAATAAAATAACACAAAAAGAAAAAAATAATTATTGACACATATATTTTATTACAATTTTGAAAAATGTTGAAACATTATATTTAATTGAATGATTTTTTAAATTAAAAATAGCATACGCTGATAGGGATAAATGAAAGAAAATTAATACAGCAAAAATACTTTTCTTTTAAGAAACCAAATTACACTTCTATGATTCAAAAAATAATTTGCAACATAACACTTAGGGTAGGTATATTGAAAAATTAATGAATATTTAAGCTATTGATTTAACTACTATCAAAAAATTCAAAACAACAAACTGTAGTTCATATCTTCATCAATTTCAATGGAATAAAATGTTTTCTTTAATTTCCATCAGTTATAAAATCAATGTCTATATTTAAACGCATTGTATGTATTCTAATGTATATAATAATCTTATACATATAAATAATTACAAGTGATTAAAGATGCGATTTTAAATATTAGCATTGCTTCTGAATTTATTATTAATCTTTTGCTTTATAAAATAGCAGTGTATATTTTCTGGGGACTATTTCCCTATTATATAAATAAGTATGGAAAACATTATAAAAACTTCATTTCATTCACAATAATTTATCATTATCAATGAACTTATTTTATCATTTTCGTGCTATCGTAAACAGAAAGCAGGGGAGAAAAAGCTTAAATGAATTTAAACATTTATTTTTCACTCTATTTAAAAACCTATATCTATTCATTTCAGTCTTTAAATTAATACATACAGCCAAAAAAAAAAAAATAACAGGCATTAATTTGCATATTTTGAGCAAATAATTTCAATTTCTTTTTTAATTTACAAAAACTTGACACTTGCAGTCATCATTAAAAGAAAAATGACACTGTATTAGAAAATATCATGAAAAAAAATTATTTCAATTACAATAACCTATTATTATCGGTAAAGTTACTTACTGTACAATTCTCTGCGACATCTACAAAATAAATGGAAGTGTTTTCTTCGGGGCAAGTGTAGCAGTGAACGGCTACAGAACACGCCGCCAAACCAAGTATAATTGACCACATCATTTTCTAGCCTCTATCTGCAATTATATAAGTTGATATAGAAAAACACACAAATAATCTACAGGAAAAAAAATAATAACGGTGAAATGTGCTTTAGGTCCCCTACTTGGCGAGTTTTCAAAATCACACATGCCATGGCGAAAATTCTACCGCTATTTCAAAGTGAAACTTAATTAGTGACCAATGAAAAGGCTAAAACAAAAGAGTAATTAATGAGCATGCGCGGAAAAGCGCATCAAATTCGCGAGTTGGCGAAGTAGGGGACCTAAAGTGCAGATTAACCAAAATAACAATTACTAAAACAGATTCTCTAACTGAAACATAATTTTTAAAAAATAATTAATCAGAATAATTTCAATTTAATTAATCTAAAACAACCCGAAATAAAATGGTTATTTCTTTTATCACTATATCTATATATACTGCAATATATTTATTTTGTGAGATCAAAACACCAGTCTGATTTTTGAATGAACTTGAATAAATACAATTGTGTTCACGAGCTTAATAAAAGAAGTATCTAATAGTAAGAGGCTGCTTTGTAAAAATAAAGAAACCTTTGAAGGTTTTGTGTCAATTACAAAAATTAGTTCAATGAAAAATTTTAAAATACACAACATCGCATTAAAATGAACCATCAAAGGTAAGGAATGTATTTTAACCAGAATACTGAACACAATGGATTTATCCAGTTTGGACAGAATAATTCGTGGCAGAATGGTTTAATATGGAAAATTGTTTTGCTTGCATAAACTTTATATTATTAAATAAAGACATGTTTAGAAAAATTTCAATGCATTAAAAAAATATGATGCACCTAGCAAAGATTAAAAAAACAAAAACATTTTCTTAACTTTTCTTAGAAATGATACAGAAATCAACAGTGAAAGATGGGAATTACTGCATTTATACGGTCTTAATAAAATTTACTTCATAAATATTTTTATTTTCTTCAAATCTGACATAATGTTTTCATTATACAGACAAATTTAAAAATCAAAGATTTCTGTTTCTGGTAGAGCTTCGATATTTCAAACATTATCTTATATGTCAGCAATTATCATTTAAATATTGAATATCAAGAAATATTAAATCATTTTGATACGTAGTTATGCAATGCATAATATATATATATATATATATATATATATATATATATATATATATATACACACACACACAGAGAGATGTATAATCAAATAATTACCCGAGAATAATGAATCGTTAACAAATTATAAATAAAAATTATTATATAAATGAAAATAACTAAGAAACTTAGTCTTAAAAACTTTAAATAATTGGATTAGTTACGCTGAAATCTTTATTCGACAACCAAGTAAAAATTTAAAACTATGTTACATGTGATGCAAGCACATTGATTGTTTAAAGTTGATCAATATATTCACATTAAACAATAATAAAAACTTTAGTTAAATTTATCTTCTATTATTATTGCAAGCATTTTACATTTCATATATGACTTGAAATATTTTGTAAGAGAATTGTTAGAAAAAATTGTCATCATAATGCCCTGCTTATACCGTATGATATTGATAAAAGAATATATTTTGAACAAAAATAATTAAAAATCAAACAGAACTTTATAAAACCATATTCTGATTGTTTTAATATAAAAATATTAGAATCTAATCATTAAAATCTGATTGTTGAATAAAATAAAGGATTCACTGAGTTTTATCATAAAAAATTTAAATTGTAAATAAATAAATAATATCATAGGAAACAAATCAGTTTAAAACTTTATATTAAAAACCATGGAATTTTTATTTCTTAGTAAAAAATTAGCAAATGAAAAACAATGCATTAAGCATTTCCAATATAATATGTCAATACAAAAAATTTTAAACTACTAAAATATAATATTTTTCTTAATGAAGCACTTAAACACTAAATCTGAAGACATATTGCAGATTTTTAACCTTATAAGCAATTTATAACCTAACAATTTTTAACAATTCAATAATTTTAGTAAACTGAATTATCCTTATGTTGTAATTAATTTACGCAGGAAAATAAATTATATTCACAGAGTCACAAGAGATTTCATAATCAAAATAGCAAAATCTGTGTAACAAGCAATGTTGAAAAAATATAACCCTATGCAGGAAATAAATTTTTATTTAAAAATGGGAAAGTATGCTTCAACACATATGTTAGAACTATAATTCACTTGTAGTAAAACACTATTTTGATATTAGTACTATTTAAAATATCAATTGTAATTTTTTTTACAATAAATAATTTTCATGAATTCAAAAATTTGTAAAATGTTAGAATTCATATTTAACATCAAAAATAAAATTAATGAAATTTGTTCTAAAATTGATATCGCATTTATCACATACTTTCTAATACTTCTTCATAATTATAAATAAATTAATTAAATTGTTATTAATTTCCTTCCTTTAAAAAACTTAATTTTCAAAAGATAAATTTGAAATAAAAAAGACAATTATGAGTTGTTTGGATTATTTACTTTAAAATTATAAAAATAGGTAGGTAGTTATAAGGATTAGGAAACATTATGTAAAACAAATTTTCTTTTTTTCAAATAATATAAATATTTTATAAGATATCAGCTTATAAAAATTTGAAATACCATTAGATATAAAAAAATGAAATTTACTAGTGCAACAGCATTGGTAAACTTACCAAATTTCAATACTTCAGACTATGCAGGCAGTTCAATAGTTGGAACGACTTTCTTCCACAATTTTGATCCTGGAGTCTCTTACACTCACTTTTATAGCAATTCTTATCAGACCAAGAAAGGTACAACAAAGGAAGGAATGACCAGGGCTAAGGATGACCAATGGAAAGGTAAACCACAGGGAATCAAAGTTATGATTGGTCAAAGATAACAAGGGGTTGAACAATATCGGTGTGTATTGTAAAATGTATCTGTCCAATGTGGTCTGTACTGATGACTCATTATAATTTTTAATAAATTAATTTATAATATTCTACAAGTAAAATGTATACATATCTTATTTATCAATTAATAGCTTCTTTATATGTTCTTAAAATACAGTATTTATAATAAATAAACTAGAAAAAAAACATTTGAATATTTGGGAAAATAGGTCAAATTATTTTTCCTTTATTATTTTAATTGCCTGTATTAAATGCATATGCTTATTTTCGATAAAAAAAATCTTATTATATTTGCAAAAATCAATTTGAAATTGGAATACTTAATTCCATTTGAAGTAATTAATTTAAAAAACAAGAAAAATTTAATGTAATCAAGAAAGAAAAATTTAATCTAGTCAAGCAAGAAAATTAACTATGTATCTTTCATTTGATAACTTTTGATTTTTTTCACTTTGATTTCATTATATACGTATTATAAAATTATATATATAGTTGAGACTAACGGCTGAGGAAAATAACTCTAGTGTTAACAACAGCATTGGATTTTGCTTCAATTTTTTACAGATCATGGTTTTTTTTCGTCAGTGCTATTTTCCTTTAGCAGTTTTAATTTAACAGCTATTACTTTTTGTATTGTTTGATTAGTAATTATTATTATCCCTTACTCAACAGTTATTAAATTAAAGTGAAATTTCTTCTATATAAGATAATAGTGATTTCCCAAAGTTGACGATTTATCACCAATTTTGGAAAATCGCGCAAAGAGCGACCGTACAGTAAATCTGAGCCAAGATAATACGAAATAAATTTAAACCTTTCATGACTTTTTTATCTTAAATGTAAAGTGGAAAATTTAACTAGTTAAAACTTTTTATAAGAAGTGGAAACAAGATGTAAACATAAATAGGAACAATTATGTTTAATTGTTAATTAGCATATAAAACTTTTAATTAAAGTTTTATGACTAAACTCGTGGTTCTGAAGTAAGAAGTGGCTGAAGTAAGACATACTTTCAAATTACAATATTTTATTTCTCCGACCTTAAGTAATTAAAAAACATTAATAAATAAATAAAACATTAATAAAATAATTTAATTGAGAAACTTAGAGCATTTAATTGAAAACGCTTCTATATCAATTAAATGTTACAATAAAATTGCATAAATAGAAAATTTGGCAGAAAATTGTTAGCCGATTCTCAAAGTTCAAATGTAATTTGACAATACTTCTTAACCAAACCTAATTTATTTGTAATTTGAACATAATGCTTTTGAATTTTTTTGCTTTGAGACAAGTTTAAATATATTCTTTTTGGTAGGATTATTAGTAATCAATTGATGTGTATTTTAAAAGTATTTTCAATATAATTACAAGTAAATATAGATTGATTTCGTGAAAAAAATTGTTTTTCCTTTAAATCAATTTTTTATTAAAGGCATTTTTATATAAAATAAAAAAAAACTTTAGATAAAAATCGTTTTAAACTTTAGAAGTTTAAATAATGATTTGTAACTTTTTCCTTTAAATGAAAATAAAAACTTTATTAAAAGTTTTTACAAACCCGCATATTACAAATACTTGTATTACTAAAACGACGGTAAGTATTTTATATTTCTATCATGCTTTTATAGTAATGTGACCAAGTTCAAATTTGTTTTCTAAACATAAAAAAGGATCTTCAAAAAAAAGTTATGGTATTTTTTGAAAATTCTGGATTTAAAAAAGGCTTTATATTTTTAATTATTTAATCATCATAACAGAGATGGAAACCCTCAAACTTTTTTAAAATAATTCCATTATTACTCTCAGGTCATTTCAGTACATAAAGTTTAATCCAAGGGAGAACTATGATTTTAAATCAACTGTGTGTCACTGCAAACATTTTCGTTCAAAGTGGGAATTAAATTCCTAAATCAAGGAATAAAGAATTACAAAACAAAGAATAAAATATTATGCCATTATCAACTGTGTAGTTAATTACTGTAGCTTAAGTATATTTGATGTCTTGCGAATTCTTTTTCCAATGAATTTTTCAGCTAAGAGTTTTTAATATAATGAAATTAATTAAGAAACATTTCTGTATCAAATTATAGTTTTTTGTAAGTTCTAATAGGAAGTACGGTATATTTTTATTGTTTAAAGTTTATTCAATAAAATGTCTTTATATATATATATATATATATATATATATATATATATATATATATTCCACACACATTAGATATATTCCACACACATGCACTCAGCTATCCTATATAATGGTTATTCTCAGTGAGTTTAATAAATAAAATATTTCTTTCTTTTTTTAAATGATTTCACCGCACTTTTACGATACTAAATAATTATTTGAGGTAATATGCTTTTAATGTTTTCGGTAAAATATGTTTTTAGTGTTGTTGTTAATGACACTTGGCAACGCCAAACCCACCCGTCATGGAGACTAGACGAATGAAGTCAGAGAGGGAGCGTCTTCCGTTTTTTTAAAAGAGCACCTTCATATGAAGGTGGAAGTACGACTTTTGGCTCATAGATGGCAGCACCACCTGAATCTTCCAATTTAGAGATTGAAACCAGTGAAGACCCAAAGCCTGGCTCCAACCACCCCCAGAGGTATTAATTTGTAATGGGAACATGGAGGACATTGCGACCCAACATATTTAACATGCCCCAGTCGCCATTAGTGAACACGACGGATCTTCGGCTAAGCTGGGATTCAAACTCACCACCTTTTGGTAACGAGAACGACGTCATAACCAACCAGGCCACCACGGCCCATGTTTTTAATGTATAATTATTAATAAAGTCTACTGAAAATTATCCAGTTGTAAATATTACTTAATACATATGCTTGAGAATTGAATAAATTGATGAAAAGATTACAAATTACAGGTGTAAAAAATGGTTTTGATATTTACACTATAAGCATAAAATGATCTTCCACCTTTGCTTAAATGCATCTTACACATAAAATAAGAATCTCGAAACAGTCTTCAGTAAATATAGTCTTTACAGTGTTATGAAAAATTTCAGCTAAGATTTTTTCATAACACTGTAAAGACTATATTTACTGAAAACTGTTTTGAGAAAAATGAAAAATTCTTATGTAAATTTTAGCTAAGATTTTTTCATATAAAGGAACTAATTTCCTACATTATCAGTCTAGTTTATAGTCTTTACTTTGTTAAATAAATTACTTGATTTCTAGTGATTTCTTTCAAAACAAAGATAAATAATGCCCATATTATTATGTATCTACATATAAATTTATTACTTCTTTCTCATAAACAAGTTAAGCAAAATTAATTATTTTAATATTTCAGAGTTAGCTGTCATTTTTAATACGCATATTGATTATGCCGTGCTGAATTTATCATTTGAATTCATCTCTATAATTTCTAGTCAATAAAATATCATGCATGACTTTTATAAGTGTATTATATATTTTAATTCTATCGAAATAATCCAATCTACAATTAATACTAAATGAAACATCAACTGTTTTTAAGCATAAATATTTATCACCAGATATAATCATTAAAAAAGGTGAAAGTGTTCCATGTCTTGTAGGATATTTAATTAAATTTGTGTCTCAAATTGATGACGCGTAATTCAGCATTCAATTAATTATTATCTTCTCGGAATATACGGAACGAAAGATAAAATTATATGAAATTTGCAAAAGAAAAACACTTTTAACATTCTCCATAGACACCATAATTATCTCTATTATTTTTCAAAAGCAAAGTAATATTTGACATCGTCCGCTGCCACCGCAAATCTCGCAATCGTCGAAATCATTAGTCTTTTTTCTTTCACGTCAATATGTCAAAATCTATATCATTTTTTAATAATAAACAAACGAATATTATATTCAAAAAGTAAGTCATCTGATAACTAAAAACATTTTACACTGTTTTGTACTAAAAAAAAAAAAAAAAAAAAAAAAAAAAAAAAAAAAAAAAACACCATTTAAATTAAAAATTTTTATAGTAATTTTCATTACTGCTTAACACGTTTTAATCTGAAATTTTCTGATTTGAAAATATCACAATCTGTAGAATTGGAATGTGTATTAAAAAATTTTTAAATACGATTATTAAATACAATAAATAACGCTTTAATACAAAGAAACTTTTTTTAGTGGCCCTTATTATTTTAACTCTTAATCATTTATTTATATGTTTACGAACTGCATACTTTCATAAACCTAATACATTAAAATTCTGCAAAATATAAAGTTATCCGTGATAGTAAACATTATACATTTTGAAAAAAAGGTGTTTGTGCTCAAAAATGAATAGTAACACTATGTATGAGTAAATGTATTTCATCAGACATGAGTAAAATAAAATCTCGCTTTTCGTTTATGTTTTTTCCCATGACTACTCCTGTTTTATTTTGTTTTATTCTGCAGATTCTTCCTTTAGGATAACTCTGAAAGCTTAGACTAATTTTCTTCATACTTTTCCTTAGTTTTATCCCTTTTTGCATGCCTTGTATTATCCAATATACAATCTTAAATTAATTTTTTACTGAAAATCTATGCACAGCTATTTTCTCATTAAAATAAACAAAAATATTTAAAAAATAATGGGAATCATATATAATATATAATAAACCAACATTTTGCAGCGAAAATCAAAATATTTTTACAGTCAACTAATAAATAAATTTGTTATTTGATCTATGCATTTCTTAGCTTATATATGCATTTGTTTTTACATTTATATCTATACATTAAAAGAAACATAAGAATTATCTTAAAATTTGGATTATAAATTTAGTGAATTATAATACTGAAGAGGTATATGATAATGTTGCAATTAAATATATCACTAATCTTTGTTTTTACATTAAACTCAAACAACTTTATTTTTTTCTTATAGATTTAACTTAAATTGATCTTGTTAGTTAGAGCTTAAAATAAGCATACATTCGTTAATTAAATATAATGTTAAAATTGAATATGATTCAAAAATTAAGATTTCTAGAGGAAAATGAAAACAATTTTTCACAGGAAAATGTATTAATTCTAGCAAGTTGATTTATTATTACTGAAATCAATAAGTACAGTCTAATATTCCGCTTTTCATGAATACTTGTCATGTCTATTTAAATGCCTGTCATTAAAAGAAACGTCGTAATATATTGATATAACCCTGATAAATCTCTGATGTAGGTCCAGACAGAATAATGTGGATGATAAACTTATCTATAAAACTCAGAAAGATAAGATAAATAAGATTTGAACTGAATTATTACTGTCCCTCCCCTAAATTCATGTTGCATCCATATTCTAACTTGTCAGGTAGTCAATGGTATTTGAAGGATGGACTGAAAAGGCTGATTGTCTGCCTGATATAAATGGGATTCTGACGCATAGAAAGAACATTGTACCAATAATCAACTGATGTATAAATGTAAGAAAAAGTAATTAATATTTCAAGTAATTTCATATAAAAATACCGTGAAATGAACTTGATATCAGCAGTTTTAGACTAGAAAATATTGATATATTTTATGCAATGGTAATTTCATGGTAACTTTTTTACTGAATAAAAGTATAGTAACTAACTCAAAAATATACTAGTGGAAAGTTAAAAAGAACTCTCAAAGTTGGTAGTGAAGGTAATCGGTCATTTATAAATTATGGATTTGAATTGTATCGTAAATATTGTCTTGATGCGTTATCTATCGTAATTACATATTTTGTCATGCTTATTGAAAATGGTTATTGTTATAGTGTTACACTAGATTGTTGCTTTAGTGTCGAGAGATTTATAATGTTATTAATGAGTTCATGTAAATATTTTAAATGTTATAATATTTTTTGAAAATTATATCTCAGGCAATAAAGATTCCAGTCATAAGCTTTAATCTTAAGATATCACAGTTTGTGTAAATATTGAATATGTTAGAGTGATGGTTTACTAATAAATTCATTTTTTAATTGATGTCACTTAAGAAATTAAAACATGATTATAATCAACTTAAAAGTGTAATGAAACTCAAGAAAAGAGTAAAAGCTTTATATAATTTTATGTTTTTGGCTGCAAATTTAAATATGAGATTTTTAAAGAAATATTTCGGGTACATACCTTAAGAAACAATTAAACAAGTTCTTTTCAAAATTTAAAGGTTCTTCTCAAGATCATAAAGGATTAATTTTTAAAAAAGTGCAAAATTTATTTTTTATTGGAATAAATGAAAACTCCTAAAAATATTCTTCGTAGTTAAATTTTTTTAGTAATGAGCTGAATATAAAAATTTCAAATTTAATGATATTTTCGAAAATTAAATCTAGGGTAGTAACATAAGCATTAGGCTTAGAATATCGCAATTTTATGAAAATACTTTTTATGCAAGACAGATAGTTTACAAATAAGTTCATTTTTAAATTATGGTAATTAAAGAACATAAAATATAATTGAAGGAAACTTAAAAATACAATAAAAAACTGGAAAAAAAACAATAAATACAATTCATGAAATTATGTTTAAGTATACATAACTGGAAATTTATTTTTGGGAGAATTTCAAGGAAATTTGTCGAGTACATGTGTTAAGATATAATGAAATAAATGTTTTTTAAACATTAAAAGTTCTTCTAACAAGCATAAAATATTATTTAAAAAGTTGATTTTATTATTTGAATAAATAACCTAAACATTTAAAAATAACTCTTTCTAGGTAAATTTAATTCTGAAAAAAACATTAATATAAAAACTTAATACGCTTACATTTAATCATACTTTATTAAATACAATGGTATGTTATTTATAAAATGGTGCTAAAAATAATAATATGGAAATTATAGCACAACTCTTAAAAATATAGATGCTATGTACTTAAAATTTCAATAAAAATATAGATATCCCCCTAGATGATACCACGTGAACAAATGATATTTTTTTTTTACCTAACAAAATGCAGATTATTGCTAATGAATTTTTACTTATACTGTTAATTTCAATTTGATGAGAAATCAAATTTTAAAAGTAAAATATGTGGATGGAAAGGTTGTTTACGTTACTAATTATTTCTGATATAATTATTCAGTATGAATTTTAATGACTCAAACATTTCTTTTGAAAATTTATTTAGAATGTATATATACATGAACAAAGTATATATACAAGAAAAGATTTTTATAAAATGTTCTCTCAATTGTTGCATCTATTTGAGGTAAGCATCAAAATAAAATATATATTCAAAATGATATTCAAATATTGTGTATCTAAAAAGATGATTTTTTCTTTCATTTCTTTTTGCATCAAAAACCCAAGACCTATGCGCAGCTTTGGTTATTATAAGTTAAATATTGTGTAAACTCATTGTGTGGCAGTATATATTGTCAATAAATATCGTCCCTATATTTATTAACTTGCTCTAGTAAAAATATTTTATTGTTATATTCATTTATGTGGCCAACGCAATACAAAATCCTTTCAAATATATTAACTATAAGTAAACCCTTAATTTATGGAATTTTTTCATATGATACAAAAAAACAAACAAACGTTATGATTGATTTGTTCATTGTTCAATCATCACTTTTTGCACACCACTTCTTATTAAATCGTATTTACTATTTAAAGTGAATCATGAATGACTACAAGAAACTATGGCTGAAGTTGGTATCAAACCAATGAACTGTTGAATTGAAAGCCAGAACTTTGATTACTCAGATGAAAGAAAAAAAAAACATGGCACATAGCATACGAATTCTATTATCTATTAGTTAGTTATCGTTGAAAGCATAGTAAATAGAATTTTAATTAAAATGAACAATAAAATGAATTAATAATTTTAAATTTATTCTAATCTTTAGCTACTTCAAAAAATGCTCTATTGCTAGAAATAAAATATTATTTTAATTAAATCACACTCTAAATTCCTTATATTTCTTTCAGTAAATATAATAAATATGCTCAGTATAATTAATTAATAACTTAAAGATTTAAAAATGGAAATTCGAATTATGATTTTTTTAAAGTTTAATTTAAATAACAATTTTAAAAATAACATCTTTGAACACAAACCTAATTAAAATAGAAAAGATACATTTATTTTATTTGTGTTTTATTATTTTCATTATTTCCAACGGATAAAATCATTCTATTAGTGAATCCTAATACTAATTTATCAGAAATGTTATTTGTGAATAAAATTATAAATAAATAATACATTTATTTAAGATTATCTTTAAATTTATATTAGTTCCGCTTTTTCCTGCTAAAATACTTAAACATGATCTGATTTTATTTTTACCTTTAATTTATTTCAAATGTAATAGAAATATTTTTATATCATTTTCTTGCACTCATGGAACAAAATGATAAAAATATTTTAA
This sequence comes from Latrodectus geometricus, assembly GCA_026290005.1. Lineage (NCBI taxonomy): Eukaryota > Metazoa > Arthropoda > Arachnida > Araneae > Theridiidae > Latrodectus > Latrodectus geometricus. The sequence goes on along the minus strand of JAPDSC010100164.1, from coordinate 585,930 downwards.
TCGGCATTTTTCATAGTTGAAATACGTCTTGAAAAATACGAGGAATTTTCCCAGACAATCAGGTGAGTTTTGACGCAGAAGAGCTTTTGAATGGGAATTGAATGAAAATATCATACCAATACATCAAATTCAAATCTACGATTATAGAATTCAGGTAAATTTTAGGGAACTCCTATCTTTGACAGGTTGTATATCAAAGATGAGAGATTCGACGCCTAAGTAATAGATCTGTCGAAGAATGAATAAGTAGAAATATTTCAGCTCATTTTTAACCACTTTGTAAATGTCTCTATCGCCAAGACCACCAATCATTGGATTATCGCCAACACATCCTAGGATAGATACTGATTGTAGAGACAGATCACAAAGACCTTGAAGCCAATAGAGCCTGATTATACCGTTAAAATTGTATTGTGAATCCCCACAAAGGGCTCGCCAACTCTATGGCTAACAGCTGCTTCTCGCATGATTCACTCGAAAGCATGGCACCATGGCCAACAAACCCCAATTAAACCAGAATTTATGTTGAATATAATCATGAAATTTTAATTTTAGAAGAAATTTTTAGAATAATTCCTCATCGCATTGCTAAGATTAAAAAAAAAAAGTGCAAAATAATTTAGATAAGTTGGTAAATTTTAAGAATAGATATTTTATTAAAAAATTTTCTCTCTTACTTATGCTATTTAATATTATTCATTTAAAAAAATCCATTACTCTTACTTGCTTATTAAATATATTAATAACTCTTTTCAAAAAGATTAAAATTTAAAAATATTATCTGAAGCGTAATAGTTGACAGAAGCAATAAATAAATTTCCTTATAACTAATTACATGAAATATCTGTGGCATAACTACAAAAAGAAAACGCAATACGTATAAATACAAAGAAAAAGTACTACAAACTCTAATATTTATTGCCATTATTTATAAAATTATTTTTACACTGTTTTGAATCATTTTACGGTAAATAAAAATAAAAAAGTGCTTTCATTTCGTTAAATGCAACCTGCTATGCGCACTTTCCCTTTACTTCTTTAACCGTTACTTGTAGGCAAATGTTTTACACTGGAAAAGAGTTTCCAAAAGGTAAAAATATATGATATAATAATTTTTAAAATTAAAACATTGATCTTTTTCATTATAAATTTTGGGAATATATATACTTTTGTGATATCCATTCTTTGTAGTAATGTTTGATAAATTATAGTTAATTTCGTACTAATAACCACAGTCAAAATGAAATATATTTTTAAATTAATAAATCCTTGTTTTTTTTAATTTATTTATTTACCTAAATTTTGTCTGGATTTAAGTCAAAAATAATTGTATAAAATGGGGTTAATTTATTAATTAATTAAAATGGGGAAATTTCTGGTATGAGTGCTACCTCTCTAATTTAAAACATATGCTGTGTTTCATTTCGAAATTAATTACAACGTTTGTAGTTCATTCGAAATAATATTAACTTTAAATTAATTTCACCATAAAATCACCTAAACGACGTTTTTTAATATTATTTCATGCAACATTCCGTTTCAAAAATGTTCTGGCTTCAAGAATAAAATTGGTGCTTTTTCCCCCTTTAAAAATTTCTCATTTGAATGTTAACACTTGTTTAAGAGAAAAAATATGTGCGGCATTGTATCTCTCAATATTCCAACTTTCATTATATTTAAAAAATAATTACGCTTTTTTTCTGATTTTTGAAAATACACTATTTTTTGCCTATTGCTGCGAGCGTGTTTTCGATTTTCCCATTACGCTACCGATTTAAAGGCATCTGAGTAGGGATAAGAAAATTACCAACTTCTACACTTTTAATTTCTTAACTAAAAAAAGTTCTAATTCCTTACACCTCCTTGAAGTAACTTTTAACTGATCTGTACATGAGATCTCATTTCATGTTGCAAGATAATCATGCTATAATAAACTTTAAAAAATTAAAATAATGATTTCTTCATTAAAAAAATTATGGAACACGCCTATTTACGTGGATTCCACTCTTTGTAGCTCTGTATCATCATTTATTTTTAATTTAATTCTCATTTTCTCTGGGAAATTTAGGTATTTTTAAAAAATTTTTTATATAAATAATTTTTTTATTTTGTGTGTCCACCGAATTTTCGTTTACTGTTTAATTGAGAATGGTTACCTGAAATTGAATGAAATTTGCACCATGATCTTGCCTTATCACTAATTTAAACATATGCTGGGATTACTTTTGAAATATTTTTTTCAAATTCATATGCCGAGATATTATTCATTTATTGATGAAACACCACGTTCTGGAAATACTCTCGCTTCGTCAATGGAGATGTGTGGGATTCTTTTTTCTCTTTTAAAAATATCATCTATGTATGTTACCACGTGTCCATCATTCATATCTACGTAAGTAATTGTACGCATGTATGTCAATGTATGCAAAATTGTAGTAAATAAAAAATGCGTGAGCTATCTTTCTATTTATCCATTGTAATTTTGAAGGAAAAATAATGGTGTTTTATTTTTCCCAACATTTAAAAATGTATTGGTTTTGCCAACTGTAGCCAACGCGTTTTCGATTTTTACCATACGTCACAAACCAAAAAAGAATTAGAACTTAGTTGAGGGGAATTTCAACATTGGTATTATATAACTTCGTAACTACAGTAGATTTTCTAGCATTTTATATCTGAATCGAGTTATTTATTGTAAGGTTTCATTTCGTAGTTGGATTCCAGTTTCAAAATTGCTTACAAAGATACCATTATTTTTCTAAATCATAATTTTCTTTCAAAGTAAGGTACACAGTTCTTCACCGTAACTGTACATTGTTTTATTAAAAAATATATAATAATAATAAAATGTCACTTAAAAATACTAAGAACATCATTTGAAAAGATAAATAGTAAAATTCATATTAAAAATTTTTATTTAAAAAATAAATATTTGTACGAATATATTTTTTAAGTAACTGGTTTTAAGAATAATGTTTTCAATCATAAGAAGTGCGTATCTTTAAGTTTTGTGTAATTATTTTCCTGAAATCTTTTACTTGGTAAAATATCTAAAAATTTAACTAAATTTTAAGTATTTCATTTTATACCAACCAATAAGAGGCCAATATCAACGTTGGTTTTACATTGATGTTTATAAATTCGAATATGAGTAGGATATGAACAAATTTTTATTACCGAGATCATGTAATCTCGCTATAACGAATGGCTTAAAATTTCTCAACATTCACTCAGTGTACTGAAAACGTTAAAATGACCATTTTCATGAAAATAACCAAACCTAAAATTGAGTATTAATGTTGAACAAAGATGGCAATGGAACTTTATTTTAGAATGAAATACAATTTTAGAAACGCAATTACATCACGATATAATCACGATTTTCTGCAGATTAATTTTACTAACTTCCTTTTAAATATTTTTCCAATTGTGTTTACAAGCAATATTACATTTGCAAGGAATATCAATATAGAATTTAACTTCTGAGATTACAGGAAATAATAAATCCCATTTTTAATACACAATCAAACATAGAGATGCATGTCTGCATCTGGCAACAAGAAGTGGCACTTACACATTCACTGAAATTAAATCATGAGGCACTTGTGATATATCTAGAAATTAAATTATAGATAAGTATATCAACATTAATTTCAAAAATTACAGAATATATTATAAATCTATTTTTATGAAAGTCATTTAAATAAAGAAACCATATTTTCAATAAAATTATCCTTGAAAACATATATGAATGTATGCAAGTAGAAAGTTTTGAAATATTTTAAGATATGTTACAATTATAACTTTTTAATAAGTATGAAATTATAGCAAGTAATTACATTTGGGACTTATTGGAACAACTAAATATATACACATAATACTGTTAAAAAATACATGTATATATTATACACATACATACATTACACACTTTTCTATTTTTAAAATTTCTAATTAAGATTACATTTTTTAAAATCGATAATTTATTTTTGATTAATTTTCATTTTTGAGTAATAACTACTATAAAATTTTTACTATAATAATATTAACTGATTTTTAGTAAGAAATTTGTTAATATTATTAGTAATTGTATAACTATAATTATAAAATCATATTAAATGGTATAAATAAGATCATTGTTATACGATCCAAGCGAGTTTGATTATTTCATTTTATATTTTGTGTATTTTTTAAAACGTTTTAACAAGGTGAAGAAAATTTGAAATAACTTTAAATTATTTTAATTTTTGTTTGACTTCAATGAACTTGATTTTTATTTCTGTTTGTTTTTTTCTCAAAACATTCAATATGCTGAAGAAAATTGGAAGCAAATTCTAATTTATTTCAATAAAATACAATGAAAGTTAAATTATTGCAAGTGAACTCATTTTTAAACCTTATATTTAACAGATTATTCTTTGAACATTACAACATGGAATGAAAAAATTCTTTGTTGTACAGTCCAAGTGACATGAATAATTATTTAATTTTTTTCAAAACATTTCGATATGCTGTACAACACTGGAAGCATAAATTATTTCAATTGAAATAATTAAGTGTAAATAGTTGCATGGATCATCAACCCCAACGATTCCATTCAAAAAATATTTCATTGAAAAAAATAAAGCACATGAGGAATAATATTAGCATTTCGAAAAATAAATTCTTTGTAGTATGATCCAAAAATGTTCAATTTTTATTCTCCCCCCCCCCCAAAAAAAAAAAAATATTTCAATATTTTGCAGGAAGGTAGAAAGTGATTTTGACTTTTTTTTTTTTTAAATAAAAGGAAAAGTATGTTTTTATATAGCCCTTCATACCTAAATATATGTAAGCTGCATTTATTAAATAATATATTAGTTTGGGGAAAAAGTTATCCATTATTTTTTCGGTAGACGTCTGTAGTGATCGATATCTCGTGAGGTATCCATCAAACAATTTCAGATTTACGCTCGTTGGAAAGGTGACATTTGACACTAAAATATCCTCTTGCAGTTTTTTGTTTGATTAATTCAGTTACGAGTACAAGGTTTTAAAAATGGAAGACAACAAACAGAAAATTCGATACATTTTCGTTTTTTCTCTTGTAACGGCGAAAATGATAGCCAGGTGGCTAAAATTGTGAAAGGTGTTTATCTTCCTATATAAGACTGTTACGTACAATTTTTGTTTCGTCGATTCCGTTCGGGTATTTTTGATGTTAGAGATGCACCTCGCATGTGGATACAGCATCGTCGAAAATGTCTATAAAATATCAAAAATGATCGAAGTTAACCGGATGTCAGCAGTCGTAACGCGCAAGACCTAAAAATCTACATGAAAGCTGTTTCAAACCTTTTTACAAAGCGAATCCAAAAGAAGTTACATAAAGTTCACGTAAAAATAATGTATTTCTTTTTCCCCAACCTAATATTTTTATTTTTTCAAAATATTTCAATATTTTACAGGAAGATGGAAAGTAATTCTGAATTATTTTAATAAAAAAATGAAGAGTATGTTTTTATATAGCCCCCTCATACCTAAATATATATAAGCTACATTTATTAAATAACATTTATATTTAGGACTGAGGCATCATACATTATCACGTGACTGAAAGAAATTCATTGTTATATTATCCAAGAGAATTAAATGGTAATGTCTCAGAATTTTCCCCCAAACTGTTCATTTGACTTTACAATTTTAAAAAAATATGAAACTTATTAATCGATATTATTTACTTTTAAATTTTTAATTGAAAAAGTCTTCTAAACTCTAATAAATTACTATAACACGATTCATTAAAAATTAAATATTATGTTTATTAATTAGTCTTGACCACGTGATGCATATGATTTTCTTACTCATCGATATCGTCACATCCACTCTCCGTATCTTGAACAAGGCACACCTTCGAACCCCCTGTGGTTCGTTCCTTCTATTGGTCAACCCCAGCCCTGATCAGCCTACCCTTTGTTGTACCTTAGTTTCTGCGATAAGAAATGGCTATAAAAACGAGTGCACCTAAGATCTGAACCAAAATTGTGGAAAATAGTCCTTTCTATCTGCTGAATAGTCTTCACCATCCTGAATTCTAAGATTTGGTAAGTTTGTCCATGTTTTTACTTTTGTGATATTTCAGAATTTTTAGTTTATTGGTAGTATAAAATTTTATACACGTCTTTGACTAAATCACTAGGCAATGTTATTTTATTTTTAGTGTTCTATTATCTATATAAGCACATACTAACAATTAATTTTTTAATTTATTAGTAAAGAACAAAGATGATTTATAACTATCTCTTTTATCCTTCTAAGTTTTTATATTAATGGGAAATTTTGTTGAAGATGAAGAATTCAAACTAAACATAATTATGTAAGATTTAAAATTTAATGAATATTTAATAGAATAAAAATGAAAATTTATCATAGAAAATATATAATAAGAATTATGCAGTATTAAATTCAAGAAAATAAGCTATTTATTGTTAAAATTTTCTATTTAGTATTGGAAAGAAATTAATAGATTTTTTTTTTTTTTTCGAAAAATGCAACGTAATATTTGTATCTAAATCCAGTGCTAATGTGTAACAGTTTTTCTTACTTCAAAGTAGATATTAGCAGAAATTTATTGTTCTAAATCTTTCGTTTTTCCAATTAATCTTCGAATTTCTGTTTTGCTTTCTTTATTCTTCTCAATTCAAATCTTAAAATATATAAAAAGAATGTTTTAGGCAATTTAATTTAATTTGTAAATAAATCTGTTGTTCAAAATTTAAGACTTCTTAAAATTGCTTTCTAATAATATTTCTTAATATAACTTCGTCATTCTTTTTGTGTATTTTATTCCTAGTTATTTCATCTTTTTGAAAATATTTTTTATGATATTATTAATTTTTAAATCTTGTTTATTTTTTATGCTTCAATAATTCATAATAAAACTTTATTTGTTTAGAAATTAAATTAAATATCTGAATACAATTTTACATTAATTAAAATAAATTTGGCTCATACAGAACAGTAATATTATTTCTTATATTGATAAAATACATAAATTCATGAAGTCAAAAAATAATTAGTTGAAATTAATAAATTTATAAGTTTCAAATGTTATATAAACATGCTTTGCTTTATAGCTTTTATTACCTAAAAGTATGAAATATAATGTACATTGTGTATTCTTAAAAAAATAAATTTTAAAATATATTTAATAATCATAGGTATTGAATTCAAATAATCCAAACTGAATACTTTCTATTTTTTTTCTGTGTGAGTTATTCCGTTAAAACCTTTATGTAAAATTTTATTCGTAATTTATATTTTTTTAAATTAATATGAAAGAAATATGAAAAAATATAATTTTTTCCATTACAACAAAATTATTGTTTATAATTAATAATTTTACTCTGACTGATTCATTATTACTTGTATCAATATTTTCAGGGTGCTTTTCTAAAACTTATCCAATCATTTTCTTTCCATTCTAAAAATTCACTTTCAATGGATCAGTCTTCATTCTAAAGTTATGAGAATAATTGATGTAAATTTTATTATTTTTTTAGATTCGTAATTTCTGTGTTCTTGATATTTTAAGTTCATTTTATAACAATTATTTCAAAATTAAATAGCAATTTTTTCTTTAGGTTTTTATCTTTGTTAAATGTATAAGACTTGCCAATTAATTTTTTAATTCAAAACATTTTACAAAAATTTAAAAGTACAAAATTTTTAAACTTTGCTTGAGCAACAAATAAAAACTATTTTGGTGCAAATAGGAGTTAAACATCGGTATATAATTAATTTTATTTTAACATTCATGCAATTTTTAATTTATAAGAAAAACGAGGAAAATCACTTTTTAAGTATGTGCGCCTTTGTAAAATTTAAGATTTATGACAGTCATTACTTTACTTCTTAATGTCTCATCATCTGATGTGAAAGTAATAAATCAATAAAGTAGAAATACTTACTTTGCAATAGTTTAAATATTAACCATTGAAGTCAGCAAACAATTTTGTCTTGTAATATAATCATAATATTTATAAGTTTTTTCTCTATAAGTAACAATTATACATTTTAATTTCATTTATAAACCTCGATGTTCTTTCAGATAGAAGCTGAAAAAATGATGTGGTCAATTATACTTGGTTTGGCAGCGTATTCTGCTGTTTCAAATTGTTACACCTGTCCAGAAAGCAACACTTCCATTTATTTTGTAGATGTCGCAGAGAATTGTACAGTAAGTAACTTTATTGATAATAATAGGTTATTAAAAATAAAATAAAATTTTTTCATAATATTTTCTAATTCAGTAACATATTTCTTTTATTCATGACTGTAAGCGTCTTGATTTCTTAATTTAAAAAATGTAAATTTTTATAATATATATGTACGTAAGTTCTCGTTAATTTTTATTTTTGTTTTATGCGTTAATTTAATTGGTGAGATAAACATATTTTAAAATAGAATGAAATTTTTATGCTTAAATTTATTTAGGTTTTATCTCCCCTGCTTTCCCTTTATGATAACACAAAAATGTAGTCAAGTTGTTTCGTTACAAGAGAAATATTTTTCAATAAATGTATATCTTACATAAAATATGCATTTACTGTAAGATATTTCAAAATTTGTAAAGCTTAAAAATTAAAAAAAATATTTAGAGATTTAAAGTACTGTATTTTCCGGTATATAATCTGTATCGGTGTATAATCTGAGGCAATTTTTTCGGCAATTAGTCGAAAATATATACTGCTGGTATCACATAAAATAAATAATACACAGTATATCTAAATATATAATAAATCGCAAAAAACATTTATTAAGAAAATCATTTGTTGTGATCTACCACTGAGTAAATTGTATTAACAGAAATAAAAGCAACAGATTTTTTGTTCTATGTTTCTTTCGATAATTATTAAAAGAAGAAAACGGCTTGTTTTCGGACAGCGCATAAACTACATTTTTTTCGTTTGTTCTGCGCATGCTTTGTTTATCACCTTACATTAACACGTTTGTCACATTTGTTTTTATTTGCTTTTCTTATAGCAGTTAGTTTAAAACCAGTGAATTAATTTATGCGCTTTCTCTTAAACATGACGATAAACGATTCGATGTCTTCAAAACATAGCAGCTCAAGTCAAGACAATGCAATACGACGTTAGCCTATAGCAACAGTAGTATCTCCCAAAAATTGACTTCATATTTAATGTAATTGGACAAAAGCAACAACCCACCACAAATTTAATTATTTCTGAAATAAGTCGAGAGAATCGTGACTCCATCTGTTACTTATTTAATAAAAAATAAATGGCATTTTTTTCAAAACATAATTGAAAGCTTTTCTAATGGAGAATGTTTTTCATCAAATTATAAGCTGCGGTGTGTAAAATGCTCAACGAAAATCGAAACTTTTTTAATACAAAATACGCGAATTATATGCAGAAAAATATAGTAGTTGTATGTTTTTGAGGATTTTAACTTTAACGAGGTTGTATGGTAAAAGAAAATAATTTAATATAATCATTCAATATAAAAGTTTTTGATAATTTTTTAAGTAAAAATATTTTTTATAAAAATACATTATATAAATACTTTTCTAAAAAGTACTATTATCTCACAATTATTACAAAAAATATTATTATTAATTTTACTTTTACTACGAATATTTCCATTCTATTTTTGTGTATTTTTCATTGTTTAGCAATAATTATAGTTATTTCTAAAAAATTTTCTGTCTGAATAAGAATATTTTAAAAAAATGCGGATTTACCTGATGTTATAATTGACACAATTTATTTCTCAAAATATTTAAAATCATTGATTTAATTTATTAAATGGCCAGTAACAAAATGCTAAATTTTGAAAAAAGATGACGTAAACTGAACTTTAAAAAATAATATATGCTTTTTAAAAATCAAAATTAAAGTATTTTTGCTGAAATAAAAAAATTGTATGAAGAATACATTTACGCCAGTTTATATGTGTAACGAAATTGAATATTTTTAAATTTACAGTTGCAATATCATATTTCTGTGAATATTATGTATGAATAGACCTTTAATCTCTTGCAAATCTTAATGTAACTTATAAGTTAATTTTTTCCCCGTAAAAATGTAAAAGAAAACTAAATGAAATATTGCATTTTAATTCTTATTCTTGTTGTTTTCTGAATTCAAAGCATGGACAATTAATAAAGAAAAAAGGTTTGTAAATGAAAATAACTATATGAAATACATTTTTCATAATTATGACAACAGTATATTAAAATTTTATATTTATGATACATATTTCTGTATAATATTCTATATAATTATGTTTTTCTTTGTAAAATTTAATATTAAAAGGGAACAACTTTGATATATCCCCCAAAAATTAACTGCCATATTTCACTCCCTATGGTCTTTTTAGGGTTACTGTTTCTTATTTTGGTGTTACCAATTTAGGTTTTTTCTGTTTTTAGGTTTCTGCTGTAGCCAAAATTAGTATTTTCTTGTATTTTGTACCCTTTTTTGAGTTTTTTTTTAAAGTTTTTTATGTATTAATTATTTGTATTTAGCAAGAATCCATCTTGGCGAGAAAAAAAGGCGCCAAGAACAGGTATTATGGTTGGCAAGAAAAAAAGTCGCCAAATTTCCGATTTTGGGGGGGAAGGATATATTAAAGTAGTTCCGTTAAAAGTCTCTTCGTTGATAAATTTGGAATGAAATCTTCAGAAATAGAATTACTCATTTATTTTGTGAGAGATGTTTTTGAATGTCATAATTTATCAAAATATTGAAATTTATCTGATCAGTTCATACTTTGCTGCCCAAAAAAATCGAAATAATTAGGTCAAATACAAGAATTTTTCAGAAGGAAGGAACTTGGAAATGCATCGTTAAAACTAGATAGATGTTATTTTTTTAATACTTTGGTTTAAATTTAACAAGTTAATTAAAATAAATTCTTAATACTGAAATTTCTAAAGTAAAAGAAATGAATTTTCTTACAAAATAATTTTCGTCCAAATCAATTAAGTAGTTGCTCTTAATATCAGCATACTTATCGAAATTATTTTAAATCTCATTATCAATATAATTTGTATCATATATCATTTGTTTATTAATATGCATAAACATACTGACTTATGTACTTCTATTATTTATTTATTAAAAATGATTATTTTATTTATTATAATTTCAAAGTCACTTGCTTTCTGATATCCTCTTAAAAATTTATACAAAGTATCTGCAAACAAATTCGTATCACTAATCTAAGTGAAAATTTTATATTTAACTTAGTTTCAATAATTTATATCAATTAATAATTTTAAAACTCCAATTTTCCAAATTTACTCAAAATTTTGTGTTTTGCTCAGAGTTTCAATCTATTGGCAGAAATTTTAATTTTAAAGTTTCGTTTTTAATTAAGCACAGTATCTTTTGCTAATATGGTATAATTATTAATTGATAGGATAGCAAACATTCGATTGCCTTGTGTAAATTTCTGTGATTTTGCAATCCTTTCCCAGTCTTTTTCTTTTTATATCATAATTATAGTTTAGAAAAACATAAAGGTAAAACAAAAATATATCTTTATATCAGTTTAAATTTAAGGAACTGATATAATATATTTAAAATATCTTTATGTATCTTTTATTCTCTCTGAATTAGTCAAATAATTATTTATGAATTATTCATTCAGTGAACTAAGTCATAGATATTTATTTTAAATAGTTAATACTTGTATATTTTATGCGGTAAAACAGTTTTTATTTGGAATCTATAAATTTAATTTTTATATGACAAATCCTATATAAGCTAGGTTTTATTTTTCATAGTTTTGTACACGCATTCATCTAATCGAAGCTATACATATAGTTAAAATAATATATTTTAGTCTATATTCCAGTTAAAAGCAATTTACTTTTTAGGCTTAACTACTTAATTATTTAATCAATTTATGCAAAAATATACCTCAAGCCGCAGGTTTAAATTCATAAAACATCAGAAAACTAATGTAATAATATATTTTATTTATGCAGTTATATTCATGAGAGAAAAAAATTCGAAATCTGAAAATTTTTTTATATTGATATGCTTAAATAAATAAAAAAAATTGGATTTTTTTTATTAAACAGCATTAATATCATAAAATTTTTAAATTTCCTAATTTTAATAAACTCTACAATTCTGTTGAAAGTACATTGAAATAATTGACTTAATCGAAAATCTCCATTAATGTGTATTAAAACAATGTTAATTTACATTATTTTTATAAAAATGGTAATGAAAAAATTTTAGTAACAATAAATTATTTAATATCTGTCTTACTTTAAAATAATTACATTAACTTAATTACCTAAGTTAATAATATACACTAAGACTTATTTTCAACTAATTAAAAATAAATCTTTAATATTACAGGTAAATTCCTAATTTGAATTCCTATCAGAAATTAATAAAGTTCGTTTCTTACAGGTATATACTTATTGCAATGGCTCGGAATTGAAACAATTTTCATGTCCCAGTGGAAATGCTTTCGATGTAACTACCGAAGTGTGTCGAAATGCTTCTGAAGTTTTATGCCTTGAAAAAACACTAATGAGACAAAAGCGCCAAGATTTGCAGATACATTCCATTTCAATTGAAAATTTGAAAAGTAGTCTAAAGAAATTAAAGAAAGAACTTATGACCAGTGTGGAAACTCTACTTGAAGAAATTGCCCCTTCTGTCTTAACCAAGATACAGAAAAAGTACATTCCATTTGTATCAAATGTCAAAGAAGAAATAATGCCAATTGTCAAGCAAAAACTACTTCCCCATATTAAGAAATCAATTTCTTATATCAAACAATTAGGTTTAAGAATAGCAGACAAGATTCACCAGTCCATCGAGATGTCCAATTCCACACATATTAATATCGTTTCTTTCTCTGACATAATGTCTGATATTTCCAAAGATGTTGAGCCTTTGCTTAAACTTGGGAAATTTTTTTCTTCCAGGGCCTTACGAGGAGCAAGAGTTAAACGCCAGGCTTATTTTCAACCAACTCCTTTGTCTCTTCCAGAAGCTTTCATGACATACATGGACCCACTTGTTGCTGGATTTATCCCTGCAGCTAGAAATATGATGATTGGTAACGAATATACTGTCAAAAATAAGGTTATCTTACCTATTGTCTTCGACATGTTGCAGGATCCAGAAACTCGATATGACCTAATACGTATTTTCTTTATTGCAAAGAATTCTTTTGGTCCAATCGCTATTGACATGTTCCTACAACAACCCTTCTTTGCTCCTCGTGGATCTGTGGTTCATCTATCAACAGAACAAGTTCTTGCTGCCAAATTAAAATTTACTTTCGAAGCAAAACCTCTCATTGCCAAAGTTACATTAAAATATTTGCCAGTAATTGTACGAAGATGTGTCGATAATGCCCCTCTTATCATGGAAAGCATTGCTAAATTGAAACAATCAGCTCTGCCCTACATCCCAGAGCTACTGTTCAGAGTGCAGAACTTCATGGAAAAGCATGGCAGTCTCCTCCTAACTTCATCTTCCACACACATCAACACTTATTCTTTAATGGAAATCAAAGCAGACCTGAAACCAATTGGAAGAATTCTGTTGGAAATTTTCATCGACAAAATGAGCAAGGAGCCTAATTCTTTATTCAGTTCATTTTTTAACAGAAATTCAATCTTGTATTCCGTTCTCACTGCCGATGAATCACACTTGAACACAGTAAAACAAGCTACAGGTCCCATGATACCAGCTTTAATGCGAACCTTCTCAAATGTTCCTCAAGCTCAACAAGTGGCTACAGGAAAACGTGCTACAGACCCCAGGATACCAGCTTTAAGAAGAGCGTTTGAAAGGCTTCCTCAAGCTCAGCAAGCTTTAAGAAGACGTTTGTAAACACTGTATATTAGTATCATTATTTTAAAATAAATGATAATTTAATGATAACTTATTATTAATCTTATAATCCTTTTGATGATACATTAGCTTTGAGACATTATTTGCATCATAATTTTTATAAATCATTTTAGAAAATTGTATTACATATATACCTACAACATTTTGGGTAATTTCTTTGAATATTCAATATTTTCAAGATATCTATTTCAACATTAAATATAGCGGTTTCCTTTGTAAGCATAGTTTATTCAAATTTATAATAGTAACAACGGAAAAATGAATAACATGTATCTTTTTTAAAAAAAATTACCTTCCAATTAATTAATTGAGAAATAATTTAATAAGAAATGCAATTTTTTAATAAAAACAATCATTCTAAATTCTACATATTAGCAACGTAACATATCCAGAGTAATAATTTATAAGTTAATAATAAGTTTTTAATTAAAAATACCAAACTTTTAACCTTAATCGTTTGTGTATTTAAGAACAGCAAGCAGCCTTAGAGCTATAAAATTAAAAGTCTGCAAAACAATTTCATTAATCAATATTAGTAAATATTATAAATTTTGAAGAAAATGGGGTGGTTATGCTCACAGACAAATGATAAGTGAGTAAGCGAAATTTTTAAACTAATAGGATTATTTAGAAAATTAAAATCTGACATTTTCAAGGTTTCTTTTCCCAGGACAATTATAGTATCATTCCCATTTCAATTTGCTTTATACTATGGATTGCTCTTTTAGAAAAATTTTGAAAACATAATACAATTTTTTTATAATAAAATTAAGAAATACTTAATTTTTCTTCAAATGTTTAAAGATTTTATCCATTTACGAACAAAATAAATAAAAATTTTATGCCATCAATGTAAAAAAAACTTCTCAAATGAATTACAATTATAAGAAATTACATTACATTTTTCAAATTAACTTTTTCTTTTTATTCGATATGTTTTTCTGTTTGATGCGTTTGTTTCCTTACTTTTCAGCTTGGTGAAGAAAATTAAATTACAAAAAACTAACTTAGGATTTTTTTAATTGGAAACATCTTTTAAATTTAAAAATTCTAAATTTAAATTTCTGAAACTCTAGATGTATTTTATTAACAAGATTTAAAATTTTATAATAGATGTAAAATATTGCAGTTAATTCAAATTATCTGAAAAAATTTTAAATTAATTGATAGTGATACATTTATTTTTCAAATAAATTTTAAAAAATATTCTTTCTTATGAATACAAATTTTATAGATAGCAACACTTACTATATATTCCTTCTGTATTTTAAATTAAAATTTATTATTTTAATAGAACTTTATTTTACCGAAGTATTTGTCGAATAATTAATTAAATATAATAAAATGTTTTTAAGCACTTGTTTTTGATACGTATTAACATTTTTAAAGCTTATAAAAGTTTTGCATATCAAGAAATGGCAGTTAGACTATCATTTCGAAACACGAATGTTTAAGAAAAGATCTTGTAATAGCATTTTGCGCTTACAGCATTTTCTACTCCGTTTGTTCAACACGGGAATGATTTAAGTTTTAAATGCCGATATTTTATAAACATGTTTAAAAACTTTTCAAAATTAATGGTAAAAATCTTTCGCTTTCTTTGTTTACATTAACTAAAAAATTAAATTACATGGTAGGACAGCTTATATGAGGTCCAACCATATTTGTTTCCATGTATTTAATTCAAATCATCCATGTATTTAATTTCCAAATTAATTTCTTTCTCGATACCTAAAAATAATTTAATGAATAATAATTGGGGTTCAATGTTCCTTTTTATAATGGAGGTTTAAGACAAAATATTAAATACAGAAGGTTACCAAGAATATAGATTCTGAATCACTTATGCAAATGAATTAGAATTATTTGAAATATTTCAAATTACCAATATTTTTAAAACTGTATGTTATATACTTATATTTTTGAAAAGAAAGTGTAAGCTTTTTTAGATATTTTTAATATAGAATAAATATTGGTATTATTGATAAAGTAGATATTTTAATTACATTTCCGAAATCCGATGAGTTTTTTTTAATAAAACTAAATAGTAAATTATGGTGAAAAGCAGCTTAAAGAACATTTATCCATTAAAGCGGTTCTAAAGCGTAATGTATTGAATATATATAATTCTACTTTTTGAGTTATAAAGATTATGAAATACGAACATAATTTAAAGAAGCAAAAATACTAACAATGCACAATTATTAATTTTATTATAACCTTGGTAGGGATAATATACATAATTATATGAAGTAACCACCATTATTTGATCTTCCAAATATAAAATAAAGTTCTGAGCATTAAAAAATTCACCGTTTCGAAACTTTTTCTGATAATTCAAAATAGTAAACATTTGAAGCGAGCATAAAAAACCAATTTGTCTGGTCAACAACATTATTCTTCAAATGATATTTTTTATAAAATAAATAGAGGAATTATTGAAAATAAAATAAAACAATTTTATTCTAATTTGTGTTTCTATTCAATATTATTATAATATAGATTGTCTATTTACTTCTAATGAGCATAAATTAAAATAAAAATGTTCTATTTAACGCTCTGTTGTCCATCTTTATATCAACATTGTGCTTCTTTTCTACATGAAAGACTATCTGAGTAGATACTAGGGATTCTCCCTGCGATAAAATAAGAAAAAATAATTCAAATTTAAAATTGTAATCATGTATAAACATATAATTAACCAATATTTGCATCAAAAATCTAAATATTTTTACTGTTATTTAATAAATAAAGTAGATTTCATTTATATAAATGCATTTATTTTTCAATTACATTCCTTAGATTTACTTTTTTAAATTTAATATTTGCTGGGATAATAAATATTTATGACATTTTTCTAAATTGCATATAATTAGTTTTTTCAAAGTAGTTATCTCTATTAATAATTTTAATAAATAATGTATATTAATATTCCATATTAAATTAAATCTACTGAAAACCTCTTTCATATTTTTTTATATTTATCATTTAAAAAGAAGTCGGAGATTTCGAAAATTCTATAAAAGTATGTACTGATATTGATTCGAAAAGTTTCAGATATAGATATAAGTAGAATTTTACTAATAACCATATGGAAAATATTTCCACTTTTTAAAATAAACGATTATAATTTAAAAATAAAATTGTAATGATCTATAACATATATATGATAAACCAATACTTTGCAGCAAAAATCGAAGTATTTTTTACCATCAGCTAATAAAGAATTTAGAAGTCATGCATACATGCAATTATTTTTACATTTAATTTCTATCAAGTTTATTAATATTCAATTCGTTTTTCTAAATTGTATATTAATTGTTATTAAAGAAGATTTTTAAAAATCCTCATCAATCAAATTCTTTGGAAACCTATAACATATTTTTATTATTATCATTTAAATGAATTCGGGGTTTTCAAGAATTCTATAAGTTTAGGAACAGATTTTAATTCGAAAGTTTTCGAATTTCTTCTATTTTTAAATTTCGATTTAAATTTGTTTCTAGTTTTCATTTAAACTAAAAATATGTGTTATAAAACACATATGTACGTTGGAAACTTATATTTTGAAAGAAACATGATAATTCTCTTTCGATTTGGAGATAAATTTAGTGAATCATAATATTGAAGAGGTATATGACAAAGTTGCAGTTAAAGATAGCTGTAATCTTCATTTTTACAATGCACTTAAGAAATCCTTATTTTTATCTCATGCTTTAAATCTAAAATGATCTTGTAAATTAGATCTTAAAGTAAACACCAATTTTATTAATTAAATATAATGCGAAAATTGAACTAGGTTCAAAAATGAAAGCTTATTTTATAAGGAAATAATTTTCCAGGAACGTGTTCATTGAATTCATTTGTTGTTGCGTGTTGAAATCCTTACTGAGATCAATAAGTGTAGCCCAATTTTCTGTGTTTCGTGAATATTGTTCATAGATACCCTAATGCCTATCATTAAAAGACAAATCATAGTGTGTCATTATATGCATATGAATTTCTGATAAAGGTCTAGACAGAATAAGGTAAACAATAAGTTTATCTGTAAAACTCAGAAAGACAAGATAAATAGGATTAGAACTGAATTATTAGTCAGTCTCTCTTATAGTGATATTTCACCTATATTCTAATTTGTAAGGAGTTGAAAGGAATTTGAAAAATGGAAATGGCTGATTGTGCCCTGATGTATCAGGACAGTCCATAAATTCGTGCGCATTTTTTGGTATAAATTTTTATGTAATATAAAAAACACAATTTAAAATTTTAATGAATTATACATTCTCGTTTATTATCCATTATGTCTCCACATCTTACAAGCACCTTTTTATGTCATTGCTATAAAAAGACTGGTTTTGATAAAAAAAAAATTTGAAAGTTCATTGTGTACATCCTGTTTTGAATTTAATTTTATTCCAGATAAATAATTTTTGTAATGCCCAATATATGGGAAAATTATTTGGGGCAATATCTGGGGAGTAAGCAGGATGTGACAAAAGCTCCAATTTAAATTCACTGTTTTTTTGCAACGTTATCACCAATCGTGGATGTTTTTTTTTATCAATACTGCGTTTAGATTACAAAGTTGTTCTATATAAACTTCTGAATTAATCTTTTGATTTGGCTCTAACAGTCCAAAATAAATTGCAACATATATATCACACCAAACACTCAAAAGAATTTTTTCTAATATAAAGACACGTTTGCTGTTGGAATCAGCTGCTTATCTCAATCTGTCCAGATTCTTATTTTTTGCGACATTATGATAAATAATCCATTTTTCGTCACTTGTTACCAAACGATCTAAAAATGGCTCTCTTTCGATGAGCGATAAAAGGGAAATGCAGATGTTTATTCGCTGTTGGCAATTGGCTTCGGATAGCTCATGTGATACCCACTTTCCAAGCTTAGATATATTCCTAATCTTCTTTAAATGGTGAAAGACTGTTCCATGAGACGAACTCATCCTTTCTGCTATCTGATCCACTGTTAGTTGTGGCTCTAACACCACAAGATTTCGAAGAATGTTATCATCAAAAATAACAGGCACGTCCTGAATGGAGTTCATCATCTATGTTGTTTTTTCCAACTTTAAATTTTTAAACTATTTCTGGACATTCCTTACACTAATGGCGTGTTCACCATGTACACAATTAATTTTTATTGCTGCAGTTCTGGCAGATTCACTACACCAAAATGAAAAATGTAGCGCAGCATATTTGTACTGAGTGTCTATATTCATCTTCTATGAGTACTAAAATGCTTTCAATATTTACTAAAATAGGTGAGGAACTGAATAATATGTTAGTCAAACGATGACAAGTTTCAACAAGTTCAAAATTGTATCGTTTAAGTAAATGCGTTATTGTGAATTCCACGCGTACTCTTAATCCCCACTAACTTATGAACTGACCTGATAAATTGGGTTATGATGCATAGAAAAATGCATTGTTCCAATGAACAGTTAATCTATAAATTTAACGAAAAATGGTTAATATTTCAAGCAAATTCTTAGAAAATCTCTGTCGATATTGAATTAGAAATCAAGAGTTTTAGTCTAGAAAATATAAACTGATACATTTTATGCAATAGTAATATAAATATACAGCACATACATTTAATTATGTTTTATCAAATACAATTTTATCATTTTCATAAACTATTATATCTAATTTTTAAACGTGTTTTCTCTTTTTATTAAAGGTGAAATTTTTATTTTCTAAAACATTTTAATAAAAGAATTACTAGCTTATTCTTGAGAAAATTGTAAATTAATTTTTCTCAAACAGATTTTGTTACTTTTACATACTTTGTTGTCTTTAATTCAATTCCATTATATCCCATCCAGATAGGAATACAAGTGACAATAAAAAAGAGAATTTGCAGGTGTTTATGAGATTATATGAATATTCTTCAAATAACCAGTTCTCACGTTTTTATGTGAATACGGTATTAAATCAAAATTGTAGTCCCTACAAGATATTGTATTAATCAATGCATTAGAATGATGGGAAACTCCCTCTGAGGATTAATAATATTAATCATAATTATGAGTTTTTAGATCATCAGGTTTTGGCGAAGAAAAAAAAAAGCAAATCATGTATAAATTTAATGAAATTCACCATCATTTTTGTGATAATTAAGGAACACGTGTCTACAGATGTTTGAATAACAAAAGTCAATGTCTGGAAAAAAAAATGAATAAAACTTCCGACAATTTTCTAAAAAATCCTGAGCACTCAATAGTTCAACATCAATATGCATTTTTCATAGTATTTTTTGTATATTTAAGAATCATTTTAGTGATGAAAGTTCTTCCTTATCTTATAAAATAATAAATAGTTTTATGATCAATGGAAAAGCTTTCATCACCAAAATTGTATATAAAAGAAAACTAAATATTACATTTTATATATTTATTGACCCAAACGTCAGTTTTCACACAAAATAGCTAATGGCTCCAAAACTATATAGTTTAAAATATATTACGAGCTAATACAAGCATACACACCTGAAGGTGGTATCAATCCCAAGATCTGTTGAACCGAACATTAGAACGTTAATAACTAAGCTGGAGCATGTAATTAACTAACAACAAAGGAATTTAATTATCATCTAGATGAATATAGTTGGAAAAATCGTATATACAAAATTAATGTGAGCGATAAAATTAATTTATAAATTGAAAATTTGTTTCTAAGGTTTTTCTAAATGCTATAACCAGAAATATTATGTGACACAAGATGTTATTATAATTTAAAGTTCATAAGAAGTTTTTTATATTTCTTTCTTTATGCATATAAATAAACCAAATACCGAATTAACTATTAAAATAAAATAAAATAATTTTTATTTTATTTTTCAAATTTAATATATCCTAAAATTAATTATTGGCAATATATCCTGTTTAAAATCTTTTATATCCTAGATCTAAATTTTAATATATATAAATTAATTTTCCTCGTGTAGTGTGTCATTATTTTAGATGATTCCATTGGAGAAAATCATTCGATTGTTGAATTTCAGTATTAATTTATTAGAAATATAATCTATAAATAAGTAATACATTTATTTAAAATAGTTAAATTAACTCTGATCAACTTAACAGCTAAACAATTGATGCAATTTAAATCAACAAACAATTTAAAATTTTGAAACAATTTAAATCAACTAAACAACTGATGCAAAATCAGTTATGCTCCTTTTTGTTAAAATAATCAAACTCAATGTGATTTCCTTTTTCTTCCCATTGAGAGTAATTGAAAATTATTTCTGATTTAACTTAAAACATATCCATCATTTCGTTACACTCACGAAACTAAATGATAAAAAATATTTTAACAGAAATTTTTCGCAGCAGAAACTTAAAGTTGTTCGAAGAATTTCTTCAGACAAATGGATTCTTCGGAGAATTTGGAAAGAAAAGGACTTTTGATAGCAAATTCAATAAAGATATCGTAACAAAAGGCTCAAATTCAAGTATACGATTATAGAATTCAATTCGACGATTATCTTTGAGAGATAGGTTATATACCAAACTGCTATCTTTGATAGAACTAATATATTTGATAGATATCGTATTATATATATATTATATTATATATCGAAGATGGGAGGTTCTACATCAATTTAACAGAGACGGGAAACATGAGAAAGTAGAAATCTTTCCGTCCATTTTAAACCACTCTATAAACGTCTCTTTCACAAAGACAGAAAGATCAGCATTGTTGCCAGCAGAACCCAGATAGCATGATGAATGTAAGCTTAGAAAAGATTTATTAAATTTCCATTTATATAGAGGGGCTTGCCAACAAATGAGTAATATCTGCTTCTCGCATGGTTCACTCGATAGCAAGGCACCATCACCAACAAAACCCGACTAAAATAGATTATATGTTGAATATAACACTAAATTGTTTTCTCACGAGAAATTTCAATCATGTATGATATAGGTGCAAATATATATAAAAAATAGGTACCAAATAATTTATACGAGATGTTGATGTTTTGAAAATATCTATTTCATTAAAATGTATGTTGTACTTATGTTACATTTAATTAATTTGGAAATTCAATTACTTATCTGTTTATTAAATTATTCATTTCCTGTTGAATTAATACCAAGACAAAACGATCCAACCCTTTATATATATTTCCATTATTTTAAGTTACTTTTACAATTATTTTTGCTGTGTTTTTTTTACAGCAATTAAAAATAAGAATGCTTTCACATTGTTAAATACACAATCTGTTGTGTGTTCTCCACAATTATACCCTTAAGCGTTATTCATAGACAAATTTTTTATTCAAAAGATTTTCACAAATATTCATGCTAATAGTTTTAAAAAATTAAAACATTGATTTTTGTCATAAAAAAAAAATTTGGAATTTATCCATTTGTATGGTTTTGATTTTTGTAATTACGTTTTATAAATTAAAGTTAATTTATTAATTTTCACAGTTAGAGATAGGTTATATATCAAACTCCTATCTTTGATAGATATTAAACTAATACATTTGATTAGTTTTTCACAGTTAGAATTAGAATTTTCACAGTTAGTTTCTTAAAAACTTTTTAAAATTAATAAAATACATGTTCCTCAAACTTTTGTCTGGTTTTGAGTTGAAAATGCTTGCATAAAATTTAGTAAAACTTTACCGAAATTTTGCTCGTGTTTTACTCGTATATCAAAATTTTGATTTCCAAGCCTGTAATAAATTTAAAGAAAACTCAAAAACTAATTCTCATTTAATTCAACTGTAAAATCATTTAAGCTAAGTTCTTTAAAATTTATTCATATAATATTCTATTCCGAAAATGTTCAGGCTTCATGAATGTTGAAGTAGGTCTCCTTACCCCCTTTTAAAATTCTCATTTATGTATATCATTTCATTTATATCATAGTATTCTATTCCGAAAATGCTCTGGCTTCATGACCTTTGAAGAGGATCTCCTTACCCCTTTTTAAAATTCTCATTTATGTATATCATTTCATTTATATCATAATATTCTATTCCGAAAATGCTCAGGCTTCATGACTGTTGAAGTAGGTCTCCTTATCCCATTTTAAAATTCTCATTTATGTAATTCTTATTTATGTATGTATATCTAAAAATATGTGCGCCATTCAATCTCCCTGAGTTTCCATTTTTCTATTGTAATGTTTAAAAAATATCACCTCTTCTTTTTTCTGAATTTTGAAAAAGCATAGTTTTTGCCTACTGCTGTGAAAATGTTTTGGATTTTCACAATACGCCCCCGATAACAAATGCCTTAGAATCTAGAAAATAAGAATTTTCACTTAAGAAATTATAATTTCTTAACTAAATTAAATTTTCGATCGATTTATCACTGCATTGAGACATTTTTTTAAACTTTTCTACACATAAGATATCAATTCATGGTCCAACACAGCGTCTCGCACAAATTTAAATAAAAAGAAAATATCGTTATTTTTATAAATCATAATTTTCTCCGAAACAACGGTGCACAGTCATCATAGTAAAATACATTAGTCAATTTATGACTAGCCAATTTACCATACCGCTAGTCAATTTATGACTAGAATTATGCAGTTTTTGTTTTAAAACGTGTAAAAACATTGCCATGTAAGTTGCTAAATTTTTATTTTAAAAAGCACAGTAATTATGTAAAAGAATTTTGTGGAAAAAACATTCTCCTAAATTATTACCTTTATAATTAATTTTCCTCATAAATTATTAGAAAAATCATTTTAAATTCGAATATAATCTTAATATAAATCCCAATATAGTTTCTTGTGATTAATTTTCTTATCTTCCTACTTAGTGAATATTTATCTAATTGTGTTTATGTTTACATTTGTTAGAAATATCTGCATCGATGCCAACTTCCGAGATTACAGGAAATAATAAATCACTCATTTCCAGTAAACGGATACACAAACACTCATAAGGATACGTGTGAGTATCTGGCAACATCATGTGCAAAGCAAATACACGCATAGCAATTAACTCTGCGTGTACACACTTGATAAACAGAGAAAGCAAATAAAATTTTAGTCAAGTATACCAACACTGATTTCCAATATTACAGAAAGAATGTATTAGAAATTTTGTTTTCATTAAAGTCATTTATATAAAGAAATCATGTTTTTAATAAGCCGATTGATCCAAAGTATAAATATATACAAATTTGTATTGCATAGTTTGAAATATTTGAAACATTTAGAACTTTTCATTAAGCATTAAAACAAGTAAGAGTAAAATTAAGTTAATAACTATTAAATAATAATTATTATAATTATGTTGAACAAATAAATATATTCATAATCAAATTCATATTTATTCAATAAAGACAATTAAGGAAAAAGTGTTCCTTGGCTCATCAATTCAAATTTTGCATGAATTAAAAGTTTCATACAGTACCACGTGGAATGAATAACTTCATTGTGTGTTGGTCCTTCTATGTAAATTCGATTCTTTTTCTTTTTTTTCAAAACAGTCATAAATATAAAAAAATATTAAAAGCAAATTTTAATTTATGTTAAAGAAAATCAAAAACAATTAAGTGCAAATTATTTCATGGTATGTCAGTCCTAAATGCTGATTTTAATAAATATTACATCATACACGTGGAACGAATTCTGCTGTCCATTCCAAATGAATTCGTTCAATATTCCTTTTAAATTCTCCAAAATCTTGAAAATATAAAGGAAAACCTGCAATAAATTATAATTTATTTATATAAAAACAATTAAGAAGAAATAACTGTATGGTGCATCAAAATGTTGCGTATATAAATATTTCACCATAGAAATAGCACGTGGACTGAATAATTACATTGTTGTTCTTTCCAAGTGAGTTCCATTGTTATTTATTTTAAGTTTTCCAAATCATTTCAATACATTGTAGAAAATTAGCAACAGTTTCTAATTTCTTTCAATAATAAGAAAAACATTATGTAATGCTAAATATATTAATTGTGTTCATTAAATATTTCATCTTCTGTTACCAAATAGTACAAATAAATTCAATTTTATACAATCCAAGGGATTTCGATTAGTTTACATCATTTTTCGTGTATTAATTTAAAATGTTTAAACTAGCTTAAAAATTTGGAATCGTTATTGCATGCTGCATTCGTCTTAAACCTTGCATTTAACAGCTATTTCTTGGGAAAACATTAGAACACGTGCAAAATTCATTCTTTATTTCTTTAAAAATTGTGTTGCAGAAAAAATGGAAATGATTCTAATTAATTTTAATTAAGAAATGAAATTTTTGCATGTCCCTTAAATTTAAATATATATGCTGCATTTATAAAAAATCCTGTATTTTTAGGATTGAGATATATTTTGCCACGTAGAATAAATAAATTCATTGTTCTATGATCCAAGTGTATTTTATCTTTATTTATTTGTATTTCTCAAAACATTTCAATAGGCACCAAATAGAGGAAGTAATTTAATTATTTTAACTTGTAAGAAAAAAAGAAATTAGGTTAAGCATATGTTATCTAAAAGGAACAAATTTACATTTAATTTTAAGTTTTCATGGAAATTCAAAACTTTTTCACTATGTAAGTTTACATTTTATTAAACAGACTTTTTTTTAAAATGTTATTATCGAGAAATTTTATTCCCAACTTTATCAAACCTCAATGTTAATTTTTTAGAAACTATGTAATTTATTTATTGATAATTTTTACTCTAAAATTTTATTCCAAAATATTTTTATGTATTTTTATTCTAAAATATTATTCTTTTAAAATATTTGCCTCAATTATAATGAAATGCTATAACATAATTCATTAAAAATGAAATATTATGTTTATTAATTAGTCCTGACCAAGTATGACATATGATTTTCTTACTCATCGATATCGTCACATCTACTCTTCTTATCTTGAACAAGGCACACCTTCGAGCCACCTGTGGTTCGTCCCTTCTATTGATCAACCCCAGCCCTAGTCAGCCTACCCTTTGTTGTACCTTAGTTTGTGCGATAAGAAAGGGCTATAAAAACGAATGCATCTGAAATCTGAACCAAAATTGTGGGAAATAGTTCTTCTAACTGCTGAAGAGTCTGCTCTATCTTGAACTCCGAGATTTGGTAAGTTTCTCCATTTTTTATTTCCTATGAACTTGTAGTTTACTCTTTTTTAATAGTTTTAAAAATGAATTTCTCATTGTTTTTTGTTATGTCCTACAATCGATATTAACCAATAACATTAATTAAATCTTTAATTTTCCTACAAATAACTTAGACAATTTATAACAATCTTATTTATTCCGCTAAGCTTTTATATTAACAGGAAATTTTGTTAAGAAACAAGAACTTAAACTGAAAATATTAGTTTGGGGAAAAAGTAATCCATTATTTTTTCGGTAGACGTCTGTAGTGATCGATATCTCGTGAGGTATCTATCAAACAATTTCAGATTTATGCTCGTTGGAAAGGTGACATTTGGCACTAAAATATCCTCTTGCGGTTTTTTATTTGATTAATTCAGTTATGAGTACAAGGTTTTAAAAATGGAAGACAACAAACAGAAAATTCGGTACATTTTCGTTTTTCTTTAGTAACGGCGAAAAAGATAGCAGGGTGGTTAAAATTGTGAAAGGTGTTTATCGTCCTATATAAGACTGTAACAACCAGTTACGTACTATTTTTGTTTCGTCGATTTCGTTCGGGTAATTTTGATTTTAGAGATGCACGTCGCATGTTGATCGTGGGAAATGTCTATAAAATATCAAAAATGATCGAAGTTAACCGCATGTCAGCAGTCGTACCGCGCAAGACATAAAAATCTACATGAAAGCTGTTTTAAACCTTTTTACAAAGTGAATCCAAAAGAAGTTACATAAAGTTCACGTAAAAATAATGGATTTCTTTTTCCCCAACCTAATATAACTGTGCAATATACTTTATTTAATATAAATTTATGATGGAACGAAGAATGAAATGATTGCTACCGAAAATATACTCTAAGAATTATGCAATATCTAATTCAAGAAAGTAAATTGATTGTTTTTTAAAATATTTGTTAAACTTAATAAAGAAATTTAATTGAAATTTGTTTTGAAAAATGTAACATATTATTTATATCATAATCTGAACTAATGTAAAAGATTTTCACACATTAAGCAGATATTAGCAGAAATTTATTGTTTTAAAACATTCTTTTCATAAATTAATCTTCGAATTTTTCAGAATCTTCCTTTATCCTCCTCTATGCAAATCTTAATACACAAAAAAGAATGTTTTAGGCATTTTAAGTTAACTTCTAAATAATACTGTTCTTTAAAGTGCTAAATCAAGGCTTCTTAAAAATACCTTGTAATAATATTTTGGAAAATAACTACTCCGTAATTCTTTGTCTACATAATTCATAAATTTTTTCATCTTTATAAAAATTAATTTTTTTGCTATCACCAATTTTTAAATCATGTTAACTATTAATGCATCTATATGTCATAAATACCTAATTCCTTTGAATTTTAAAATTTAATCTTTTATTTGAATTTATTTTTTCATTAGTTAAAAGTTATTTAACGTATACAGAAAAACAATATGATTTCATAAATTAGATCAACTACATAATTTCTTAGAAATCAAAAAATTATGAGTTGAAACTTAAAATCTTATGACTTTGAAATGTAATATTTATGATCATGCCTTGTTTAAAATGTTATCATAACTAAAAGCATAAAATAATCGATTACATTGACAATTCTAAAAATAATTTTTAAAATACCCCTAATATTCATAGGTATTGAATTCAAATAATCTTAACTAAAATCTTTAAATTATTTCTGTGATTTATTTATATAAAACTCTTATAAAATTTTTAATTGTAAGCTTATATTTAATTAAAATCAATATAAAACAAATTTGAAATTAGAAAAAGAACTTTTTCAACAAAATAATTTAAAATTAATCATATATATATATACCTCCCCATTATTTATAAGAACTAATTTTCCCCTGTAGGCTTGATTATTATTTCTAAAAAAAGTTTTTAATGTGAATTTTTTTTAAATTTAGCTGATAATTTTCATTTATTTTTTAAAAATTCTCACTTTCATTCATCATTCTCATTTTGATGTTTAAAGATTAATTATAAATTTCTGATGCATTTAGTTATTTATTTACATTTTTGTTTATTATACTTTTAAACCATTTTATAATTATTTCTTCTGTTTCAAAAACAAATAGTAACCTCAAGTGTAAATATTTGTAATCTATATGAAATTTATGGGATTTGTTATTCAATATTTAGGTTCAATTTCTTTACAAAAATTTAAACGTACAACGTTTTAAGACTTCCTATAAGGAGATTCCCTCTTGAAAAATAAAATCCTTTATATTGCATATAAAATCAATTGTATATAATTAGTTTTAAATTTTTTGGAAATGCATAATTTTTACTTAGTTTTTAAATACACAGTCATAAAATTTGAACTAGTTTACTTTCAATATTTACTTCTTAATGACTTATTATCAGATAAAAGTAACCAATCGTAGAAATATTTGCAGTGCAGTAGTTTAAATATTAATTTTTGAAGTAACCTTTGCAAACCTTTTCATCTTCTCATATAATCTTTGCATTATAAGTATTTTTTCATTGTTAATTACAATTGTGTTCTTTAATATAATTTCATTTAAAAAATTCAATACTCTTTCAGATAGAAGCCGGGAAAATGATGTGGTCGATTATGTTTGGTTTGGCAGCGTATTCTGCTGTCGTCCACTGCTACACGTGTCCCAAAAGCAACACTTCCATTTATTTTGTAGATGTCTCAGAAAATTGTACAGTGAGTAACTTTGTTTTTAATCATAAAATATAAAGGAAATCAATTTTCCACGATATTTTTATTTGCAGTATAATTTTCATATGAAACATAAGTAAAATCATGTAATATTCACTTCAAAGTTTAATTAAAAAATTACATTTTGATAAGACAGAAAGGAGTCTAAAGAATTTCTTTGAAATTTTTATAAATATACTTGATGAAGAACCAGTAATTTTATTTTTTACACTTGAAGTTAATGGAAATTTTATAAATTTTGTATAGCTTAGAAATGATACAAATTTATCAAATTGTATGGGTTTTGGTTGAATTGTATGAATTTTTGCGCTAAATCGTAAAAATTTATCGTATCGCCAGATTGTTTTGAAAATGTACCAATTTCCTATCCAGAATTTCTTGAACCTAAATGAACTTAAATCATGTGCTACAAAGTGTATTAAAATAATGAATTCATATTATCTATTATATTTTTAAAAAAATTTCCTGATTTTAATGTAAAAAGAGCTGAATTTATTGGTTTTAAAATACATTTATAGCCCTTTGATCTCAGTTTGCTTCTGCCGATGAAGAATGTCAAGCAACTGATTTAGCTTAATAAAGTTGATTAGATTAAAGTGTTAAAAATAAATTTTAAAACTATGAAAGTGCAAACCAGCATTACAAAATTGGTTCATGTTCATTTTTGTTTGAAATTTTCAAATTTCTTTTTTTTTTTTTTTTTTATGAAAAACTTAAAACTATTTGTTCAGTAGAGTTTGAATGAAAAGTATTAGCACTGACTCATGATTATAATTTAAGACTTTTACCTACAATTAAACTTTGTATAATAACAATTGAAAGCTCAAGTTCCTAGATAATTTTTTATCTTTTTAATTAAAGTAATCATTTTAGAAAGAAAAAAGCTTACAGTTTGCAAAATTTCTTAAAATTCCAATTCTTTACAAGTTTTAAAATTAAAAAAATATTGATGACATTTACGAACTCCACTTACTTTTAATTACATTTAATAATATTTAATTCAGTTTTATTGATATTTAAAAATGCCGCTTTATTTTACTGATGAAACAAGTTAACAGAATCATATAAATACTTAAACTCTAATTTGTAATCAAATGTAAAATTTGATTATTACGTAATATGCTTTTATTTATATAATGTAACTGTTACATTCTAATAAATACATATTTTAAAAACTTCACATTAGATTGAGAAAGGATGTGATTATAAACTAGACTTTTATAATTATAATTCTTCTGTGGAAAATATTATTAATATTTTAAACAAAAACTGAATAAAAATCTAAAATGCATAAAAAAAATTAGCAATTTTTCATATATCTAAATGATACATGGAAAAGATCTTTTAATTAAATGATACATGAAGTAAAAGTACTTCAATTATTTAAATTACAAATATTTTTATGAACTTATTGTTTTATCCCTCTTAGTGCAATACTTTTATTAATTTAAAAAATGTCTTTTAATAAACTAATATTTATTATAGTTAAATAATGTCAGTGAGTTGTTATTGAAAATTTTAATTTTGGAAACGAAAATAATTTAATACATGAAATGTTACTATCTTCCACAAAAAAAATTGTATATAAATTTTGAATTCAAGTAGAAATATTTTTTAAAAAATTCATTATGTAAATACTTTTCTCAAAAGTATTATTGTCTCACAAGTATTACGAGAAAATTTAATAATTTAAATTTTATTGCAAATATTTTCATTTTGTATTAAGTGTACTTCGGATAATGTTTTGTAATAATTATAGCTATTAAATGAATTCATTATTCTATTTATATGTGTTTTAAAAATTAATCTTCATTTACTTTTGCAAATGTAAGTAATTTTTACTATGAATATATTTGCTGTAGTTTCCTATAAATATAGAAATTGACTATTTTCATAATAATTCATTTATAACATTTTTTTGAAAATTTTATCTATAAATAGAATTTTAATCTCCGGAATATTTCAGAATATAAATTATTAGTTAATTCTTAGGGAAAATAATATGATTAGATTAAAAGAATAATGAATGAAGAATTATGAAAAATTGCTTTTTGATTTTTTGAAATTATGGTTGCTATTAGCTTTTTAAATATTATTCATGAGTAAATAATGAGAACAGAGAGATTTGAAACTAAATCTTCATGTCCAAAAAAATTTTTTTTTCATAATTATGACATAGGATAAATATTTTCTTACAATGTTTATGCAATTTTGACAATGCGTTTATTAAAAATAAATAATTCTAAGATTTTTATCTGGCATCGTTTTTGCAAAATGCTTTTCAGAAACAGAAATTATTGATTACTTTTTATTAAGGAACTGAAAAATTGAAATAATTATTGCCAATAAATGAATTTATCAAACGGGATCAATTAAAAAATGCATCGGTAAAGATCTATGATATTTATTAAGTACTTTTGTTTAAATTAAGCTAGTTTGTTAAAATTCTTTCTTGAAATTGCAATTTGTAAAATAAAAAAAAGAAAAGAATGAATTTTTCTTATAAAAATTTTCCGTTGATATTTAAATATCTATGTGGCCACGGTAACCTGGTTGGTTAGGATGTCGTTCTCGTTACCAAAAGGTGGTGAGTTTGAATCCCGGCTTAGCCGAAGATCCGTCGTGTTCACTAATGGCGACTAGGGCACGTAAAATATGTTGGGTCGCAATGTCCTCCATGTTCCCATTACAAATTGATACCTCTGGGGGTGGTTGGAACCAGGCTTTGGGTCTTCACTGGTTTCAATCCCTAAATTGAAAGATTCAGATGGTGCTGCCATCTATGAGCTATAAGGCGTACTTCCACCTTCGTATGAGGGTGCTCTATTTAAAAACGGAAGACGTTTTCTCTCTGACTTCCTTCGCCTAGTTTTGGAAGGGCGGGCTTGCCGTTGCCAAGTGTCATCAGAAACAACAACAACAAATATCTGCTTAAAGTCAGAATACTTGTAGAATATAATTTAAATTTCATTATTAATATTCCTCATATGTCATTTCGTTATCAATATACATAAACATACTCGTTGTCTAATATTCTTTAATTATTTTTTCTTAAATAGGATTTTTAGTTATTATAATTCTATCACAAAGGCTAACTGATATGCTTTTAAGAAGTCATATGGCACACGAAACATTTTCTAAGTAAATTTGTCAATAGAAACTATATGAGAAATTTTCTAAATTTAAAATTTCTTTCATTACTTGGTATAAATTAATGATACAAAAATAACAATTCATATTTTTTCTCTATTCCCTCTAAATTGTGTATAATGTTCAAAGAATTTTATTTTTCGCTAGATATTTCATTTTCAGGTTTTGTTTGACAATTTATCCTTTTTTTTTCCTGATAGAGTAGAAAGATAAATTTATAAGAAATGAAGCATTCGATTTATATTTGAAAACAATTTCTTTGATTTGGAGATATTTTTCCATTCAGTCTAGCTTTTCATTTGTATAATATACATTTAATTTAAAATTTTATGCGGTTAAAGCTAAAAAATATTTTAATTACATCATCTGTTTAAATGTAAGGAACGCATATAATGTACTTAAAACTAATTAAGTTTTTATTTAAAATTGAAAAGAATTATTAAAAATTCAAAATCAGAAATAAATTTATTATTTGTAATTCTGCCTTTTATTCTGTTTAAAAATAATAATCATTTTAGAAAAAAAGAAATCCAACATAAGATTTCCTTTTTTCACAGTAAGTGAATGAAATTTAATTCATTTGCAATAAGCCATAATTATTATATATAATTTATTTAATCACAAAACAAAAAAATAAAAGAGAAATCTTATAAACTTGAAAATATTTCTGCAGTTTTTCTATATTATGAAAAATAACTTTTTTTTAAACAACGAATATTGAAACGCATACTACACATATTCAGTGAGGTAACTCCTTCTAACCAGATTTCGTTTATTCACACTGAATTACGAAAGAAATTAAGAATTAAATGTAAGCTAAGAATACTGGTATTTTACTTTTTTTAGTAGCTAATACTAGTAAACATTTTTGCTATAAAAACGTTATTGGTTACAATCTACAAATTTATTTTCTAGATCAAAAACAAATAGTTTCTAGATTTTATTTTTCACAGTTTTGTTTACTCATTTATATAGACGAAGCTACATCTATATTTAAAATAATATATTTTAATATGCATTCTAGGTAAACGCCTAACAATTAATGTACTACATTAAAACCTATTTCAAAGAGCAGGTTTGAACTCAAAAACATCAGAAAACTAATGTAATAATATGCTTTATTCATACAGTTACACTCATGAAAGAAAAAACATCTAAAACATAATATTCTTATAAACATTTGTATATCGTGAGTGTGTTTACTTTTCTCTTTAATAATATTAATATCCTCGAATTTCTATATTTTCTAATTATCAATAACAATGTAAATCTGTTGAAAGTATTTTAAAACTACAAATTTAAATGAAAATTAGAAAAACACATTTTCTTCTGTTGTACAACATAGCACATTTAAATGATATACCTAAAAAGTATTTTTTAATAACAGTAAATCATTTAATATTTGAATTATTTTCATATTCACTTTAACTTAATTATACCCAAAGATGTGTTAAAATGATTAATATTATAGATGATTTTTTATTATTTGTATAAAACACATGATTTCTTCAATAACTTAATATCATTCATTTTTTACAGGTATATACTTATTGCAATGGTTCAGAATTGAAAAACTTTACATGTCCCATGAGAAATGCTTTTGATGTCGCCTCTGAAAAATGTAGAAATACATCTGAAGTTTTATGCCTAGAAAGTTCTTTTATTAGACAAAAACGTCAAGACCTGCAAATTCATTCCATTTCTGTAGAAAACCTAAAAAGTGGTTTAAAGAAAATGAAAAAAGAACTTATCACCAGCGTGGAAACTCTCTTTGAAGAAATTGCCCCTTCTATCTTAACCAATATACAGAAAAAGTACATTCCCTTTGTCTCAAATGTCAAAGAAGAGGTAATGCCAATTGTCAAACAAAAACTACTTCCCCATATTAAGAAATCAATTTCTTATGTCAAACAATTAGGTTTAAGAATAGCAGATAAGATTCACCAGTCCATCGAGATGTCCAATTCCACACATATTAATATCGTTTCTTTTTCTGACATAATGTCTGATGTTTCTAAAGACGCTGAGCCTTTACTTAAGCTTGCGAAATTCTATTCTTCCAAAGCCTTACGAGGAGCAAGAGTTAAACGTCAGGCTTATTTTCAACCAAATCCTTTGTCTCTTCCAGAGTCTTTCATGACATACATGGACCCATTTGTTGCTGGATTTATACCTTCCGCTAGAAATATGATGATTAGCAACGAATATACTGTCAAAAATAAGGTTATCTTACCTATAGTCTTCGACATGTTGCAGGATCCAGAAACTCGATATGACCTAATACGTATTTTCTTTATTGCAAAGAATTCTTTTGGACCAATCGCTATTGATATGTTCCTACAACAGCCCTTCTTTGCTCCTCGTGGACCTGTGGTCCATCTATCAACAGAACAGGTTCTTGCTGCCAAATTAAAATTTACTTTCGAAGCAAAACCTCTCATTGTCAAAGTAGCATTAAAATATTTACCAGTAATTGTACGAAGATGTGTCGATAATGCCCCCCTTATTATGGAAAGCATTGCTAGATTGAAACAATCAGCTCTGCCCTACATCCCAGAGTTACTGTTCAGAGTGCAGAACTTCATGGAAAAGCATGGCAGTCTCCTCCTAACTTCATCTTCTTCACACATCAACACTTATTCTTTAATGGAAATCAAAGCTGATTTGAAACCAATTGGAAGAATTCTTTTGGAAATTTTCATCGACAAAATGAGCAAGGAGCCTAATTCTTTATTCAGTTCATTTTTTAACAGAAATTCAATCTTGTATTCCCTTCTCACTGCCGATGGGTCACAAATGATCACAGAAAAACGTGCCACAGATCCCAGGATACCAGATTTAAGGAGAGCCTTTTCAAAACTTCCTCAAGCTCAAAAAA
>JAPDSC010100164.1:505615-524938 GCA_026290005.1 Latrodectus geometricus | reverse complement strand
TATATATATATATATATATATATATATATATATATTGCAAAAAAAAATTAAAAATTAAGGTAAACTAATTGTTAAATTTGGATTTTAAATAGGTAAAATATATTATAAATGTAATCATCATTAAAATAAAATTTTTATTATTTTGCAGATGTTTTATTACTGCGATGGCACTGAATTAAAAAATGCTTCCTGCCCTGATGGTAAAGCTTTTGATATTCTTTCTCAAGAATGCCAAAATGCTTCCGATGTCTTTTGCTCTGAAAGCTCTCATCAAAGGCCGAAGCGTTCTAATCTACAGGTTCATTCAATTTCTATTGAAGACTTGAAGGCAAGTATAAAGAAATTGGAGAAAACTCTCATTTCCACCATAGAAACCACAGTTGAAGAAATAGCCCCGTCTGTCTTATCTGAGATCCAGAAAAAAGTACATTCCATTCATCTTAAATATCAAAGAAAAAGTAATGCCAATTGTCAAGAAAAAAGTACTTCCCCAAATTAAGAGATCAGTTTCTTATATTAAGAAATTAGTCTTAAGGATATCAGACAAGATTCACCATTCTATTGAATTCTCAAATTCTACGCATATCAACATCGTTTCTTTCTCTGACATAATGTCTGACGTTTCCAAAGATGCTGAGCCTTTTCTGAGACTTGCGAAATTCTTTTCAGCTAAGGCCTTACATGGAGCACGAATCAAGCGTCAAGTTTATCCTGGTCAACAAGACATGCCGATTTCTGACATTTTCTTGAAATATATTGACCCCTTAGTTGCTGGTTTCATTCCATCCGCTCGGAAAATGATTATTAGTAACGAGTATACATTTAAGAACAAGATAGTCCTGCCCGTTGTCTTTGATATGTTGCAAGATGAAGAAACTAGGCAAGACTTGACGCGCGTTTTCTTCATTGCAAAGAATTCTTTCGGACCACTCGCCATCAAAACGTTCTTGCAGCAGTTGCTCAATACTCCTCGAGGAACTGTATATCCAGTTCCAAGGGAACAAGTTCTTGCAGCTAAGACGAAATTCATTTTAGAAGCCGAGCCTCTTCTCGATAGAATCTCAGAAAAATACTTGCCACAATTTCTCGACTTATGTTCCAAGCATGTTCCACTCATCGTAGAAAATGTAGAAAAAGTGAGGCAATCATCTTCACTGTATGGCAACGAGCTGAAGCTCAGGATTAAAAACTTCATAAACAAACATGGAAGTCTCTTTTTGACCTCAAATTCCACACACATCAATACATACTCCGTGATGGAAATCAAGGCAGATCTGAAACCAGTCGGAAGAGTTCTCTTAGAGATTTTAGTGGACAAAATGAGTAAAGAGCCCAGTTCTTTCCTTAGCTCACTGTTTAATCGTGATTCAATCCTGTACTCCCTTCTCACAGCCGGTGAGCCACAAATCGTTCCAGGAAAACCTTCCACTGCCACAGTAATGCCTGATTTTAGTAATGTGCTTTCAAATTTTCCACGACTACAAAAAGCTCTAAATGGCTTTAGTCTTTCTTAAACATTGTAAATTCTTATCAATGTTGCACAATAAATCTGTCATCTAAAAATTTTATTGTTTAATTGTTTGTATTTATATATTTTCATTATTCATTACAAAATGCATTTCTTCTTTTCCAGATAATTCCAAGTATTCAAAAATATATTTATGATTTCTAACAGAATATTCTTCTTAAAAGTATCCAAAAATTAAGAAGATGCTTAAAACTAAAACAAAATGTGTGTGGTTGTGTGTGTGTGTGTGTGTGTGTGTGTGTGTGTGTGTGTGTGTGTGTGAATTAATTATAATTGAAAAAAAAACTCATTTAAGTTATTATAAGTTGCAATGCAAAAATGTATCCTTTTCCAATTAAAAAAATTTAATTTCATAAATTTGAGACTTAATAAATGTTTTTTTAATCAAAGTTTTGTTTGCTTGTCGCTCAACAACATTTTTTGCAGACTGGGTCTAATTATATCGGCACTTTCAGTTTAAAGTTTGATCTTGTACTTCGTTCTTACAGCCAGTAAGCCACAAATTATTCCATCAAAATCTTCTATAGTCCCGGTAATGCCTGATTTTAGA
Organism: Latrodectus geometricus; assembly: GCA_026290005.1. NCBI lineage: Eukaryota > Metazoa > Arthropoda > Arachnida > Araneae > Theridiidae > Latrodectus > Latrodectus geometricus. Next base: position 522,860 of record JAPDSC010100164.1, on the reverse strand, counting down.
AAAGTGCTTTCAAATTTTCCACGAGTTCAAATAGCTTTGTAAGTCATTAGTTTTTCTTAAGACTGAAAATTCTTGTCAGTGTTTCACAATAAATCTGTTACCTAAAAATTGTATTAATTATTTATATTTATAAATTTTAACTATTCACTAAAAATTAAGTTTCTTCTTTTCCAGATAATGCCATGTATTTAAAAATACATTAAAAGTTTAATGATTTATAACAGAATATTCTTCTCAAATGTATCCAAAAATTAAAAAGATTTTTAAAAACAAAATTTACTAAATGGAATCTAAGTTCAAAATGAAACTTGATAATCATTTCAATTATAATAAATTGTAATGTAAAAATGTTTCATTTGTCATTTCAAAAATGTGATTTCGTGAATTTGTGAGTTAATAAATGTATACTTTTTTTAAATTAAAGTTTCATTTTTTTGTCGCCCAACAGTCGTTTTTTGCAGTTTAATGACATACAAAATCATTTTACATATGTTACTTCAAGCGTTTACTCATTACTAACAGCATGATTAATTACCCACGTGGTATTCATTAATTAACTTTTTCTTGCGGTAGGGATTTCTGGTTCTACCATCTGAAATTCTTCTGCCATATCCAACCTCCGTATGTCTTTAATCTTGTCTCCTCATTCCCTCTGGAATCTGCGTTAGGGCAGTTCATTTCGTGGAAGGGGAAATGGGGAATAGTATGATGGGAGAATGAAATATAAAAAAGGACTTTCAGCCAAGGGCAATTTAACCAATTTACAAAAATTATCAAGACAGTGAATACAACAGACCCGCACCTTCAATTTAAAAATGGTTGTGAACTACTTCGAATACCCATACCCTAGATGGGATTCAAACTTTCGAACTGTTGAACTGAGCGCAAACCATTCGACTTATCGGAGACTAGGAAAGATATTATAAAAATAAAACGAAGGTTTTTTTAATGCTTTCAAAAATCATAAATCTGTTGTATTTCAAAAAATTATTAAAAAAATTCAAATAATATCATATATTCAAATAATTATTCAAAAAATTATTCGGTTATCTTGGTGATATTAAATGCTAAATTATATAGGTAATTTGAATATTTTTCAAATGAAAAAGTTTTATGTATTTATTATAAATTTTCTTAACAAATGTCGAATTGTTAGAAAAATGTAAAAAATTACATGCATACAAAAATATATTTCACACAAATATTGAATATAAATTAATAAGCCTTGTTAGAATGTTAAGCTGCATACGATGAATTTAATTGTTTTAGAATTGACGATTTTTTATGTTATTAATTCTCATTCATATGTAATTCTACACAATAAAAGTAATAAAATATGCATACGAATAAGTCAAATTTTGATATAAAAATAATGAAATATTTCCGTTTACTTATAGTTAAGAAATATTTTAAAATTTCTTAATTATACATGAAGTAAGTTATAACACATTTCCATTTATTTTCCAATTTAAACTTCCCTGAATGATAGACTGAAAAATTTATCAATATATGAAAAATATCAGGTAATTTATAAAAGTTAAAGGAATTTTTTTTTCATTTTTTTAAATTTGCATAAAATTACAATATAAGAATGATTTTTCTTTATGACAGCTACTAAAACAGTTCCTAATAACAGAATTGTAACTTGTTAAAACCAGTTTAACCGGAAATGTTGCTGCCTGTGATGAACGTTCCTTATGGGGAAACACAATAAGCTAAACATCAATTTCATTGTATTAATGAAATGAATAATAGGTATTAAGCAAAATGCAAGCTAATATATATAATTAAGTTAAAATTTATTAATGCGATATTAATTTTTAATTTCATATACTTGTAAAAAAAATAGGATTTCTGATTTTATTTTTAATTTTATTCAAAATTTTTATGTGATATTATAGGAAATTTTTTAACATTTTAATTGTTACAAAAACTTTCTTTATTTTTAATGATTTTATCAATACAGAAAGGAAATCTCATTGAAATATACTTGATTTCTTTTTCTCATTTTTAAATATTTTTTGATAAATTGTGAAATGCTTCCAAATTTTTAAATAAGAATATTCATTAAAGCACTCCTAGCAAGATTTTTAAATATATTTTAGGGAAAATGTAGCCATCCAATTCGTAAAAATGAATCACAAACTTCATTATAATTTATCTGTATTGATATATCTATAATCTATTCTTTTTACGTTTGAGAGTATTTTCATCTGCGGCAATGTCATTTCGTGGGGGTATAGCTCAGTGGTAGAGCATTCGACTGCAGATCGAGAGGTCCCCGGTTCAAACCCGGGTGCCCCCTTCATTTTTTCTTAAACATATGATAGAGTAATTATAGAAATAAATTGTAATATTTTCCATGTTTATTATGATTTAATTTTTTTTATTGAGAAATATTTGATTATATTAGAATATTAACTAAATCATGCAATTTTTCAAATATTATATTCAGAATAATAAAATCTTTCTATATTTAAAGTAATGATTTATAACAATAATTTTCTATGCCTGTAGAGATTATTATTATCATATTCTAAAATAAACACGATATGAAAATATTCTTTGAATATGCGCGAATTTGACTTATAATTAAAAATTTCTTATATTGAAAAATAGAAGATTTCACTTTATTCCGCTTCTATACAAAAAGGTAGAAAAAATATTTTTTTTAATTGCATTTTTTTCATCATGGTTAATAATTATAATATAAATAATTGTTACTTGTATTTATTTTTATATATTTGCTAGAAAGAATACTCTTTCGCATTATGTTTTGTTTCTGTCTAATTTTGCAACATATGTTTCATGTAAAACATAGTTTCATTTTAAGCAATTAGTGTAGTAAATTATTATTAAGAGAACAAAAATATAAAAGTGAAAAAATTTATACCATAGAGGGATTACTTTTCAACGAAAAAGAATGAAAATTAGTTTTTAAATATCTGTGTTTCTAATAAAAAAATATGAATCATTGTCTCCAGATGCATATAAAAGTTTCTTCCATCTAAAGAGACATTGGTGACATTTTGTGTCGAGAGACTGATCTTAATCAAACAAAACATTTTTTGGAGTGGAAGGTCTTGAGTTCGATTCTCACCACTGTTGAACAATGAGAAATAGATTTTGAACCTTCAGCCGTCTATATGCTTATCTGTCAGAGTGGGATTTTTCCGGGTTTTCATCCTAGGAACACGTGGGAATGAACCATTTACTATAAAAAATTTCTATTGGAAGGCAAATAGTCGTTGACTATTTGACTAGGCTTTTTGATAATTTCCTAGGGTTATGCTGTTAGGCTGTGTGCGAAGTCAAGCCATACTAATCTATAGCTCTAATGGGATATCGATACAAGTTTTAATTCTAATCAATGCTTTTAAAGGTTTTCTGGATATACACTAGTAAACAAAACTTTTTTTTTTTTTTTTTTTTTTTTTTTTTTGTCGAGTACCAGCCAGTTACGTCTGGCAATATGGAGTGCGCTGCTCCTCTTTTACAAAGGAAATGTAATTTAGTGTGGAGTCCGACTTCCTCAGTACACACATGCCATAGGTACTCCTTCATAAGGTAGGCAACCATTCATGCAAGGAAAGGACAAAGACAGGAGAGAAAGTACAGCCATGCTTGAACCGGGATTCGAACCCAGGACCTCCCTATCCACAATCAGGCACTCTGACCACTAAACAGGGTGGACATCAAATCCATATTTTAAATAAATAGATTGATTCAGAGTTTAGATTTTAATTTTTTATATTATTAAAACAGCAATTAGGTTAAATGCAATATAAAAATATGCAAAAGTGACTATTTTAGTAACATTTATTTTATAACTCTTTTATGCATGGAAATATATAAATTATTTATCTTTAATAAATTTTATAAATATAAATTTACAATTAAAAATTCTACACACTAATATTAGATACAATTAGTTGAGTTTAGAAATGTATCTAAGTAGATTTTACAATTATTTTGAAACGAATGGTCTTTTACATAAAGTTTGATAATCTTACATTAAAAATATTTAAACTAAATATTTAAAAAATTTTGGAATTATTGATAAAAATTTATTTACTTTTATTTCAGATATATACTTCGAAATCGGTGTACTAAATCATAGCCAACTTTATTGGCCTGGATTTTGATTATGCACTATTTTGGATATTGTGATAGTCTCTCACGGAGCTTTTGAATTGATAATGAATCATACATACTTTTGTGAAACATGCTTACTTATCATGCTTTAGAACCATAAGATATCACGCTTAAGAGAAGAGTTTTACCTGATAAGCCAGGACATCAGTCTGGATGAAAGTACATGGAGATCTGAACTTATTTCTGAAGAGAGAATCATAGAAATGTTTCCTAGTGTTTTGTTAGATAGCGATGGGGGTGGTACTTGCTACTGCCTTATCTCGTTTCTGGCGTGCCATTGTTTTGATTTATCTGTGTAGGTTCGTCTGTCAAAAGAATGACATGTACCATGACTGATAGCACGAATGGCATATGATATTGTCATTCAACTTTTCAACTATTCATACATATCTTAGTAACATGGCATTTCGTTCAGTTATTAGAGAAGATGTCCCAAAAGAATAGGTAATTCCAGATCTCACTCAATTGTCTTTGAATAGGATTGGATTTCAAAAATTTCTCAACTCTTAAGAAGAAATTTTAAATTAACTTAACTGAAGATTAAAGTACTCATACTGACTTTTAAGGTACTAAAATAAAATTTTAAATTATAATTTCAAAAAAAAAATATCTAATCTACTTGGAAATATATTAAATATAATAAAAATATTTTTTACTGTTATAAATTCGTATATAACTAATAAAATACATAAAATTTAAATTCATTACATGGAAAAAAGGAAAACTAGTGTTTTGGTTTATGTGGAATTTAATTAAGACACGGATCTTCCTGTGAAATTGTGCGCGTTTGAGAAACTATTTAGTGAACAACAAATATCTAACTGTCTCATAAATTAGGATGAGATATATAAATCACCCAAATCCATTCTAAAGTAAAATTAAAAATAAAAAAGTAATGCAAGATCTGTTTCTTGTGCTAATATCATATAAGCATTCTTATTTTAGTCACACAAACAATCAACATCTGATGTCATGAGATATCTGATGTCATAAGAAATATCTTATGCTTTGTTGAAGAAATCCATTCTCTAGTTTATGCAAAAGGAAAATTTATCTCATTAGTTACGCATATTATTGATTCAAATTGATGAGTATATATGTAATGCATGGAGCCAAATCTTCGTCTACAGACGTGAGAATTATTTTCTAAAATAACATAAATAATTCCTTTTAAACTCTGATTCAAAAGCCATTTATGCAAAATACACAAATTAAATATTTTAGTAATACACAGGAAAGCGTTAGAAGATAATAGTTATTAATATATAGAGATTTGGAGACTTAAAAATCAGAAAATATATATTTACAAAACTTTTAAATTTATCATCGCTGACCAACATTTTTAAAAGTAGAAGTGTTCTCTTTCCACATAATGAGCCTAATTTGATTATGGAAATCTCTTATTAATTATTCATAATTTAGAATGGAATAATACATTCAATATTTATTTTTTATATCATTCTACATTCTTATAAATAGGTATAGTGCATTTTTCAATTTTAAATACTACATTCATTAAACGCAGCATTTTTACAAGGAAATATATATTATTATTATAATTGTTGAATAAGATTCTATATATTAGGTTGGGGAAAAAGTACTCCATTACTTTTTCGGTAGACGTCTGTAGTGATCGATATCTCGTGAGGTATCTATCAAACAATTTCAGATTTATGCTCGTTGGAAAGGTGACATTTGACACTAAAATATCCTCTTGCGGTTTTTTGTTTGATTAATTCAGTTACGAGTACAAGGTTTCAAAAATGGAAGACAACAAACTGAAAATTCGAAACATTTTCGTTTTTCTCTTGTAACGGTGAAAAAGATAGCCGGGTGGCTAAAATTGTGAAAGGTGTTTATCGTCCTATATAAGACTGTAATAACCAGTTACGTACAATTTTTGTTTCGTCGATTCCGTTCGGGTATTTTTGATGTTAGAGATGCACCTCGCATGTGGATACAGCGTCGTCGAAAATGTCTGTAAAATATCAAAAATGGTCGAAGTTGACCGCATGTCAGCAGTAGAAACGTGCAAGACCTAAAAATCTACATGAAAACTGTTTTAAACCTTTTTACAAAGCGAATCCAAAAGAAGTTACATAAAGTTCGCGTGAAAATAATGAATTTCTTTTTCCCCAACCTAATATATGTATATAAGAAGAAGAATTAAATTAAATTCAAGATTATTCTAAATTCGATTTCAGAATAATTTTAGAAATTATTTTATAAAAATGAGTATAAGTATTAAAAATAAGGCATTTTTATTTGTTTTATTTTATTATTTATTTTTGTTCAGTCATTTCTCGGTCAGAAATTTACTTTAATCAATTACATCTTAACAAAATATAAAAATGTCATCCGATATATTTTTGGGGAAAAAATTAATAAAACAAGAATTTTGATTTATGTCAATTATTACAAGACTAGTTCATATAATTCTAATTCTCCTTTCTTCAATTTTCTCATTAATTACATCATGCTGACGAAATGGAATTTTAGATACTTCTAACTTCTCTTTTTGTATATTCGAATGAATAACTAAGATGAGCATTTCTCTGGCTTGAGGAGTGAATGATCGTAAGTTCGAATCTCTTCTCTTAAGTGGATATGTATTATGATTCAAAAACTAAGTCGTCCGTCTTAGTTTAGTTACTTACCACCAAAAATTGATTGGAAAGCAACAACTAAGTTCTATTTTTTTAAGGAATTAATGAAATCAAGAAAACAAATTTACATTTGCAAAATAATCTCATATTTTTTTAACATAAGTTTTAAGTGATTTGTAAGGAAAATTAAGAAAATGGTTTTTACTCTCAGCTATTTTTAAATAAATATGTCTTTATGTTCGCCAAAGTAGATATTTTCACAAGTTTTAATATCCTAGACCTTTATGAGAAAAATAATTTTTCCTTCTAATAAAAAATTTTTAATCCGCATCAAAACTTTTAATTAATTCCATAATATATAATGAAATTATCATTAAATTCTGTCGATTATTTCTTACTAAATAAAGTAGACAATTAACGCTTTTCTGGGAAAAGTTACTTTTGAAAAAAAATTTACATAAAAAATATTTTTCCTATGTTTTAACTTCACATAATACTTTTTTAAATCAATTATATCTTTTTTCTATATTATTAAAATAAATATGGTAGTTAATTCAGGATTTCCAATACTATTAATAGTTATTTAATTTTCCTTCGAATAAAATATTGAAGTAATTACAAGTTAGAATTTTTTTAGACAAGCAATTACGTCAAAGTTTTACTAATGCTGCCATCTACATGTGATATTTGTTACTAACTTATGAAGCCATGGAATTTGCTGTTATTTTGCAAATTTAGTGTAGAATTAACAATTAAATGTTCTCAGTTATTACTATTTGGGAAAGTAAAGTATTTTTGAAATAAAATTTTTGTTATAAATTTATGGTTTTAAATGACGTTTAATAAATGGATATTATTCTTGTTCTAAATCTCTAAATATGTTATTAATTGCAAGATGTGTTTTTCAGAAAATTACAATTGAAATTCCTAAATCAATAAAGTTTAAATGATAAAAACATGAACACTATTATTTAAATTCATAAATTAGGAAAGAGAAGGAAATAAATACAACTTTGTTTATAATAACCAATTTTGCTAAAAGAAATATTTTATCAAATTTTTATTACTGGTATAAAACCAACGTGTTTCTTTTGAAATCCTCTATCTACTTTTTGACTAAAATTCAATCTACTTTTTACAAGTCTGTCTACTTTTTACAGGTCAATCTACTTTTTGTCTATTGCATTTTGCAATTTATAATATACATAGATAAAAATTACATATAATAAGTTTAATTTATAAAAATTCTCTATAAAGTTGCAATCTAAGAATTAATGTAAATTTCTAATTCTTAATTATATAATTTAACATTTTGATTTTTGTAAATAGGATTTTAAACTGATATTCTTATTTTGTTGTTTATTTTCAACTATAAAAAATATAGTTTGCATTTTGCTTTTGTTTTTAAACTTTTCTTTACTAATAAATCTAGGCTTTAAAATGTTGTATATATTGTTGTTTCCAATGATACTTGGCGAAGCCAAGCGTGCCCTTCGGGGACTAGGCCGTCAATGTCAGAAAGAGCGTCTTGCGTTTTTGGAACAGAGTTTTATCACCAAGGGTGACCCAACAAATTATTAAACATACTGTATAGTCATTCTACTTATAAATGTATTATTTTCTAATAATCATTACTTATTATTATTTCGCAGTTCTTATTTTTAAAGATTGTAAAATGACTGTAAATGGTTATGAAATATTTAAATGGTGATAAATCTTCATCTAAATATTTCATAACTATATCTATTAGACAATCATCTTATGATTGTAGATTTCTAAGCAAGTATCTTATACTAAATTCATAAGGCAATAAAATTTGCGTTGAAATGTAGGCAATTTTTTAAACAAAACTATAATATTTAAAAAAAGTGCAATATGTCAATTCCTTAATAGTTCACGATGTGGATAGTAGTGCCATCTACATTATGGAAATTCAAACTACATTAAAAAAAGTTTTATATTCCATATAAGAATTGCACATTTTTAATTTTATATCTAAAATTATACTTTTGAAAAACAATTTAAAAATGAAATATCTTCCTGTCTTGAATTCAAATTAAATTATTAATTTAATTTAATTAGTCATTACAAAATTTATTGAGAACAAATTCAAAAAATTATTACAAAATTACGAACGAAAATTATTTATTCGAAAATTCGAATTCAATATTATTTGATAAAGTAAATGTAATAAATATTATTATAAAATATTTAAAATTTGAAACTTCAAAACTAGAATGAGAAATATTATTTTTAAACCAAAAGAAGTTGTTTTTTTTTTTTTTGTTTTTTTTTGTTTTTTTTTTTTTTATGTGTGTGTGTGTCGCTATATATCGAAAACCTCATGAAAAGTACAATTACTAATGAAATGAAAACAATAACTATTGATTTCATTAAATAAAATTTGTACAAAAATTTAGTTGTAGATATTTCATATACTACATTAATTTAATTCTATAAATGTAATTAGGCTACCAGTCTATTTTTCAATAAGATGTAAAGAATTTCGTAATTTCTATTATATTTTTTTTAATGTAATTTAATTCTTTTACAAAAATACAAACATGAATTAATAAATGAGACAGCATAGCAGTTGACAACCTTGATATAATATCAATAGGCTATTTAAAATTATAAATTTCAAGTATGATAAAGATAAAAATTAGAATTTAAAATAAAATCATTCAAATTTTTTAAACTAAACACTTCAGTACTTTACCAGTAATTATGCTGTTTGAGGTTTAAAAATCTATCGTCCATCATAAATATAAGTAAGCTAAAAGTTATTAGAGAATAATTAAAGACAAAGTTCCATTAGGAAAAGCAATTTATTAGATATGTGTAAAAGTTCTCCTTTTATTATTTTATGTACAAATTAACTTTGATAATTCAAAATATAAAACTGAATTTCAAAAAGTCCTTTAACAAGATATGACAATTAATCTACAATTAAGTTATTCAAAACCATTGCAGAAAATGTACAAAAGAAATAAAATCAAAAATTTTATTTTACTATTAGTTTTGACAGTGAAAATTTAAATTACTAAAATGCTTTTAGTTTAAAATATAAAATTTGATATAAATCAAGCGTGAATTAAATATCAATTCATTTTTGTGAGACTAAATATTTATCTAAAGACTGAATACTTTTTTAAATAACTATGTAAATAAAACTATAAATATTATTTACCTTCAAATAGTTTTCAATTCAAATTAAAGTTGATGATTTTACACTTAATTACTGTAAAATAAATGTTTAAAATAACATTTCCACGCCCTTTGATGTCTATTTTTAAAATGGCAAGAAAACACGTGTCTGGGACTTCAAAAATACTTTTGATGATTCTTCTACAGAAGTTTATTACAGGAAATTAACTTTTATGAGTATTTTGTAACAGCTTTTATTTGCTAAGTCAGACCACAATTTTCCCGAGTTATTTTTAAACTTCATTGTGTCTGTAAATGGTGAAAACAATCAGAAAAATAGCATGTGAGTAAAATTAACTAAAATGATTTTAACTGTATTATCCATTCGTGAGTGTTTATTATAATAAAGTCCTCATTAATCAAATAAATGTGAACCTAAATATATTAAACAAAACATATGTGCTGAATTTGTAGGAGAAAAGTTTATTATTATTTCAAATACAACAAAAGTTAATATTTTAACATATTGTGATTTTAATTACTATTGTGCAAAACAAAATTTTCCCTAAAAATTTTATTATTCTATTGAAAGAAAATAATTATTGTAGAATTCCAATGATTGCGTCTTTGCTTAAAAAAAATTCCAAAGGATGATAAATAAATGATAATTTATATCTATGAAATTTTAGAACACACAAAACTATTGTTTCATGAGAACATTCTCAATTTTAAGAATTTGTAAGAATTAAATCATTTCCACGTGTATGAAGAATATAACATAATATGATTATGAGTGTGTTGACCACAAATTTTTAACATGAAATTGTCAGTTCAATCGTCAAAAAGTAATGAAAAATTCATTATTTGAAATTTATAGATATTTGAATATGCAATGTAATTTCTAAATTACAATTACATTATTAATAACAATAGTACAATTTCTGACCTATCAAAATTAAAATTTCGCAGGAGAAATATATATTATTAAACACTTGAAATATTGTATTTATTTTTCCTGAAGACAATGAATTTAAAATATCAAATGTTTATTTTGACCGTTCCACAAAAAGAACTTTGCATTCCTATTTCTTTCAATAATGAATTCAATAATAATGATCGGTAAATTTCATTTTAACTTTGTATAGTCATTAAAACACTTAATAAAGAAAACATAACGTACTAAATCATTAACATGAATATATAAGATAAATTTACTTTAATGTTTATTTTTTAATTTAAAAATTCGGAATAATTGAAAAACCCATTTTAAATTCAAAGTCTATAACAATAATATGTAGACCTATATTTCTAGAATAATAATATTTCTGGTCAAGAATGATATCTCAGTGTGTCTATTTCTTTCCAACGTTATAGAAGTTTCAACTACAGATTCTTGAGAATACAGATTTAAGATTACAGAACAGTTATAAAGATCTTTGAAAAATAAGCCGTCTGACTATCATCATCCATTTGATATTAAGACTGACTGGATGAATATTTTTTCTTAAATATTTCACATGATTCCTAAGTATGCTTCTTAATTATCAATAACAATAAACTTATCACAAAATCATTAGTGTTTGTATTCTTATTTGTATATGGACTTAAGGAATTTTTTAATTTTCATTATACTATGTAAAAAGTTCTTTAATTCTAAAGGTATCGTTCAAAGTTTGAAATGTTCTAAATTAAATATTAGTATGAGGAAAAGGTAATCCATTATTTTTTTGGTAGACGTCTGTAGTGATCGATATCTCGTGAGGTATATATCAAATAATTTTAGATTTATGCTGGTTGGAAAGGTGACATTTAACACTATTCTCTTGTGGTTTTTTGTTTGATTTATTCAGTTATGAATACAAGGTTTTAAAAATTGAAGACAACAAACAGAAAATTCGACACATTTTAGTTTTTCTTTTATAAAGGCAAAAATGATAACCAGATGGCCAAATTTGTGAAAGATGTTTATAGTCCTTTATAAGATTGTAACAACCAATTAAGCACATCTTTATTTTTTTCATCGATTCCGTTCGGGTATTTTTGATGTTAAAAATGCACCTCGCATCGTCGAGAATGTCTATAAAATATCAAAAATTATCAAAGTTGACGCATGTCAGCAGTAATAGCTTCACGCAAGACCTAAAAATCTACATGAAAACTGTTTTAAACTTTTTTAAAAAGCGAATTCGAAAGAAGTTACATAAAGTTCACGTAAAAATAATGGATTTCTTTTGCCCCAAACTAATATATTGTAGCTGAAAAAAAAAAACAGAAAAAAACTCATACGCAAGGTATAAAAGAAATTGTATTTGAAAATTGAAAAAAAATTGTAATTCTGTAAAATTATATGAAAAAATATATCTAAATATGTAGATTTTTATTTTGAATGTAAAGGTAATATAGTGTCACTGGGAAATTTTTCTGGGTAACATAATTATTCTATTTTATAAATTAATTTTTTAGCTTCCAGTGTCAATAACTCATAAGCAAAGTATAAAATTTTCCTTGATTTAATTTAATTCAATACCTAATTTCATGAATATTTATTGATATATGCTCTCATAAAGATAAAATTCTTATCAAAACTACCAATAAATTTATTCATCCTTTTCTTAAATCAGCATTTCCTTGAAATTTCAAAAATGTATACTATAACCATTATATGAAAATAATATGGCTGTTGGTTTTTTTATTCTTTTTAATTTTGTATACTCACTTCCGAAACCTAATTATGCATCAAAATAATAGAAAATAATCTGCAAATATAGCTTTAATTTATTTAAACGTCTGAATCAGAAACGAAGCAAATGCATTTATTCGTGAAAAAATAAAATTATTTATAAAACTTTAAAAAATATTAAATTTTTATAAGATTAGACATATATTATAATTCTTTAAAAAGAAAAGGTGAAACTTTCAAAACAAAGAAAAATACGGCATTAATAGACTATGAGAACATGCTTATTTGCATAGGAAATTTGCAGAGTTCAACTGTACATTTAATTGGATAATCGATCAACATAGAGTAAAATAATCTCGTGATTCTTCTTCTATATCAATTTATAAATCAGTCATTTGAGATGGGAAATGTGAACTGATGCCGTGGCCGAAAACATGCTGAACATTTCCAAATAGTTTCAGGTATGTACTAAATTCCTTTATTCTTCAGGTAGTCGTTTATGATGATAACTGTCAAGAAAGAATCTATATCATTCATAAATTTGAAAAACAATCTAATTCTTTCTAGCATATGATGATACAATGAGTTATAGAACCTTATTCTAATATCAAACAATTCTCACAGTTTTCCGACTGCTGATCAACAGAACGAAATTCCTGCCAAGAGCCTGAAACTCCACACTTTGAAATGCATGGTATTAGAAGATATTTCGGGATAAATTGCGTGAATCTTGTGTTGTCAAGATTCTTACAGGCTCGTTATGGATTTGCGAGTCAAATATATTGACGCATCTTTGGACATATCACTGCTGTAAGTAAACATAATTTAGTTGATAAAATTGCAACATCATTTTGATCGTTCTTTTTGGAATGCATACATAACAAATATATGCTTCAGTACAAATTCGTGAAAGCCAGATATACAGTCTGTTACAGCGTGCTTCAGAACAAGTAATAATAAATGTCATCTGACTATTACTTGCTTTAACCATAGACATCACTGGAGGTAGATCTTTTTTAGAATCAACTTGGCTCCAGAAGTAAAATATTGATTTTTCAGATGATTCGTTTGATACTTGGAATCCTTGAGGAAATCATTTTTGTCATATTAAGACAAACTTGTTCGGACATCTGTTTTGCTGGTTTGAAAATGTTTCCATAACTGTGAATTGACAAAATTGTAAGCACTGAAAAAATGTATTTGGTTGTTCTCTTTGCTTCAAGACATATTGGGAGAATAGTAGCCCAAAGAATTTTCAATTCATTTCCTAGAAATCATAGAAACAGGTTTATTCCCAAAGCCAATGTTAATAAAATTTTAAGCACTCTATATATATACTTACATTTAACTACTGTACAAAGACTGACTGGCATTTTAACCATCTAATTGTTGTTTGCTTCCTTTACATGCAACTTAAGTCCACGTCACTTTAATTTGCTCCTAATTGGACAATCTCTTTCCCGTTGATTTAGTGACTTGCCTCTTCGTGTCCGAAGCCTATTGTCCATTTTTAACCATGGTCCATTGATTTCGGATAAATGCTATTTAATTTGGGTGATGAATGAATCGGCGGATTCAGTTCTTCCGATTTTCATTCAATGAATGATATTGGAAAACATCAATTAATACACGAATACCATAATCGTGGTTTCCAAGCGATTTCGAATGAATTCAAGCCATGCATAAGTTAAAATAACTTAACCAGCTTAACCAGAATCAAATTATTTCGGACACATCACATCTATTTAGGGCTATGCATTGATGGCATCGATACGTTGGGTTTGAATTCCAAAAGTTGTTAAGAAACAATCGCAAATGATTGATTGTTAAATGAAAGTTACGGTTCCACAAGCGAGTTCAAATTTGTTTGTACACATGCATGTCGGTACAAGCCGATTAACCATCTTCCGATGACTTCGGATATATAACATCCCTTTTGGATGATGACTCGTGATATCGACTCGTTCGATTGTAAGCGAAACATTTGTCAAAGTGCATTTTGTTTCAATACATGAATTGTTTTATGAACGTCAAAACAATAGTTCAACAAGGTATTTCACTTGGGTTCCAGCAATTCGCACGTTGATAAAAGAAAAAAACACTTCATCACTAAATTTCAGTCGGCAAAGATGGTTTAAATTTTTCATTTCATTGAATGTTTTTCCACAACTGGCTTTGTACAAAACCATGTTTGGCTATTTGGTAACATACTTGCATAATTCAATCTTCTCAAAAGGCTGCTATGGAATTTCTATATCAGATTGTGGCTCTGCAGAAAATTATGATTTACCTCTCCGTGTTTAACATCTGGATATGAGGGTATATTTTGAAATTAGTACAAAAGAAATTCTATGCATTCTTAAGTAATTTGCAAAATAGATACAAAATTAATATGGATTTCATCCATAGTTTTATTCTTAATATTCTATCTATTTCTATTCCGAGAAACAATTTTTCTATAATTTCTTTCGAAATTAGTTCATAAATTAAATAATAATATTGCGCAAAAAAAAAAATTATCTGTTTCATATACTGAATATTCTCAAATAGTTTTTGAAAATAACGGTTTTATGAGAGACGTTTTGCCATATCAGAATGATATGGCAAAACGTCTATATCATTATCGTCTATATCATAACGTCAATATCATTCTGATTCGCAATTTAACAAATTTCTTTCTGAAATTTTACATTTGTTAAGAGCTTGTTTTCATTTTTCGGATTTTAAACAAAAATCCATATTACTGTATGCTTATTTTGATACCAACCATATTTGTTGTCATTGTTTGCTTCAAAGAAAGATTTTAAAGTGTCTGTTGTATTTGTACTTGTGTATAAATTCGTGTACTTTTTTATATTTAATATTACATAACAACTATAATTGACAAGATTTATTATTTATATAACAAAATAGAACATATGACTGGAATACAACATAAAATTTTAATATTATTTTATATGAATAATTATGTATAATAAAAGATTTCACTGATACAAACTGAAAATTAAATTTGAATAAAATAGCTTGTAAAAATATTTTTACATTATACTGTCACTACTTAAATACTATTTCATTTTTGAGGAAACATGTTCTCATCATTCACAAACCATGGTAGAAAATTATTTACCTAAATCAGATATAATATGTTTATGTTGTTTAATATAAAAAATGTTAGAATCTGTTAACAATCCTGATATGTTTGTTTACGGAAATAACATTGGTACTGTTATTAAGAAAATGAACATACAATGACACAGCGATTGTCTAAAATCTCCCTCTCATATATTAGCTTCAACATGTAAAAAATTTGCTTAGTAACCTTAGTTACAACTTATGAGACATATGTTGAAAACAAACAATACAACATCCATTATTTTGAAACTCTCTCATAAATCTTCGTTAGCCTTGATTACAACAATCCTGTACGTTCTTGATAGAAAGAATATGTTCAGCAAATGACGTTTTGTTTAATTATACTTTTATTCAAAGCACAAAATACTATATAGGAAAAGTTATTAGAATGCAACCCAATACTGTATTATTATTATTATGACGAATACTCTCCAAAACCCCACATAAATTTGGTTAAATTCACTGATACAAAATACTGAAAAAAATTGAATATCATTTTTCATTACAAAATATTCAATCAAAAAATGGTTAATAATTGTTAATTATAAAAGAAAATTATTAATCTAATTTAAAGTTTACAATAATTCATAGTGTTTAAAAAATTTTCCTCATAAAATGGAGCAGCATCCACATTTTTCAGGATAATCGGGAATGTGGACCCATTTTTCAAAGCCGTAGACATGGAATAATCCTTCGTGCGCTTTCCACTTGTAACGAACGGCAGCTACTGGAATCATGTACACCCTGTGCCTCTGAAATCATAAAATTATATATCAGAAATTGGCGCGAATACATTTTAAGTACTACTTTTTAATAATTTTCATAATAAATTTTCAACAGATATTACACAGACCATAGATGTCATGTAATCAATTTGGCACGATTTTGAATTTGTTGGCGAACAAGACTTCTAGTTTCCTCGGAATGATCGTGAGTATTCAACAACTTTCTTTTTTGGCAAACCCACTGATTGTGTCAGAACAGGGTACTTTCGAATACTTTAACAAATTCTATTCATTTTAATTTGAAATTTTGTCAAAGTAGTAGTAGCAGTTTATGCAATTTAATTTCGTGACAATTTTGAGGTTTATCTTTCGATTCGTTATTTTATATTTTTTTTTTTATATAGTTTGTATATAACTGATATTGATTCTCAGTATTTTAGTTGATAACTTTTATTTATTGCCTTATAAACAATTATGTACACAAAATTGCTCTATAGTAAATCAGTATTTATCTCGATATTTTGTGTTATTAATATTTACTTATTTTAATGAGCTTCACTTTATTCATTTAAAATATGATTTTTGCTTCTGTCAGTTTTTATAGCACTCCTACAGATTTTTAAATGCTCTATTTATTACAGATCTTTACATCATAATAAATTCTGCTTATATATCATAAAGGTAAATACGCATAACTGTTTATCTAATTAATTGTTAGAAAATTTAATTTATAATTTCAGATTAGTATTTACATTTGCTCGTTTCCATTTTTATACTTCCATTTATAAACACTTTATTTG
>JAPDSC010100164.1:480610-496983 GCA_026290005.1 Latrodectus geometricus | reverse complement strand
CTCTTGCGGTTTTTTGTTTGATTAATTCAGTGACGAGTACAAGGTTTTAAAAATGGAAGACAACAAACAGAAAATTCGATACATTTTCGTTTTTCTCTTGTAACGGCGAATAAGATAGCCGGGTGACTAAAACTGTGAAAGGTGTTTATCGTGCTATATAAGACTGTAACAACCAGTTACGTACAATTTTTGTTTCGTCGATTCCGTTCGGGTATTTTTGATGTTAGAGATGCACCTTCCATGTGGATACAGTATCGTCGAAAATGTCTATAAAATATCAAAAATGATCTAAGTTAACCGCATGTCAGCAGTCGTAACGCGCAAGACCTAAAAATCTATATGAAAGCTGTTTTAAACCTTTTTACAAAGTGAATCCAAAAGAAGTTACATAAAGTTCACGTAAAAATAATGGATTTCTTTTTCCCCAAACTAATAATATAACTTATTTTGAAATTTACTATGCATACATAATTTTAACATTTATATGAACCATAAAAATTTTAATTTACGGTAAATATACATAATGATCATTCATACTCAAGAAATATTTGTCTTTAAAATGCAAATTTTCAATATTTTTTCCTTAAAATGTCTTTTTTTTCCCCCACTACGGTTATAAAACTATTAAATATGTCTCTATGTAAAATTTTTATTTTACTAGAAAACAGAATTCATAAGTTGAAAATATAAACGAAACATTTAAATATTTTTTTGTGATAATTTTATATATGTGTATATATTTGAGATAAAAAAGTATACATAAATATATTTAAATGCTAAAATAGCATTATGATGAGATTTTAGAAGTTATTAGAGTTTTTTCTTTATCAGATCACACTCGTTTATTTTATTGCAACGTATATTTTTTATTAGAAGCATAAAAAAAATTGTTCTAGAAATTTATTATCTTCTAAGACTTCTAAGATTATTTATTCTCCTAATTTATTATCTTCTAAGTCTCATCATTTTCAAACTTGAAATCATAATCCAAGAAGTCGTAATTTTAGTTGCATAATTCAGAAATACATAAATATGAAATTAATGGTATTTTAAAACAAACATTAAAAAAACTATCAACAGAGGAAGTAATTAATCGATTTTACATTCTATATTTGACTCTAGAAATCTTATATTGCAGGGCTTCGAACCGGAACTGAACCGAAAAAAAATATCGGTTTATTTCGGTTCGATATATCTTTCATTTTGTTACTGTTACCAACTTATCAATATTTTCTAATTTAACGTCAACTTTATAATTATCATTACATGTATACTACTTCTCGATTTCCTATATTGATATTCACTAGTATTTTTCTGTTTCAGTTTCGCATGAAACTACTTGTAGAAGACATATTTAATTCAGTTGATTAAACTAGAAGTATAGATGATTTTTTAAGAAAAATATTGAGTTATATATACAAATATCGACAACGGTCCGATATTTTATTGACATTGATTTAAACTGACAGCAGCTGAAGGAGTTTTATTTGAAGTTTTTGGAATAAGGTGCCTAAATTGATAAATCGGAGAAAATAGGACTTTCCTTGGTCTCATTTTTTTTTTCTGTACTATTCTATATTTGTTTCTTTAAATATACGTTACCATTATAAGTGCTGACTGATTATTAAGTAGTTGTAAGGATTTAATATTTTTTTAGCAGTTAAAGTAATTTATAACTGATCTGTCAAAAATTATTACCCAATATATAAAAATATGGCTACTTAATAGATAAAAGTTAAACAAAAATCCTGAATAAATTAATGCCGATTATAAAGGTAAATCACTTTTAAAAGTTTAAAAAAAAATTTTAAAGCAATAGCTTGTAGAAAGAAAGCACAATAAATTGATGAATGCTGTTAAAGATATTTTTATTTTTAAAATTATTATATCATAGGTTATAATGTTAAAACACCAGTCGCTCTACATATTCAGGAGACAGAGCATTTTTTTTTTTGTTGTTGTTGCAAATCTGTCTTGTCTCAGAAAAAATAAGCTCACTGTAAAAACACTGCTTAGTGGTGCACATAAGAATTTTTTTACAATTTTGCCTGAAGAGAGAAAAGTATTTTAAGTGCATTTTTCCATTTTTGTAAAATGGAAAGAAACTATAAAGCTAATAAAATTTTCTAATAACATAAGCTACATTTTTTTTAATTAAAAAATAAAAATGAAGTAAAGTTGGGAAATGTGAAACTTTTATATTACTCAAGGAATTTTCACTACGGCGAACAGACAAACAATAGGAAATTATTAGATAGTAGAATATCGAGAAGAAATAGATTAATGAATCACTTTTAATTTCATATTGGCTAATTGCACATTTTATTAAAAATTGTCTTTAGGGTGAATATTTAGTTACATTTCAAATTGAAATAGAATTTATGATTATATGCTTCAAATTCATGTTTTCATTTCAATAAATGCAAAATTCTTCATGAGCATATAAGTGGAACTTTTTAAAACCAATTACTGGGTACTCGGAAGAATAGTAAATGACCGAGTACTCGGTACAGCACTAATTATTACTTAATTTATATTTGAGGGGCAGACCCTATTCTATAGCTATAATTTAATAACTGTTTACTTTGGGAATGACAGAGTTGAAAGATAAATATACTGGAATTTATATTAAAAATATGGTTGAAAAAGTACTAGAAAAATATAATATCGATATTCAGCAAATTTATTCAATTACTACGGACAATGGAGCTAATATGATTTCATTTGTCAACTTATTAGGATCCGAAATTGAAGACGAAGTTATCGAAATGGAAAATGAAAATTTCGAAACTAGGGATTACTTTGAAGATGGAGTATTTTTTGATAACAATTTTTCTTTTAATAAACTAATCGGAATAAAATGTGCTGCACATACATTGCAACTAGCAATTAAAGACTCTATGAAAAAACATCGATTTCAATGAATTTATTTCTGATGCTAGGGGGTTGGTGAAAAAGCTGCGCATTCCATCTCTTATGTTAAAATTTAAAGACGTTAATACTAAAAGACCAATTTTGGATTGTCCAAATAGATGGAATAGTACATATAATATGTTAAAATCTTTATTGGAATGCAAAGATTTTAGCTCATCTTTAACGGAACATAATTTAGATTACTATTTTGCAGACAGTAAATGGGTGAAATTAAAATTAATTGTTGATACCCTACAACCCCTAACGGAAGCAACTTTGAAACTACAAAGTGAAGAATTAACTTTAAGCGATTTTTACGGAATTTGGACACATTGCAAAATAAAGTTACGAAATTTTAAAAATTTCTTTGCAGATATTTTATATAATCAGTTATCTAACAGGGAAGCATTGTTAATAGAAATTGATAGTTTAGTAGGAGCAGTTTATTTGGACCCGAGTTATCAAATTTTGCTTTCCACGTCACAAAAGGTACAGGCTGTGCAACATTTAAAGAATATTTAGAACAAATTACAATTTTTTTAAAAGTCCATTTCAATAGTAAACGAGGAAACAAAATCTTCTACTGAAAGCGATGAAAATGAAGACGATTTAGAGACTTTTTTATAAAGTAAAGAATTGGCAATAATAAAAACACATAGAACCTCTATTTCTACCGAGATAGACATTCATTTTAAATAATTTTGACAATGTACGAAAGCTTGGTATAAAGCATAATATTTTAGATTTCTGGGAAGAGAATAAAATTACATATCCGTACTTGTATAATATTGCAATGGTGGTTTTGGCAGCTCCAGCTACACAAGTTAGTGTTGAAAGAGCGTTTTCAGGTTTGAAATTTATTCTCCGAGACAACAGAAGTACTCTCAGTGAGACCACGTTAGAAGATATTAATAATTAGAGGCAATTTTTATATGTTAAATTAATAATATATTTTTTACATAATTATTGCAAGGCCAAGTGCACGATGTGAGAGTCAAACGACGAATGTGGGTAATCATAAACCTAGTTGTCAAATGCGATTTTGATAATGGATAACAATGCCAATGCTCGCCGTCCTCTGCTCACCGCTCTTATCGTACCTGCTGTTTGTATCAATTCACATAGTGTACCAATTAAAAAAAGAATAAAATCTTCTAAATGTTGATAGAATTACATTTTTTGTTTATGATAGAATTATATTTTTAGTACAAATAAGAATATACATAAAATGAAATTATTTATTTGGAACTGAAACGAAAACAGTTATTTTTGGCGGAGCGAAAACCGGAACTGAACCGAAAACCGTAATTTTTGGCGGAGCGAAAACCGGAACTGAACCGATATTAATATTTTAGTTGAACCGGAACGAAAACCGGAACAAAAAAAAATTACGGTTCGAAGCCCTGTTATATTGTGAACATTATTTAATATAATAATGAGTACTTATAGATAAGTACCTTTGGTTTTATATAGGAATAATTATAAACTTATGAAAAAGCAATGTATTTAGGTTGAATAAATGGAATATTTATTCACGAATAAATATATCTTGGAATATTAAATGTACCAAAGAATAAATATACTTAGGGGAGTAGTTTTAATTTAATAATTTAATACTTGCCCTATAACGAATTTTATAAAGTAAATACTTACGTTCTTTCTCCACTATCGCATTTATTGCAGTCTCCATCAAAGTCATCTGTATACAGAGGATTGTACTTATTTCCGTGGCAGTATGGACAGAATTCCTGTTATGATAGCAAGAAAATTATAAAGCAGTTTTATTTTTAAGAAATCAACTGCAATAATCAAAAATGCTTCATTCACACTAAAATATATTAAAAACGATTTAAAAATATATATATTTTATCACGAAATTAAATATTAACTTGATAAAATATCAAGAAAGCAATCCGTTAATACATTTTAATAAAAATTTTATTTTATAAAATTGTTATATAAAAATTAAATCTCTACATGAAAATGATTACCTTTTCTTCGGTAGAAATTGGGATCTTTAAAGAGCAAAAAAAAGCTTGATTTTAGTAAGATAAAATTATATTCTAACGCTCAACTTCTAACGTCATCATTCAACAAGCCACTAAGATTCTAATGAAAAATCCCAATATTTCCTGGGTTGCTTTCAATTTATTCATTGAATCCAACTGATCACGATCATTTTAATCAAGCGTCTGTTCTGCAAACAGGTGCAAAGCTTTTTTGGAATTAAAACACGTCAATTCTTGTGCATCATTCATGGCTTCGATATTTGAAAGTACACAGAGATAAAGCTGTGCTCACTTTTGTATTTGTTAGTATTCAAATATGTATATGGAACAGAATAGGAAATATCTTACACGTGGAAGATTTCAGAGTGGCAGATTCTGGTTAACCATAGTAATGCTATTAAAGATAACCAAAATAGAGTAAATTATGTATTTTGTAAGATAAAAGAATAATTATCTGAAATATTATGCTCCAAAACACAAAAATAACAAATATGGTAAGTATAGTAAAAAAAAAACTGAAGAATCTTTTCCTTTTTACACAAAAAAAAGATATTTTCGAATATTTTTAATTTTTCAGAGAATTCTAAAAAGACATGCATACTTTAGTTTATAATATGTCGTAATAGTAAGTATTACAAAATTTAAAATTTTGAATTTATTCTCTTTTGAATCATGTTAATTGAAATGTTTAATTTCATATATTACGTATATAGGAGGGTGAAAATGTGCTTTAGGTCCCCAGCTTGGCGCGTTTTCAAAATCGCCGATGCCATGGCGAAAATTCTACCGCTATTTCAAAGTGAAACTTAATTAGCGACCAATTAAAAGGCTAAAACAAAAGAGTAATTAATGAGCATGCGCGAAAAAACGCTTCAAATTCGTGAGTTGGCGAAGTAGGGGACCTAAAGCGCAATTTAACCTATAGGAGATATATCTGTCATTATAAATGACAATTTTTACCATAATTGACAATGTCATTACAAATAACAAATTTAATTACCATTTAAATTATAGAACCGACCACTAAAAGTTTGTACAAACATTTGCATTATTCAAAATAAATAGATATTTTAAAATTCACTTATTATTTAAGATTTAATATATCTTATATGGAATGTCTCAATCATTATTTAAAAGAATCAACAATACAAAATAGGTTAGGTTAAGTTAGGTTATAATGAACATTTTTGGAGCTCTATGCTAATATGCTTGCAGCTCACATTGAAGAAGAAATCTGGAGATAATTTTTTGTTACACACTTAAACACACATGCTAGTGTGTTTATTTGTATAACAAACTCACTTATATAACCGGAATTATTTTATTTATATAACAAACCCACTTACACCGGAACCCGTTTATAAGGTAAGCAACCATTCACACTTCATTGATACAAGGAAAGGACAAAGATAGGGGAGAGAAAATACATCCATGCCCGAAACGGGATTCGAACTCAGACCTCCCTATCCGCAGTCATGCACTATGACCACTAGACAGAGTAGGTGGCCAATACAAAATATAGTGAAAATTATCTGAAAGAAACAGACTGCCAAGGGGGAAAATATTTCGTTTTATGCATACATCTTTTATGTAAAAGCAAAATTCTTTAATTTTTTTTTTAATTTTAAGTACACTTTTAATTAAAGTTCATTGATTTTATAATGATATTCTCCCCTTTTTATCAGATCAGAGTATTAGAAAGAAGAATAATATAATTATATTTTTAATTATTATAAACGAAATCGAAATGAATTGTGTTTGAGTGTGTTTCTTATTTAAAATTCCTTCAAATTATTAGAAGGAAAAATGGTAAAGAAACTATGATTACAAAATATTAAGAATAAAATACAATCGTAATGTTTCTATAATTTTGCATCGAATAAATTGGCGTGGGAAAGATTGAAATAGCAAAAAGAGGCATTCGTATTATTCTATTAAAAATGATTAATTTATGAATCGTTTTATAAATATCACTAAAAGAAAAATAACTTTTTCCTTATTTTTCATTCAAATTTTCATGATTGTATTATTTGTAAATGTTTAAATATAGTCAATATAGAATATTTATTTATATATTTAGTTACAGCCATAAAATAGAAATAAAAAATTGAAATATCAATAAAAGTATAACAGATAGAAGAATCACCAAAATATAAGCAATAATTATATATATATATATATATGTTTTGCCTCTCGATAATATTTTCGAGAGAGACACTTTTACTAATATTGTTACTAATACTAAAATTGTAGAAAGGTAGTTGGTAAACTTTGGAATATCATTTTTTAGGGCAATTTTACCTTTAATATTTTTTTGTCTACTTCTTTCAAAATTTTCTTTATACTTCAATTCGAAAACACTATTGTTTCTCCACCTGCGACAAATTCTCAACGGAATCAACTCAATCTCTTTCAAAAAAAAAAATGAAATTTTATAATTAAAGTTGTTCAAGTGAAACGGAATAAGAGAGTTCAAACATTAATAAGAGTTTTTCCCCTTTGTTTGACCTAACGTACAAAGGGAAGAGCTGAATTTTTTCTCCTTTTTATTTTCTCAAATACGGTGAGCATAAAAAATAAAATTCAAAACCACAGTTCTTTCCCATCATATGTCTAATAACCTTGGGGCTCCGACTATTGTTCTCAAAATGTCTGGAATGCTTGCACGTGCCACTTCGTTGTTCAAGAATGAATCAATCTCTCGGATGTAATATAAAAAGGAAATCGAACCAAAAATTTAAAAAAATATCAGATCATAAAAAAAATTTAAAAACAGAAAAGAAAACTATTTGCCCGAAACAAAAGTTCGAAAAAGGAGATTTTTGTAAATTTTAGTTCGTAAATGGGAGTTAAAATTATCATTGCATCTATGGTGTCACGGCCCCTAAAACCACTAAATCGTAAAAATGTGAGTTTCCGTAAATTAGAGGTTTGTAAAAACAAGAATCTATTATATATATATATTATATTAAACTAAATAAACATATTATATCTGTTTTAGGTAAATAATTTTCTGCCATAGTTTGTTAATTATGAATGCATATTTCCTCAAAGGAAATAGTTTTTAAGTGGTGACAGTAATAAAAATATTTTTACGCATTATTTTATTCAAATTTAATTTTCAATTTGTATCAATAAAAAATTTTACTATACATAAATATTTATATAATATAATATTAGTTTGGGGAAAAAGTAATCCATTATTTTTTCGGTAGACATCTGTGGTGATCGATATCTCGTTCAGTATCTATTAAACAATTTCAGATTTATACTCATTGGAAAGGTGACATTTGACACTAAAATATTCTCTTGCGGTTTTTTGTTTGATTAATTCAGCTATGAGTAAAAGGTTTTAAAAATGGAAGACAACAAATAGAGAATTCGATACATTGTAGCTTTTCTTTTATAATGGTGAAAATGCTAGCCAGGTGGCCAAAATTGTGAAAGGTGTTTATATATAAGGTACTATATAAGACTGTAACAACCAGTTACGTTCAATTTTGTTTTGTCATTTTTTATCTTAAAGAGGCACCTCGCATGGATACAGCATCGTCGAGAATGTCTATATATCAAAAATTATCGAAGCTGACCATATGTCAGCAGTCGTAGCTTCGCTCAAAACCTAAAAATCTATATGAAAACTGTTTGAAACCTTTTTACAAAGCAAATCCGAAAGAAGTTACATAAACTTGACGTAAAAATAATGGATTTCTTTTTCCCCAAGCTAATATTAGTTTGGGGAAAAAGAAATCCATTATTTTTACATGAACTTTTTGTAACTTCTTTCAGATTCGCTTTGTAAAAAGGTTTCAAACAGTTTTCATATAGATTTTTAGGTCTTGTGCGAAGCTCCGACTGCTGACATGCTGTCAAGTTTGATAATTTTTGATATTTTATAGACATTCTCTACGATGCTGTATCCATGCGATGTGCATCTTTAGCATCCAAATACCCAAACGGAATCGATGAAACAAAAATTGTACGTAACTGGTTGTTACAGTCTTATATAGGACGATAAGCACCTTTCACAATTTTAGCCACCCGGCTATCTTTTTAGCCGTTACAAGAGAAAAACGAAAATGTATCGAATTTTCTGTTTGTTGTCTTCCATTTTTAAAACCTTGTACTCGTAACTGAATTAATGAAACAAAAAACCGCAAGAGGATATTTTAGTGTCAAATGTCACCTTTCCAACGAGCATAAATCTGAAATTGTTTGATAGATACCTCACGAGATAGCGATCACTACAGACATCTACCGAAAAAATAATGGATAACTTTTTCCACAAAATAATATTTTTTTTTATGTATAGTATTCAGTAATTTTTTCATGCATGGAAGTACCATTGTGTTTATTTCTATGCACGAAAGAATGATCAAGAATATTTCCTCAATTATTTAAAATGTTATTAACAATAATAATTAGGAATTTATGAATATTTCAAAGCGTACTGGTATAATCAAATCTGTTTAGCTATGACATACCCATCCTTGGCCAAGACAGGTGGGACATTCGTACTTCCCTTCGCCATCACATTCCTCACATGTCTCCACGACAGCTGTGTGGGGCAGCTCGATTTGGAAGACATAGTTCTTGAAGTATGTCGGAGGTGCCGCTTGAACCTCCCATATATCTGGAGGTGGATTGTCATCATCTTGTCTATCGATGAAACCATTCTGAACTGTAGAGAAAACAACTCATGAAGAACCTGTACTATATCATAATTGTATTTCTAAAGTAAAATTTTTAAATTTGTTAATAGTTGGAAAAAAAGTTTAAGTCTAAGTTCCAAAAATAAAATTCCGAAACTGAAATTTGAAATTAAGATGAATTGGTTTTAAAAATGTACTCATTGTCATTCAACGTAGCATATTAAGAAGTAATTACCAATTCAGTGGCCACGGAGGCCTGGTTGGTAAGGGTGTCGTTCTTGGTGAGTTCGAATCCCGGTTTAGCCGAAGATCCGTCGTGTTCTCTAATGGCGACTGGAGCACGTAAAATATGTCGGATCGCAATGTCCTCCGTGTTCCCAGTCTAAATTAATACCTCTGGGGATGGTTGGAGCCAGCTATGGGTCTTTTCTGGTTTCAATCTCTAAATTGGAAGATTCAGATGGTGCTGCCATCTATGAGCCAAAAGTCGTACTTCCACCTCGTATGAGGGTGCTGTATTCAAAAAAAATGAAAGACGCTCTCTCTCTGACTTCATTCTCCTAGTCTTTGACTGGCGGGCTTGGCGTTGCCAAGTATCATTAGTAACAATAACAAAACTTAGTATGTATTTTGTAATTAAGAATAGTAAAGAAAAAAAGGCCAGTTTTAAAAAACTGTTGGTGTCAAATAAAGCTATCGTTCTTATGTAATTTACGGAGTGTTGGGGTAAATTATGGATGCTTACTTGCTATGATGACTACCTAGATATGTCGCCAAACCTGGTGACCGGAAAATAAATAATATGACGACTACCTAAAAATCTTATACGCTAACATAGGTTATAGAGGGTGCTAAAATAAAGAGTATTGTGTAAATACTATTAAAATCGTATTGTCTCGCCAATGAAATTCTTTACCGCCAAATATCACGAACATAATTGTCATAGTACATAAGTACCAAATTATGTTTTACTGTTTGGAATGGAAAATTCAGACCTTCTATTTACAATATAAAAAATACCATATGAAGTCAATTTTTGAATATTTTTGAAAAGGAGTTACTGTAAGCTCCTGTTCTAGAATGTAGACATTTATTTTTTAGCATTCATTTTCCCCGTATTTCAATTCATGTTTCATTAGCATACATTCATTAGCAATTTACGATTCCTTTACAATTATACTCAATACTTCTAAAAAATTGTGTGAATAAAGAAATCATAGAAAACAATTGTCAAACAATCAATAAACCATTATAATGTCTGATTACATGAAGTAAGGCATCAATCTATAAAACAAAATTTAAATACATTACTTTGTAATCGTTTTACTAAAGTCATTATTAAATATGTATTATTATCACTGTTTATCGAAGTCTGTTGAATTGTCAATGCATATTGGAGTATCTGACAAGAGACAAGTTAATTCCTGGACAATGATTATGGTAATAAATTGACAAGAACTATTTTGTAATTTTGTGCGTGATCTCGTTTACTTACATCTTTGAAGATCTTGCATTAACCAAAATAACCATTTTATTCTAATTTTTTATTTAAATTCATTTTATGAAGAAGAAAATCTGCTAATAATTTCGATCAGCACATTTAACAATCGAACTGTGTGTAATCAAGCCAAATCAATAATTCAATACTCTTAAAAAATATTTAAAGCATTTTTATGGAAAAACAAAAAAAAAAATTGATCATTTTTATTTAAAAGATTTTGGTATGATCCTTATACAAAATACACAATTCATATTGTATTTAACTACTTATTATGTTCTAAAAAATCAAGACATTTTTTGTCAACAATTAACACATTCTTGATCCCAATATAATAATTTTTGATAGATTATTTAGCGCCATTTTTTAATGAGATTATTATTTTTTAATGAGATTTTTTATAGGATTATTCAACCTCTAATTTTTTTGTAGCACTCTTTAATTTTATGACGTAGTTTTTCATTTTTCCTCTTTCGTTGTAGAACTGAATTATTTTTTTATTCAATATAAGTGAACAAAATCTTTTTTATTTTTATATATTTGTGACTTAAATCACTATTATAGAGAAAAAAAGATTTGCTAATTAAACTTATTAAGTTAAAGACCATACACAAAAGTCAACTTTTTAGAACTCAATGAATAAATACACATATACCACAATAGGTACTCAGTATTTAGTGCAAAACAAACGTCTCTGAAAAAGATCAAGATAAAACAAATTACTTATATATTTTATCATTTTAAGTGAAGAATCTTAGATTTTGTTATTAATCTACAAATGATATTAATTGTCATTTGACAAGTGTTTCAAGTGCTTTATTATATATCTTTTTTTTGTGATTAACCAGCTTTTTTAACTAAAAATAATGACACTTACGAAATAAAAAGTTATTAGGAAAATAATATACATCATCACACTCTGCTTACAAACATATTCTAAAGTAAATACTGGCAACACAACACAAAATTATTTTAATTGTTGACTGATAATAACTTCTCTTGGTAATTTGAATTGCTAATATATAACTAAACTTTTAATGACTAATAAACTTATTTGGCACATTGTTTTTATTTCATGTTATTTTCTGGTTAAAAACTATTGGGCTAATTTTTTTTTTTTATCCATTTGAAATATAATCTTCATTGAACTCACTGAAAAAATAATGATCAATATTACTTGTAAATTTAACTTTAGAGGTGAATTTCATTTAATTTAAAATGTATTATCAAAATCTATATAAAATTTAGAATTTTATAGCATTACGAAAAAATTTAAAAAGTTGATAACTATACTAACAATTTTTTTTTTTTATCTCATTTGTCTAAGAATTCAAGTTTTAACTATTTAAAGTATACAATTAGAACACATGGAAAATATAAATGCTTTATAATAAAAACAATTAATGAAGCGTAGCTATTTCACTAGTTATTTCATAAGTTAAATGAGTTTTATTTATATATGAAATTACTCTCAAAATGCACTATAAGTAATTAAGTCATAAAATTATATAAGGTAGATTTTACGTACTTGAGTACGGCTCTGAAATCCAATTTGTAGTTCGCATTTCAGTAAATGTTTCCAAAACATACTAAAAATAAGACAAAATAAGTATTACAAACAAAAATTAATTTATTTGAATATAATAAACAATTTTATGCTACAGTATAAGATTTTTCATTTAAATTCCTACAAGTTTTCATGGAACTTTTTGAATAAAATGAGCACTATTATAGCACGGTCAGTATTTTAGAATAAGATTACACAATTTTAACTCTTCAACGATAACTATGAAGTTTTAAAAATTTTGACCTAAATTCTGAAATAATGAAATTTTTATGTAAATTAAATTGAAATTAATTGTTATAAAAAAGTTGGGAGGCATCTTAATGAAGGATAATTAAAGTTGAAAAATTCATTTAAAATACCAAATATGTTTTCAACATCATATCAATTAATTTAATATCGTATCAAAAAACTGTGATACACAAAAATAAACAATTGATATCGCTTAAATGTTTGTCCCAGATAACTAAGTTCAATTAAGAATGGGGCTACTTAATTTTTAAGAGAAAAACCCATTATATGTAATCAAATTAACAAAGTTGGAAAAGATCTTTCCCTTAGCCCCTACAGTTTGCTTTCATATGAATATCGTTGCATTTAAACAAACTTTCTTGAAAAATAAACTCAAAAAATAATGCTCTGACTCACATCAATAGAGTTCAATACTTCTTTACTAAACATTTCATCAGTTGCAAGAAAATGTCTCACATTATTTTTCAATTATGATATCTAGCAATTTTAATCTCGTTCTCCTAAAATCCAGAATAATAACTAATAATATTAACCATATCTAAAAATCATTTTGTAATTTAATGGCCAAGAACTAATTATTGACGAAACGCAATGATTTTCACTTCATGTTCTAATCTTCAGAAAAGTGAGATTCAAATTTTATTT
The DNA here is from genome assembly GCA_026290005.1 of Latrodectus geometricus. Classification (NCBI taxonomy): domain Eukaryota; kingdom Metazoa; phylum Arthropoda; class Arachnida; order Araneae; family Theridiidae; genus Latrodectus; species Latrodectus geometricus. Next base: position 483,450 of record JAPDSC010100164.1, on the reverse strand, counting down.
AATGATATTTTACACTTAGTACTAATCTTATATGTAACATTATATAGACTAGCATTAAATTATATAATTTTTGTTATTTCTAAATTCACTATAATATATATATATATACATTTATTGCATTTTATAATTGTTTAAAAGTATTTAATTTCCTTTTCCAAAAATAGTTTCGTTTAAATTATTATCAATATGTTTTGATATAAACAGCTTTTAAAATAAAAAAATAATTCAATTCATATTTAACCGAAAGAACTTACCTGAAATGCTATGGTGTGTTTAACGCTTGTAATAATCATGTCTTTGGCTGCTTTTTTACCATAGCAACAGTGCGTACTGACTTCCTCCAATAATGCTTCTCGAATTTCATTTTCTTTAAACTCTGGTATACTAGAAAAATCTTTCAATTAGTGGTTTTCAATAATACAAAATTACGTCAATAAAAAGTATTTTTGGTAAAATATTTATATGCATTCTTTTTGTTATCGATGGAAAATATATACATATATTCTAAGGCTTTTTTTTTTTTTCCTTAAACAAATTTTTTTCAACTTATTTGAATAATTTTTTTATCAATTATTTTCTTTAGAAGGAATATAAATTAGCATTAAATACATTTTTAGTTTTGACAAATATTCACGAATTGTTTTCTCCTTTTTCAGTATTGAAATTAATTTAATAATTACGCCAAACAATGACGCTTTAATCTAAAAACAATTTTAGGAACAGCAAGCAGTTACAATTTTGTACAAAATCATTGAGCAAATTAAGTCAAAAGAACATTTTTTAGGAAAATGTTTCTAATTTAATTCTATGATTTAAAACAACTGCATCTTTAAATAGAATGATGAAAAAAAATAAAAAAAAAAAATTTTCGGAAAAGATCGGTTTTAAAAAAAATAATTTTGAATATAATATTTTGTTTAAATTTAAGAATAATATGAAATGATATATTACTCAACATAATGACTTTGTCCTTTTTAAATTATTTGTTAGGAAAAGCAACCAAATAGTATTTTTTATATGGTATAAACATTTTATATAATTATATTTTTATATTTAAGTTCGTGTAAGTGATTCCCTTTATATGGTTTAAATTGTGTGAGTGATCAAATTTTTTGATTTCATATAAAAGTTTAATTGAGTAATAATTGTGATTCTCTAAGAATGAGTGATTTAAATTTAACATTTTTTTTCTACAATAATTTAGAAAACAATGAAAAATTAAAATATATATGATTGCAATATAATAAAGATCACACATTGTTATCTAAATTTTCAATTATTTATTTTTCAGTATTTTAGAACAAATATTTATTTATTTAACCCCAAAAGAAATTTATTTTCAAACTTTAATTTCAGAGAATTGTTTAAAAAATTCATAATTTTTTGTGTTTTCAAAAGATTTGAAATTATAATTTACGTAGAGGAAATCCAACTTTGTCTTTTATTATAATAAAGTCTTAGAAATAAATTATTTTTATTGAATATCTCTTTATGAAAATTTATTAATATTAAATAACTTACGTTGGCAACGGGCACTTTTGAGCTTCTACATCTGATTTGTACGGTAAAGATAACTGTGTAATCGCTAAAAAAGGAAATTGTTTTAAAAAGTTATTACTTTAGAAATGCATGGAATAATTTTCAATCAAACAATGCATCAGGATTTCATTCACATTGAAATTATGTACATTGATGGTACATTCTACAATTGATGGTTATCAGAAGAAATTACTGCGCGACGCTAAATTAATTGTGGTAAGATGAAGAAAATAAAATAAATTCGTTCAAGTTCTACTTTCCCTAAATAACAGATTTTTTAATTTTATGATTCTGCATTTCAAGCTTTAAATTAGAAACAATCCTTTTAGAAATATTTTACTTAAAAGTCGTTCGGAAATACAAATAAGCTAGAATTCATGATTTATAAAATTTTTCTATTTGAAGTAGTCTTGAGAATACAGTTCTAAAAATATATAATTACTGTAAATAATTCAATAAAAATAAGATTCTAATAAATTACTTGCGATAAGTAATAATAATTTAAATAATCTAAGGAAATATGTTTGGTTACTTAATAAATAAACAACGTTTTTCACTGTTTTAAATATAATTTATAAATATTAAGTATAAAATTTCGAGTTATGTGTTAATAAAATAAATTACTTTTAATTAAATAAAATACGAAAATTCTTTAAAATTTAATAAATTAATCAAATATGTAAGTACTATCAGATAAATAGATAAATTACTATGATTCTCAATATTTAAACTGATATTTTCGTAAGCAATATTAGAATATTGCTTAAGAAATAATATTGCTTAAGAATAAGAATAACTGAATTCTTTATAAGAGATAGAATTATATTATTATGTTAAAATATGGAGGAATATATTTCGTATAGAAAAATAAAATTAAATAAAATCTAATTTATTAAATGATCAAAATATCAAACTTCAAAAACAAAAACTATTGCAAGCAGTAGCAGAATACATAAGAAAAATAAAGTTAAATAAGTTTTCCATGAAATATTATTTTATAAATGGCCAAACCATCAAACTTCAAAAACAAAAATTATTACAAGTAGTATCCTTATAAAAAATATTTTGCTTAAAAACTAAATATCCTCGTGATGAAAATAGAAATATGTGATTAATTTTTGAAAATATTTACCGAGCAAATGAAATTAGCTAAATGTAAAAAATTTGCTATAAGAGTTTATTCGCACTTATATTTCTTAAAATATAATTTCATTAATGACTCGAAATCATATTAAGTAATAATCCATAATTTTACATTGAAATTAACTAAATAAACATTAAATAATATTTCATCAATATTC
>JAPDSC010100164.1:393355-480600 GCA_026290005.1 Latrodectus geometricus | reverse complement strand
ATATTTCATCAATATTCTAGTTAACTGAATTAAAATATAATCCATAAATTTACATTTAAATTAACTAAATAAACATTAAATTAAATATTTCCTCAATATTCTAGTTAACTAAACTAAAATACAAGACCATAAATATTGTGCGAAAATGAAATAATTATGAAAAATATGTCGAAAAAATATCATTCTTACGAAATAATCACTAGTAATTTTTTTAAAAATATTTTAAGCATTTGAAAATATTTAAATTTTAGCGAAATGTACCATTGATTGCCCCTCTATTTTTTGTATATTTAAGGAAACTTCATGAAATCTAATTAAATACAATACTGTAAAATTTCTTAATATTTTATAGCTATAACATACAAATCTTTGTTTTTTTTTCTTAGAAATGATATTCAACCGATCGAACTTTAGAATTATATTCTTACCTTCCATGAGTGATGGGTAGATTAGTGAAAATCTGTCAATTCATTTTATTTTAATGAAAACTGATTTATATTCTTTCTATATGCAAACAAAACAGCTTTTCGTAGTACATTGCAGAAACATTTTAAGATTATAAATGAACTGGAGAGATTGAGCTACAGATGGCAAAAAACCATTATTTAAAATAGATTGCAATGGTAGGCGGTGATAAGATTTTATGTGGATATTAAAAGGATTGTCAAGAGAATTATCGATACAAACGACACATATTAAGGAAGAATTCTGAAGGCGAGGATTATATTTAGAAAGAATTTATGATTTACAGCTCAGCGCATAATTAAGCAGTATTTAATGAGTCCATAATGAAAAGATTAAGTTGTTTGCTATGATTGAACGTGATTGGATGCTTGATTTGAAATGTTATCGTTCTGTTCTATTAATAGTTAAAATATATTTTAGAAATATTTATATTGAAACAAACAATTTTATTATAATTATTATCATTACAGTCATTGAAATTTATTTCTTATATTAATGCTGCTAAGAGTTTAAGTAATTTATAATAAACAGATATATCCCAAGTTGATAAAAGAATGTTTTATTACATACTGCGAGTTTGATTTTTTTTTTATAAAAAAAGCTCATTTAAATGAATTCCAGAAAATTTTCTTCATTAAAGATTCTAAAGAATCAAGAAATTGATTACTAAGAAATTTTTAGCACATTTTCTCAATTGCATTTTAAATAAATGTTGAATTTTCGTTACAGAAAAAAATATTCTTAAGGCACATTTTAAAAAATTAAAAGTGTTGTCGTGATATATAATATTTCAGAAAACGTGTGCTATAATTAATTCAGGCTTTATTGAAATTTCATAAATACGAAGCCTTTTCTTTCAAATTTCACTCTTACAAGTATATGAATTTTTAACAAAGCAGCCCTTCTTTATGACAGAAAATATTTCGATTGCAAGATGTAAATCGGAGACAAGTTTGAATATGTCTAAGAAAATTTAATTCGATAGACAGAAATTTTTAAATAAAATTTTTCTGATATATATGGGCTGTGGTAGCCTAGTTGGTTAGGGCGTCTGTCTCACAATCTCCAGGTTGTGGGTTCGAGTCTGGCCGACTAAATTCAGTCGTATTCACTAATAGCGACTGGGGCATGTAAAATATGTCATGGTCCCAATGTACTCCATGTTCTCATTCCAAATTGATACCTCGAGGGAGTTAGAAGCCAGATCTTGGGTTTTCCCTGGCTTCCTGTTTCTCAATAAAAGCGCTCAGATCGTGCTGCCATCTATCAGCCAAAAGTCATACTTGCACCCTCATGAGAGAGTCTTTGTTTAAAAACCAAATACATCGTATTTAAACAAAGGGTTTCTGATATCATTCACCCAACGCTATGGCTAATAATAAGTTATCCCTAATAGTAATTGCCAAGTCTGCAAAGTCACTAGCCTTAAAGAACATAAAAATGCCTACTTTACCAGTTTACTGTAAGAATCAAAAATGATTAAGATGAATGTTGATCTATATCACAAGAATGGTTTGAAACGCAAATTATTCTTTCAATTTTAAAATTGGATGAAAATTGAAGCAAATGGCTTCCGTAAAAAATTCTTGCCATTGATTGAACACACCCTGTCTCATCCATCTGTTCCGATTTTAATAAAAAAAAATAACATCAAAGCTATTTTCTATCATCCAATGTGACCCCACTTTTGCAACGTATGAACCAGATTACAAAATAACTTTACTATAGTAAAATGATCTTATTAGTTTGATCGGAAGAGGGAATATATTCATCAAAGAAAACTTAAAAAATAACGATTAAAAATGTGGTTCACTGGGTTGCTGAAGCGTAATAGAAATGTCCTGAATTTTCAATTCAAAAATCATGGAGTAAACTTTTGACAAATATTATGTTTGAAAAAAAAGCGCAATTGTTACTATTCAAACCCAAAATGATTTACTGCAACTCTTCCAACTTATTCTAGGTGCGAACAAGCTGAAAAAAATTGCCTTCAAGATTGGATTGGAATCGACTACAATGGCTATCAAGAGCTACTCAGTGACAGTAACAGACGTTTCAGTGACAGTTACAGACGACAGAATTATGAAGAAAGTGAAGGAGGCGCCTCAACGGAGATCATTTCACATACAGATGCCATTCAAGAATTGGACTTTGCTATATTGACCAGAATCTGAATCCAAGTCTTTCTGATGCTATATTCATGTATCTCTAATACTACAGTGCGTTATCAAGATGATTCAGTTCGTTACGTCATCGAAAGATTACCAAATTTAGTTCTGCGTCGTAAAATACAGAGCTATATATTAAACATTATATTCAAACATTTGCTAAAAGTATAGCTGACATAAAAGAAAAATCATCTTACCTTTTAAAACTTAGTTATTGATTTTTCTTTTTTTTTTAATCTAATTTCTTCTTCACTTCCCAAGCTGTAAGGATTTATCCGGAATTTCGGGGCTCTGAATTCTCTGGTTCTAGTGTATATGGATCATAATTTCTTCTTCCAGATATTTATACTCTAGGAAAGCAATGTGAGTGTGAGCATTTTAAATTGATTAAAAGGACATTCAATTATGATGATGTAAACAATAAGATCGTATGAGTCATTTCTGTATTCTCTGAGCATTGAGAGTTTAAACATGTAGGCGTCGAGTGCAAAAATAAAAAAACCGTTGAATGAGAAATAAACCAAAACTAAAAGATTATACATACAAAAATTTCTGGATATGATGCTACTAAAATTAATGTATAAATTGCTATTTGTGATTCACGGGAAGGTAATCACATATCTTACCAAACCATAATTAGTTTTTAAAAAGTTTGTCTATTTTACAAGATCTGCCGTATAAATAATCCATACACTATCTATTTATTCGGAAATTCTTAATAGTAATCTAAAAATCTATAAAATATTCGTGGTAAAGTGAATTTATATGGATCGATCAAGAAGTTTCGGTTATAAAGCCGAATGTACAGATTTGGTATGTCATCGATATAAAATTGCCTTTTGCATTTGGGCTATCTTGGCCTAGATTCCAACACCTGTTAAGCAACAAGACATGCATGTTGCGCTTCTACTTTCGATCTGCTCATCTGCGGAATAGACGCTTGGAAATTTCTTCATTTTCTCCTTAGTGACGCATAAATATGCCACAATGCATATGAAAAGTTCTTCAGAAGGCAATAAGAGTTCAAGTGCCTTGAAAATAGCCTTCGATGCCTTAAAGCAGAGGTAGGCATTAAGGGAAAGGCGATCGAATGGTGGACCATCAAGACATTTTGTTTTGATCATCAACATTTTTATGATTCCCATACCAAATAATATTCTTGTTTAACTTTTGATCATCATTGAAGGTGAGCGGGAGATAAATAATGAATGTTAACGTCAACTCGATGAAGGTTGACATCAAATAAACTGAAGCTTGAAAGGAATGATCGTTTTCAGATTATTAGTTTGGGAAAAAAAGTAATCCATTATCTTTTTGGTAGAAAGCTGCTGTAATCGATATTTTATAAAGTATTGATCAATCAATTTCAGATTTATGTTGGTTATAAAGGTGACATTTTGCAATATAAAAAAAATTTTTTTTGATCTTTTTTGTTTTATCAATGCATTTATGAGTTAAAGAGTGTTAAAGTGAATTCAACAAACAGAAAATTCAGCCCATTTTACAATTTTTTTTTCTTTTGATAAAGGTGATAATACATGTTAGGTAATTGAAACTTTAAATAGTGTTTTTTTTTTTTTTCTTTTTTTTATGGTTCTAATAGTATAACTGGCTGTTATACTATTAGTTGGCATCTTCAATTCAGTTCAAGCATATTTAATGTTAAAGATGTAACTCACTCGGAAGGGTCTTTGTCAAAATTGTGGATAAAATATCAAAAATTATCGAAGCTGACCACTTGTTAGCAGTTGTAGCATTAGTCTGATCCTTAAGATTGACCTAAAAACAGTTTTAAACTTTTTGTGCTGAAGTGAATCCGAAACAAGTTAAATAAAGTTCAAGTAAAAATAATTAATGTATTTTCCCCCAACATAAGATAATTCAGTTTTTAACGTCTTGATAAAAGATTAGATAGAATATTTCTGTTAAAGATAAAGTGCTTAAATTCCTTATAGAGGAGTGTTTAAAACCAGTTCTATTACTCTTAAGAGACCGGTCTTCGATAGATTTTATAAGTCTCAGAGAAATTGATTGCTTAAGTGATTGTACAACGAAGGAACCAAATTTGATTGAAATTATCCCAACGAAATTTATTAAATTGAGGAAAAAGGTTATTTACGTGATCTGATATATAAAAAAAAAAATAATAAAAAAAAAAAATAAATAAAAAATAAAAAAAATAAAAACTCATTTATAGAAAAGAAAATAGCTTAATTATTTATGGTGGCAGAGTAGACTTTAGAAACACTGTAAAATTGTCTTCTGACTAAATTATAATGTGTGTTGTATGGGAAAATAATTATCCTCATTTTATGTGAACAATCTATTTCTACTGATTTTAAAAAGAACTAAAACTATTCATGAAATACTCAACGGAAATCATGCTGGATGATAAATTCGAACTCAGAGGTGATATATTTACTGAAAGAAAAAATTATTTATTACTTCTTTAAGATAGATAAGAAGATGTTATTTTTGTGACAATTGAGGTATTGAAATTTCACAGCGACTGGTGATAAGGCACTGGAATCTGTCTCTTGTTTACATAACTAATCCTTTTGGTTTCGTTTGTTCATTAATTTTATATCCAAAATTCTTACTTCAAGAAAATTGGAAATGTAATTGAATTGGAATTCTGAAGATCCAAATAATGTAAAAGACTAATTCTTTTAATGACTTCTTAACATGAAAAGTTTACTCTTGAACACACAAATTAACGCATTTTTCATTTTTAAATGATAGAAACTTTTTGCATATGATTTATCACTAGGGTGTATGATATTCAACCCTATAATTCTATAATAAATCAAATGATTTTACCATGTTCCTTTGTAATTTGAAAAGTGAAACTCCCCTGCAACTGCTGATAGTTCAGTTTTAAATTTTGCTATTATGATTGTATTTTGCTATGAACTGTTAGCTTTTTGTATAGGGCTAAAACTTCGAGCTTGAGTAATCGCTGATTTTGTGAAAATAAATTTATCTTCAGAAGACAGGACAACCTATTTTTTTAAAAGAATTCCATAACCACTTTGTATTATATTAGGTTGGGGAAAAAGAAATCCATTATTTTTACGTGAACTTTATGTAACTTCTTTTGGATTCGGTTTGTAAAAAGGTTTAAAACAGCTTTCATGTAGATTTTTAGGTCTTGCGCGTTACGACTGCTGACATGCGGTTAACTTCGATCATTTTTGATATTTTATAGACATTTTCGACGATGCTGTATCCACACGCGAGGTGCATCTCTAACATCAAAAATACCCGAACGAAATCGACGAAACAAAAATTGTACGTAACTGGTTGTTACAGTCTTATATAGGACGATAAACACCTTTCACAATTTTAGCCACCCAGCTATCTTTTTCGCCGTTACAAGGGAAAAACGAAAATGTATCGAAAAAATTAACAGCAAAGACTTCAGGCTTTTCGTTATTTTTCTTGGGAAACACCGGATTGAAAATTTCTTAGAGAAATTCGTTCGAAAATGCTGCATGCTGAGTTACGTAATTAACAATCGAATATGAAAAATCGATTTAGATCATAAATAGATGGAGATAGACTAAATTTTAGAGTTCTCTTTTAATAAGAATTTGAAATATCTGATATTTTTGCTTTCATTTTTTGTAATTTTTTGGATTAAATATGAATAATCATACATTACAATTTGTAATTTTTTTAAGCTTCATTTAATCTTTTGAAAAAATTTTAAAATTTTTTTCAAAAGATTATTGAAAATTTTAAAACTTTTTTCAAAAGATTAAATAAAGCTTTGCCTTAATTAACTAAAAATACCATATGAAATTATATTTGAATGTTAGAATTAGAAACACTAGGCTCATTTAGGCTCGAGTATGGTGTATGTTTGAAATGAACTTAGGAAGAGCAATTTTCACACTATTTATTACGCACAATGACGTCTTTTCTGTTCTATGGATTTTGATGTAAATTTCAGTAAATTTGATGTTATTAAGAAAAAATTAAGTTGGCAAGCATGACATGTACAAAAAATGTTGATAGTAGAAATATTTCCTATTGATAGTTGCGACATCTAATATGCGGTTCGCTTCAGTTAAGTAGAAACTGGAAACATTCTTATGCCATATTGCGTTGTTTAGGTTTCCTCTGCTCGAGAATTTCGTCTTTTTTTAAGTAATCATGGATAATCCTAATGTTGATGAGATAATAAGAGCAAATGTTGCACGTACTCGTTTACGTGAAATGATTTGTGCAATTTCGAAACGAATTTATTCTAAATATCGAACTTCTAGACGAGCTAAAATGGAGGAAGTTTTAACTGTTATGAGAGAATTTGGCTCTTACATAAACACTTTTGATTCATATGGTGATACCAGCATGCATGTAGCTTGTCGTTTAGAAAAATGCGATATGGATATACTTCAAGAGCTTTTGAAAAATGGAGGACAAGTTGATACATTAGATGGTGGAGGTGATAGTTCTCTTCATTTAGTTGCGAAAAATCCAAGGGGATTGGATATGATGCGAGAACTTTTGAAATACTGCGCCAATCCTAATATCACTAATATGCAGGGAGAAACCCCTCTTTTACTGGCGATAAAACATTCAAGACCTGATTTGACTATGGTTTATGAGTTGTTGGAGCATGGAGCTGATTTCAGAATTGCCGATAACAAAGGCAGAAATTCTTTGCATGCTGCTGTTAAAAATCCTAATTGCACTGTTGATCTAATTAAGAAATTCTTGCATGAAGCACCATCATTAGTTAACTGTCAGGATAATTTTACCAATAATTCTCCACTTCATGGAGCAGTACGATACTGCAACAATTTGGAAATAGTGAAGGAGCTCTTAGATTGTGGAGCGGATCCAAACTTAAAAAATAAACGAGGCAGAACTCCACTACACATTGCTGTTCTGAAGCCTCATGCAGACATAGTTGAACTTCTTCTGAAACATGGAGCAGATGTAAATGTATTGGATTCTTCACATCTGTCACCACTACATCATGCCCTGAGTGTGGATAAACCTGATATTTCTATTATAAAATCATTGGTCAAATATGGTGCTAACGTCAATGCAGTAAATCAGTATGATATGAATGTGCTATATGTAGCTGTATGTAATCCGACCACCCCATGTGAGATAATTAAATTTATGCTTGAAAATGGTGCCAAACCAGATTTTGATGAGAGAAATAATATTCTTGGCAATATTGATGAACCCAGTCGTCATCATATTGCTGATATAGTAATACCTTACATTTCTGTAAAGAAAGTCGAAGAGGCCATTGCCAGTGGCTTTGGAAATTTGGATTTTTTTTCTTTAGTGGGGTATGTTATGGATCGATTTAAAGAAATTTTATCTGGAAGTGCATCTGAACAATTATCTGTCAGTTATAAATATTGTACTGATATTGCTTCTACATGTGTTATGGAACTTTTGACCATGAGAAATGATGTAATTGCTGAGGGACAAACATTATTCCAGTTTGTATCTGAGAATTGTTCAAGAATAACACCACTTGATCAGCAAGCTGCTGTACGTGTCATAGATGAGGTTCTTCTTCGATTGAAAGCTGAGAAATATGTCCAGTGTAAGGATCTTATTTATTCTTCTATTAAATGCTCTACCTTAATAGATAGATTGTGTGAACTTAAAATTTGCTGCCAAGTCAAACCAGCTGTTAGTACTGTTTTAACTCTCCATTCCCTTTGCATTAATAACATAGCTGAGCATCTATCAAAAGAGGATGTTATTAATATGATCATTGCATTTTCTGATAAGTTTAGACCTCCTGAAAACCCTTCCTCTCCTTCTTCCTCCAAAAGAAATATTGAAGAAGATGATGAGGAGGAAGATCATTCTAAGAGACTTCGAGAATAGTCTTTCCATGCCCAGATTTTACTTGGATATCAGATTGTATTCAGAACTGTCTTTATTAATTTCTGCATCATTTTAGTTTAGTATTATTCATCTTTTTTAAATGACATTTTATCATTGAAATTTTAGTTCAAAATTTTACAAAACATCTACAGATCTGAATCTTCTACATAACAGAGTTTCAGTTTGAAGAAAAATTAGAAGATATTATTTCAGTTAAGTACTTTTTAATGTATGATTAAAATTGCCATTTGTTGTTATATTGTTTTCAGTTTGTCTTGTGTTTATATTTTTTGATAGTTTTTTTACTGGAAATTCTTTATTTTTGTTTTCATCGTTGTAACTTTGATTTTTGTTACTAATATTTTTCTTTTATCCATTTTCTCAATTCTCCAATATTTCTTTACATGATGAAAGTTTTCTTTAAATGTATATAAAGCCTATGGCTTTGTCTGAATAATATAATCATTATTTTAAAATTTTCCCATAAATATATGTTTATATCATTTCTCTCAGGAAATCATTCCTCTTCTTGATATGAAACTACCAAGAAGGGGAATGATCTCCTGAGTGTAATCAGGAGATCATTCCTCTACATGATCTCCTTGATCTTAAAATTAATAAAAATAATAGGAATTATAATTTTTTTCATCTATACATTTTTCTATATATAATGATACTAAATATAGAAAAATGGATGAAAATGTGCTTCGGGTCCTCTGCTTGGCGTGTTTTCAAAAACTCTGATGACATAGCAAAAATTATACTGCTATTTCAAAGTGAAACTTAATTAGCAACCAATGAAAAGGTTGAAATAAAAAAGTAATTAATGAGCATATACGAAAAAGATCTTCAAAAAAGGGGACCTAAACCACAATTTAACCGAAAAATGATATAGTTTTGTTTTTTAATTATTTATATACTTTTGTTTTAAAAAGTTGAGAATTTAGCTGGTACATTATTGATTTATTAATTATCTCTATGTGGAAGAATATTCAGACATCAATACTTTACAGGCTAAACTTCCAAAATTCATTACAGAAATGTACTAATAACTGAAAATGTGAATAACTTTTGAGAAAAATACCAATAAGTATTAACACCGTTTACTGTGTAATATTATTTATCTAAAGAAGTGATTTACGATAATATTATCCTTTCTATCATATTTAAACTGAGCTTATGAATCAAATTTGTATTTCATAATATAAAGAAAGGAAATGTTTGTCTATGAAATATTTTAATAACTAAATATTTTATGAAAGAACAATTATATTAATGGAATATAATTGGTACTTTTCCTTTATCTGCTCGCAATATAAAATTTCTGGTAAAAAGTAGATCCATATAAGCAAAATAATAATTATAATAAAATAAACATATTTCCTATACTTTTTATCATTATATAAATTTAATAGCAGATAAAGTTAAAGTGCCATGTCTAAAATATAACTATATTAATCTCATATCAGTTACTTGTATATAATCTACTTTTATTTCAATATATATATATATATGTGTGTAAATAACTTAAGATTTCTACTTGGTACCATACTGATAAAATAGATTATACGGAGCTAAATTAATGAAAAGCAAAATTGTCTTGACACATGATAAATTTATATTATCTTCTAAATAAATGTTAATGGTTATCACAGAAGAATGTTTCAGGCAACTTTGTATTATATTTTGATGAGACTAAAGGTCATTGTAACACCATCAAGATAAAATACTGTGAAATTGGGAGAATATCTTCCTTTACTAGCCAAAACTATTTTTGAAATTGTTTTATCCTATAAAAGCAAAATACATGCAAATATTAAAGCATATCTTGATTAGGTTTGCCAAAATGAAAATGGCCTTAAAAATGACAAAAATATAAATGAATGGTGGAACCTTTTTACTACCAAGAATAGAAATTGATTTGAACAAGTTTCCTTTCTAAAATAAGTAAGATGATTTAAATTCAAGAATTTCAGTACTTACCAAAAAAGTTAAATTTATTTAAAAAGTTGCTATGAATTTCATCATAAAATTTTGCAGTTCCATTTAATTTCCGGTTCCCCCCCCCCCTCCCCATTTCTGAAGAAATATTGGATGAAGAACATATTCCTTTGAAATCAATAAACAAAAGCATTGACTGGCTTGTGATATCTTGCTGAAATCATTTAAATGTTTCCTTTATAATCATTTAAATAAAAACAGGGCAGAAAATTTTCTCGATATAAGTTATTTGAGAAATAATTAAAACTATTGCATGTTACGTGTCTTATCTATACTTGGATTACTTTTCTGTGTATATATCTTTATCACCCAATAAAACAGGTGTTATAGAAAATGTTTCAGTAGTCAAATTCTTTTATGCTTTAGATAAATTGAGCAATCTGTTGAATATGAATGTGGTGGTTGGGATTTTATTGTACTTATTTGTGCTTGCATTGTCGAATTATTTTATTAATGTTATCTTTTTGATTATCAGTAAAAAATTTACTTATTTTTGACACCAACAATATCAAGTTTGTCTCTTGTAATCAATTCAGCAGTTACAAATAAAACACTAACATTAAATATTATTATCACAGTATTTTATATCTGATCTGTAATTTTTACCAAGTTTTATCAGTTTCTGCTTAGATTGCCAAGTTACATTTCTTTGTCTTACTGTTTGAAAAAATAATAATTACTTATGTATTCATGAGTATGTATTTTAATATTAGGAGATTCATCATTTAGTTATCTTTGTATCTAGTATATTATTTTGAAATTATTTATGTGTTGGCTATTATGAAAATTTATTTATGTTTCCACTTTTTCTGTGTAACGAAAGTTAATTTTTAAAGATCTAACTAAATTATAAATTTTATTTTTATATATATGGAATTATATATCCAAATTTTATCTATATTGTTCAAAAAAATTTCTGCAATCATTCTATATTAATATTATATATGTGATCTGTGTTCAACTAGATTTTTAACGTCTGTGTGATCCTCATAACTAAACTGTTGTTATTCCTGAAAAATTCAAATTATTGATATTCATATTTTCACTGTTATTAAGTGTAATGTTTCCTTCAATTGTTGAAAAAACATCCTAATAACTTGTACATTTAATATAGTTGTGAAATACATCTTATATTGTTTGTTCAGTGTTATCAAAATATGTCTATATATTTTATTTTGTAGATTTAGTTTAAACTAAATACATATTTGATGAAACTAATGTACTAGTTTCAAATATAAATATTTAGTTTAAAAATTAAGTTTTAAATATCTAATTTTTTTCGAAACGCATTCATATATATACTTATATATTCATGTTGGGATTATAATTTTTTTTCTTTTTAGTTAGGATTTTTGTGCAATTTTGAGTTTAGAAATAAAGCTTTTGTTGTAAATGTGGTTTTTTGTGTGAAATCTTTTAAATGAACAAATTAAAATAATTTATTTCATTTACATTACCAAAAATGACTGTTCTTTTACTGACTCAGTATAAGACTAATTACCTTCTGTTTGCAAGGACGACTCTTTCTAAAAAAATCATTACCTGCCACAAATATAGAAAAATTAAATTGCTCTGTTTTTCATGTAGAGGTTATAAGTAATCTTATTACTTGTAATTTTGAAGCATCTCACGCAGATGTTGTTTGAACATTTTATGATTTTTGTGAATTTTCCATGCTTGCAAAATATTAAAACCAGATATTCAATCATTGAATGAGCCAAGACAAAAGAAGTGAATCCTGTTTGATAGAAAAATATTAAAATCATGCATGAGAAGCATTGACTACATTTTTGATATTTTTTTCTTTCAAAGGATGGAGTGATTTTAATTTGGAAGAATAAAATTGGGGAAATTATTTAACTATGGAAAATGTTGAGCATCCCCCCCGAAGTCAGGACCTCCCAACATGAAGTCAGGCATGCTGACCACTGGACAAGGTGTGCGGCTTATATTTTAATAATAGTGTTAAAGGCAGCCTGTATTTGGATAAAAATTCATTAAAATCAATTCCAGTGAAAATAAATACTGCTGTTATGTGATTTCTTATTTTTTTCTTACAAATGATTTTTCGTATTTTATTTTAATAAATAATGATTTTTAAAAAGGATAATTATCTTAAAATGCAAGATTAGTAGGAACTTGGAAGTTAATTAACTAGATCTATACTATACCTTATTTCAAAACTATACAAAATCTGAAATTTTCAGTATTTTAAAAAATATTTATAATTAATCTATTTTAGAAATAATGTAATATAGAGAGAGAATTTGAGTTTGGTTTATATTTGTTGCTCAAGAAGGATTTATCTCAACAATGTTAAATTATATTCCAAATATGTAAAAAAAAAAAATTTCTATAATCACCAATATCCAAAATGGGAGTCGAACCCACTAATTGTTGAAATGAAGGCTTAAAGAGAGAACAATTCTGCTGTCATGTTGGCTCACAGTTTTGGAGAACATATTCAACAAAATGCTGCATAATTTGTTGATTGTGAATAAAAACTACAATTGGTGTTTCAGGAAATGTAGTAATTTATGCTAAGCTGTTAATAAAATTAGTAATTTAGAACAATATGCAAATATTTTTCTAGGAAACAATAAATTGAAATATTTTGGGGACAACAGGGAAATCAAGATGATTCTATATTTTAATCAAATTAATGTAACTGTTTTTACAGTTTCCTCTATTACATTGACAAAACAATATAAGTATTGGATGCAAATATTCCACATATAAAATACACAAAGTTTCAACATTTTGTGCCAAATAAAACAATTTTCATTTAGAATTTTGTAATTATTCAATTTATTATTCTTAGTAATTTTATATGTTAGTTATTTTAATGATTATCTCATTTGAGTTACATAAAAACTGAACCCCTTTAAAATAATCTTTCTTATGCTCCAAGACATTGTATTTAGAAATTTCATGTACAGAATTTACTCCCTCTACAAGTCCCTTTTATTTTTCAGAAAAATTAACAATGAATTGGCTCTAACATTATTTATAAATACCAAAGTATTTTACATATTATGTTAAAAATATACCACTGTAACTTTATATTCGAGAAGAGATTACACATTTTTGTATTAAATGTTATAAAGTCGTAAATATGATCAGTCAACACGGAAAATGCCTATTGTTCTGGTTTCCAAAATGAACAATCGTAATTATTATTTACAAAAGTGTTGTATTATTTTTCACAGGAAAAAGAACTAATCCTTATATAATAATTATTACCTCCATCCCTGGTCAAACATCTTTAATTAGCTAGAAATTTAACCTGGGACATCTACCTTAGTGATTAATAAATTTAAACATATTTATTTTATATAATTTTAGATCTAAGATTATTTTATATAATCTTAGTTTATATAATTTTAGATCAACAGTGGACCTAAAATCCCCTCATTACCTGATAACTCATTTACGAATTATTGCTAAAACCAGTTTTTCCTTAAGCCTCTTTTCGCTGTTGTATCTTTTAATAATAAAAAAAAATTGAAGCCTTACAAAACAGAATAATTAAAAGAGCAGAGGTATTTATGAGTGTTTACAGAAGTTAAGCTGAACTGAATATTTCCACTCTTAAATAGCATGTAAAATGATTAATGTATAAAGTTCGCGTAGAATTTAAAACCTGGCGATTATTTATCTTCTTTCCTATTAAGACCTGAATACTTCCAGTGAATTTTGGCTCATATCCACTTTACGATGCTGCCCAAAATTTATTTCTTAAGCCTACTTCCTTTTTGTGGTATCATTCATAAATGTGAGATAAATTCTATTAATATTTTTTTCCATAGCTATATTCAAGTTTCACTCTATTTCCTTATCTTCTGTTTATTTTTTATTTATATGAAATCTTTAAACATCATTATTTTTCCTTACTGCGATTTATATTTCCTTTTCTAGAATTTGATTTCGACGACGCATACAGTGATTTTTATTTCTAAATCGAATAACTTAAAAACTTTCATTATAAATTCAATCTATTATATTTTAAAACAGTTGTGTAGTTTACCTCTACTTTTCTTCGTTGATTACGTTAATGTACACAAAATAATTGTCATATTTTTAAAAAAGAACACGTTATAATTTTCTTTGTATTTTTTTTTTCGCGCTTTTTGAAGTTGAATAAAAAAAAGGATTATTTTACTTTTTCTAAGAATCTTCGCTATAATCTTAGTTTCTAGAAAAAAATTATTCAGTGTGTTTAATTTTCTCATTTTAATTTGAAGAAAATAAAATGTATTTGATCAGATTTTAATTTATAAAATTAGTAAATGTAATATCCTCACTGAAGGAATAATTCAATTTGAATACAGTAATAATAAATAAAAATGGAACACTCACAACTTTGTTAATTCTCAATTTAAAACCTAAATCTTTCTATAAAATACAAAATCACGATAGTAAATTACTCAATTAAAAATCACTTCTAATCTTGGGGGAGGCCCTTTATCTTGGCAATCCATCTATTCTTTATCCTTCAATCTCATATTGGAAGGAAATTTTCTCATATTGCTTATTTTAATAGAAGTTAAATGATTTTGAATAAATATCAATAAAGAATAATAGCAAGTAAGAATATAATATTAAAAGCAGATATAAATAAATCTCTAAATATAACTGATATTTTATATTTGTGAGAAATATTATTTTCTTTTTAAATGTTTTCCTCTTTTAAGGGTGGCATCTTAAATTTTAAATCAAATTAGCTATTATTTTAGATTTCGCTGTCTTGAAAAAGACTTAATTGTACAAATTCCATATAATAAATATTTGGAAAAAAAAATTGATATATGAAATGTAACCAGAAATTTTTGCCAGCTTATAGAAAGGGGGCTGTGCTTTTAAAAACTATGATTGCACAAAAAATTTAGATGTCTAGGTAATTTTTTTAACATTGTAACACAGTTTTGAATCTTATATAAAGTTTATATAATTTTCTGTAAAACTTCTCACTTAAAGTAATTATGCATTCGATGAATATTTTCTCAGCATATTTAAAACACAACTCTTTGAAATCGCCCTATTATTCTCCTTTTATGCTTCATATGATAAATAAACATAGGTTAAGTATTAGTGCTTTCGAAATAAAATACATTCTGCATCACAGTTTCCGTTAAATTATGAAAAAAAATGATGAAATAAAAGGTTTTACATGACCTTGTTTAAAGCAACTCTGCTCAGAATCCATAAGTCCCATACTAGGTTTTAGCCATTGCTAAACAATAAAGCACGTCTACTTTTTTTTTTTTTTTTTTTTTTTAAGAAAATGTAAATGCTTATCATTTTTAAAAAGGTACCACGCAAAGTAGCTTAGAGTTTTACAAAACAGCTTTTAGTTATTAAGTTTCCTTACCCTGTATAGAACAATAAAAGAAAATTTTTACAAATCGAACATTTTTAATATTTAATCTTTTTATGTGCACCAAATATCTAGATATATATTTTTATTCATATTTTCAGGATATAATTACAGATTTTTATTTAAAAGTATCGAGTAAAGAAAAACGAGGGAATTTTTATTAAACTTAGACAGAAAAATCAATTCTTTATATAAAATTTAAATATTCTAATACTATAAGAAGTGCAAAGAATGTCCTTTTAAATTATATTTTATTTAAAAAAAAATGTTTCATAAATTTCAAAAAATTTATGAAACATCTGCCTATAATTTTCAATGTTTTAAATTTCTATTACTAATAAATCCATGATATAAGTTAGCACATATTATTTCTAATGTTTATTTCGATTTCTTGTTGTGGATTGTCTAACAGTGACCAAAAGTTTTTGTAAGGCATTTTAACATTCACTACGTAATTGCCTTCCGAGAGGGTTTTTCATAGAGAGTGAGAGGTATTCACGAATCTCAAGAAAAGAGATCTGTAAGACTCCCAAGCGTTCTCGATAAACATGCATGCAGGTTGTTGAATTCAGAAACACAATATCTATTTCCTGTTCAACAGTGGCTGTGATTTTTGCCTGCATTGTTAGATTTTCAGTATTGAATACATAGTTTTTAACATTTTTCATTCCAACTTCAAGTAAAAATTCGCCTCAATCATTTACAAGTGTAAATAAGAATAATTTCCAATGTAGTAAATTTTTTTTTCATCTGACAATTCCATATGATTATTTTAATAAACATGTCTCCAAATACATGTTTCGAATCAAAATACTATAATTTCTGGTAGAACGACTATATAGGTATAAACGAACATTTTTTAAAAAAATATTTTTAAAAAATATTTTTTAAAAAATTAAAAATTGCACAGAAAAGCGGCATATTCGCCTTATTAAACTAAAATGCGCGTGTTCTATTACCATGAGCTTTACAATCATAAAATTTAAATCTGTGGTGATTAATGTGTGGCATATTTCATCTTAATAAAAAAAAAACTCATAAACTGAAATGCAATTCAATTATAAATTATAACATTTGGAAATAAATTAATATTCACTAATGTGCTTTTATGTATTCTTTAAAAATAGTCCACATGCATAACACCTGTGCTATCATATAAAACCATTTTAATAATATGGTACTAAATTGAATGAAAATAGTAAATTTTAATTTTGTTTGCTATTACTAATTATGTAACACGAAATTTTTAAAATCTGATTCTTCACGATTCGAATAAGAAAGATTAGCAAATCCCAAACCAATTTAGGATTCTAAGTAAGCAAAATGTGCCAGGCCGTCACGCACATTTTTTACTGTGCATTTTCCTTATTTCTTCCTGTATTATGAAATGTATATAATTTAATAATCTCTATAATTTTCCTTACAAGAACGTGCTTAAAAAATTCGGAACAAGAAAAAGTTACGAAATTTCACTCGGAACAAAAGAATTTCACAGTCATCTTTTTACTAATCAAAGTCTTTATTCCTAAACCACTTCGAATGAAGGTGCGGTTGGCAAAAATGAGGCCTAAATAAAGGTTGCAAATCGTAAATCAGGGCAGAGGCGAATGTATGGGAGATTGTCTCTGAAATCTACTTTGCGAACAATTATAAAATATTTCCGTTTTTGTATTGAGAGTAAGTAAAGTAGTGGTTTTTCGCAAAGATTTAAAAAGAAGTGGATTTCTTTTCTTGTTATATATATAATATATCTGCTACGATTAAATTATTTTTAATATATTTTCAATAATACTATGTTTGCGCGAACAATACATAAAATAGAATACAATTTTAGATATAAAAATATTGTTCTAATAAACGGAATTGTACTACGATATGAGCAAATTTATTTTTTGAAATGTATAGTTAAAGATATTCTAAAACACCCACAAGCTTTAAATTGCTGTAGTGGCTAAAACAACTTGTTTTCATCATTTGATGCTTATCATCAGAATTTCGTCTACAATTTTGTTTACAAGAAATTGTTAAGAATCCTTCAATATCGATTGAAAGCGCGTTGTCATAGTAATGTCTAACATGCGTCACTAAAGTCATAGCAACGAGCAACTCTGAAGGACAGGATAAAGTTCGTATGACGTATATTTTAAGTATTTACGTAAACCTTATCTAGGCTAGGCCTAGTAAGCCTTAACGATTAAATGTATGCTTTCTAAAATTTGCTTGCAACCGGTGCTGCATTTTTTTTTTTTTTTTAAATTCTCGAAACTAACTCCGGGAATTATCGATCGTTTTGGGATTTGTAGCTAAAAATAATTCAGGCCCATCCAAAATGCCAACAGAGCCTAGTTTCGAAGTTATGTCTTAAAATTTTGAATTTTATACACGAAATATGTCTATGCAAAGAGATTATATTAAATTAATTTTTAGATTATTTATTATAAATTAAATAAAAAAATTATATTACAATAATGTATGTTAATAAAAATAAAAAATTATATTCCAAGAAAAATTTTATTACTCTTTTAATAACTTTAAAAAATATACAATAGTAAAATATGATTTTACTAAATTTTGAATTCAAACAGTTTATGATTTTTTTATTGAAAATTTGAATAATTCAGACTAAAAAAAAAATTCGAGTATTTAATTTTTCAAATATTATATTACGATAATCACGAGAGATTTTTAGGATTTCAGTATCAAATATCCATTAAATGACATGCCCAAATGTATACTTTTTAATAATAATTTTTAAGAGTATTATTATGAAAAATGTTAGAAAATGATGAAAATATTATCACAGATAAATATAGAATTCCCAATTATTTTCTAGGAATTAGCAATAATTTTGTAAAATATCTAAATTTCTCAGTTTTCACTAAGATAAGTTGAAATTGAGAATTTCTATTTCTAAAAGACGGGAAATCTTACCCCACCACCCCACATAATTTTAGCTGAATTTCGGACGGCAAGATAAAAGTAGCTTTCAGCAAAAGAAAATTAAAAAAAGAAAGAAAAAAAAAACTAGTTTTTCCTCTACATTTCCGAGAATTTCGTCTCTGCAGAGTTTGTGTAAACAACGAAACAGGGGTTACCCCCCCCCCTTTACATTCGAGTTCGTCTTTTATAATGTAGATAATTATTGGTTTCAAGTTTTATATATATTCTCAGTTCTTAGAATTCGGCTCATGCAATATTTAGAACTATGCCAATGATTTATTCAAGTGAAAAATTTTAATGATAAAAAAGCAAAGAAAAGCAAGGTATATCACAAAACAGGATGTAGAATTGATTATTTATCACCATCCGGGGTTTTTTTCGGCGACGGAATGGAAGAAATAGACTCACATCTTTGATTTGCTAGGAAGTTTTTATGCTACATCTATGATATAACTCAGAAAAGGAAATAGCCCAACTTTTAATTACTTTATTTTTATTGCGAATGTTTATTTAATTATTTATTTATTTTTATATAACGCTTTGTGATAGAGAGTCACATTTTAAAACCAATAAATTAATTATTTGTTTCTGATACTTTATTCTTTTAAGCCTCGCCATGGGCTCAAACGGTAAGATGCTTTTGTAAGTGAATTGTTCCGTTTTCGATCTAAATCACTTTTTAATAAACGGGAATTGCATTTCTGTTTTCTGTATCCTATCTTAGAGTTTCCTGTCTTCAAAAATTTACCCTTCACTATGAAATGCTCTCTTTAAAGATATTATGCGCTGGCTGTTCAAATGAGAGCCTTTCAAGAGCTTTTAGGTATTAACCTATCGACTACATTTTGTATTTCTATCTTAATTAAATGAACCCACCCTGGCTTAATGGTAAGACCATTGTAGGGGAAAGTTTCGGTTTAACCTTACTCAACGCATCAAGTAAAAGTAAAAGAGATACCTTGTACTTATACTTCATGCGTTAGAATCTGTCTAGAGTGTGATTGCTTAATTTTTTTTTTTTTTTTTTTTTTTTTTTTGCTACCTTACAAAAAAAACTATATGTAATACAGTCGTTGGCTAATAAAATGTTCTCTTTAAGGGCAAGGTATAGCTTGTGATCAAATGTCCTACATCAACTATCATTTCATATTAATTATCATTCATAAATAATATTAATATTTTATAATGAATAATATTAATAATTTACATAAATACTATTTATAATTTTAATAAATAAAATACATTGGGTATTATAAATTAAAGAAAAATCACAAAAATGAGGATAACACAAAAAGGTATAAGAGCAATTTATTGAGACTTATACACATTATACAACACATAGGAGGGTACAAAATAGCATAAAAAGAATTACCAGACAACTATGGTGTAATAATAATTAACAAATTTTTACAATGAATAAATGAGAGGTGTAAGTTTGGTATAGGAAAAGTACCTTTAATAAGGGGTATGATACCTCCAAAAAGCGATAAAGAACATGCAGCAATGTGGGATGCCCTCGATTATGAACTCTATTAATTATACAGGAAGTGTGAGTCATTGTTCTTCCAAAGCATTTGAAACTATGGCTAGGGTCCAAGAAGGGGGGATTAAGAGCAGCTACACCTCATTCTAGAGCGTCCCAAACATGCTCGATTGGTTTAAGGTCCAGTGATGAAGCTGGCCACAGCATGCGCTCAATTGTTTCCTGCTCAATATAAACATCCATGATGCGATCCCTGTGTGACTTATCATCCTATAACACGGAAATACCACCTATTGACCCAGCATAAGGACGCAAATAAGTATTTCTATAAGTGTGAGCATTATAATATTTCCACTGGAAATGATATGTAGGTCTGGGCATCCACCCTAAAAGATGCCACATAGCATCAAACACAGGCACTGCTTGATCCGTATGTATCGCTTTCACAGATGTTTGAGAGATGAAAACAAGTTCCACGTTTTCTCCAAATGTAAATGCGCCTACTATCACTTTAGAGGCTACACTTGGATACATCCGTAAATAGAACAGCTCCCCACGGATCACGCGTCTAGCGGATATGTTGACAGGCCTATTGCAAACGTTCTCGCATAACGACCCTGTTCGTGAAGCCTTCTATGCACAGTTGATCTGGATACATACCTTCCGAAGCTTGAAGCGAGGGAATATCTGAGTTCAACCGGAGTTTCGGCTCTATTCCTTTGTGCTCTTAATCAACAAATATATAGGTCATCGGCATTCGTGGTAGAGCTTGGCCATCCTTGCCAGAACCTTCTGGATGCCGAATTCATGGTTAGAAATTGTTGCCAAAGTCTAGGAATCACAAGCCGACTCATATTCAACCATCTAACTGACTTTGTCCCGCCTCTAGTCTCCCAAAAGCTCGCCATCGATATTGTTTGGTCAAATGATGCCTGGAGGCCATTTTTTACAATTTCGCTATACCAGGTTTCTAATCTCAGACACGCAGCGAAAATTGCCACCTTGTTCTGAGATAAATTTTTATACCCCTCACAAATGACGTATTCCGACAACAGTGCCACCATTTTGCATAATGTCATATTGTTCAGCTCCGTAAGGTTAATATCCAAATCAATTGTGCTTCGTTCGATAAAAGCTTCACGAACGTGGTCTTTATGCCAGTCATTTGCGTCCTGTTCACGGCGCATTATAGGCAGGAACATTTGTTTGATGTGCGTCCTTACGCAGGTCAATAAGTGATACTTTCGTATATGTGTGTGTGTGGGTTAAGCTTTGATCAGTTATTAATTTCAAAATATAATAATATATTTATACAGAGTTAAATCTAGAACACAATTCCACTACTATAG
This sequence comes from Latrodectus geometricus, assembly GCA_026290005.1. Taxonomy (NCBI): domain Eukaryota; kingdom Metazoa; phylum Arthropoda; class Arachnida; order Araneae; family Theridiidae; genus Latrodectus; species Latrodectus geometricus. The sequence goes on along the minus strand of JAPDSC010100164.1, from coordinate 458,952 downwards.
GTAACGTTGGCGTGAAAAATATCTAATAAGCTTTTAGCTTATTCAATACAATAAAAAATCTTTTTGTTGTACTTACTTTTGTTATTTGTACACATTTTTGTTGTAGTGTAACATTGTTGTTTTATAATGTAAGTACACATTTTTGTTTTAATGTAGCATTGTTGTTTTATAATGTAAGAACACATTTTTGTTCTATTGTAACATTGTTGTTTTATAATGTAAGTTGAGTGTAATCTGCCACCTGTTTTTTTAATGAGGAATTACTGCCTTATTAAGTACTACTGTATATTTACGGTGTGCAGCACACAACTTCTGCGTATCATCATTTTTCATCTTGGAATCTGAAATTACGACAACTGTGTTCTGTTTTTAAGTCCGAGCTTGCAGCACTCTATGAAGGATATTCGGACTTTATCTGACGGTTGTGTCTATAATGAGAATTTTTCTAAATGGACGACTGTTGGGATATGACAAGCTTAAATATTCCCGATCTTATTGTTCGGCTATAGGAATCGCTTATAGTTTGGTCAATTCTGCCTCTGCTGACACCCTGCATGGCAATACCAGTTTGATTTACACTGAAATCTCTTCATTCAAAAAGATTTAATAAAATGCTCTTTGGAAAGTCTCTCCTAAACACACTTGATACTTTGAGAAAGACCTCGTTATAATCTCTACCTCAATATTTAGAGGAAAATGCAGACGGCTCTCTCACGTTTTTCGAGGGGCTGCATTAAATAGAAGGAACTTTCCGATGTGTTATTGGTACAGGTCTTAACAGGCCTCCCCTGACCATATTCTCAAGTGCTTAGGTTTTACGCCCCCCCCCCCCCGAAATTTTACAGGATCCATACCTGTTTTTAGATTTTTTAGAAATTTTTGATTTTATGGAAATAGAGTAACAGAGCTACACCATCTAGGATTAGAAACAACAAAGTTTTAATTTAAAAATTAATTATTATTAATATCTTTATTTACGTGTCAATTATTGATACTTCTTGCCTTAATGCGTTAATTTATTGGATAAATAAATACCCATATGTTTTGCACGATGCGAAAAACTGATTTAATTGCAAGCTTTTTCTTCTTTGTAGCTTACATTTTTAATAAAATGTAACAATTGTTTGATTTGAAAGCAAAATTTGTTTGTTAGGTGTTTAAATATAACAATTCTAGAAAAATCGTTATGTTTATAAAATTTAAATGATGGAAAGTAATCAATTACTCGCCACACAAATTATAAAATCAAATAAATCCAGGAAAGCATTTTTGAGGATTTAAAAGACTGTAAGTAACTATATAAGAACTGAAATAAATCAAACCATGGAATAATACTTCAAATGTGAAGTGAAATAAAACTAAAATACAATTATAAACAGTTTTAATTGGTATTTCAATCTTTTTATTTCCTTTCTCTAATTTATTAGTTCATAAAATCAGAAATATATTTTGATTGATTAAATTAAAAAAATAAATAAATAAATAAAATATGGCGTGTACTTTAGTTTTCAAAATTCAAATTAAGGGGCATATTGAAAACTTTATGATAGAGATTACATTTTTAAAAAAAATCGAAAAATTATCAAATATATAACAAATTTATGTATATAGAATTAATTAATTAATAATATATATTTATTTATTTAACTTATTTATAAAATAACAATTTAAATATAAAAATTTTTTTACAAAATTTTTACGTGTTCTTGATATAAATGACAAGTTATTAATGTTTTTTTCGAAGGAGTAAATATATTCTTTTTTTTGCAAATTATCTAATTAAAGATCCACTTTGAATACGCGCTGTCTAAGGAATCCACTCACTCCACGATAACCTTCCTTTAGAAGAAAGGTCATCAAACCCAGGGATGAATTAAATCCCCTTCCCAGCTTCCTTATCACTTGCAGGGGCGAAAATAGGAAAACATGGGTCGCCGAGGCCTCTGCAACTGCCCCTCGGCACGTGGAGGCTGCAGCGTTAGTTGCCTTGGTTACTGTGTAGGTGGCCGAGCTCCGAAAATCAATGATTTATTGTTCATTTTATTCCTGCAGACTGGTTTTAATAAAACAAAGTAAATAATTATTAAATGATGCACACAAATTTTCATTTCAAAATAAATATATCGAAATGTATGATACACGCGTTTGAATGTATTGTGTAAAATCGAGGAAATAAAATTGTACCAATTGTAAATGAGATTGTAATCCATAATTTATATAATTGAAACTAAGATATGTCTTAGTACACAATATTCGTAAAATTTTAAGTTAACAGGATTGTGATTTTAAAAATATTGTCATTCAGTTTTTCATATAATAAAATACTTATTTGTACCCATGAAAATTGAAAGTTATCTTTGTTCATTTCATTTAGGAGCTATAAACGTAAAAAATTATTTGTTAAATTTTATTGTGAAACTGCGTTACGAAAATTTGAATTATAATATTTTATATATATATATAGATAGATTTTTGGAATTTTATTTATAATTAATTCCTCTAATTATATTAATTCCTCTCTCAATATTTTAAAGTGAAAGAAAATGACATTTTTACTCATTTCAAAATATGTTCATTTATTTTTATTACTATTTCATATTAGATGTTTATTATTCTGTATATCAAAGAATTTTAATTCAAAACAATAATTTTTACTTATTAATAAAACTTAAATAATTTTTACGAAAAACAAAAATTTATAAAAAATAAAATTTAAAAAAAAAGTAAATTTATAAAATTTTTTGATAATTTTTCAGATTTTTTCCAAAATTTAAAAAAAATTCAGATTTGTTAGGCTCAGAAATTAATAAATTTTTCGAATGTATCTTCAAATAATACTTATTTCACACATCACATATCTGAAAGTAACTAATTTAACACATTCATTTCTAATATACAGAAAATAAATTAATTGATAAATGTAATTAATATAAGCAAGGGGAATCACTCATAAAAGAAATTAGTTAGGTTAAAGTTTTATTCATATTTTAGTTGTGTCAAATAAAAATTTATTTTAAATAGAAATTTATTTCTGTATATTTTAAATACATTTTGGATTAAATTTAGATCACTTGTATAAAAGTGTACCGAAATATTTTTAAAAATTTCAGAATGTTAGCACTGCATTTTGGAATATCATGCACAATCCAAGAGAAAATTTCAAAAACTTGGAAATTTTACTCAATAAACTGATAACCTTGATAAGAAATTAAAAAAAGAATTTAAAAGAATAAAAGCATTTGTAAAACAGTATGGAAGGTAGATCTATATATTTATATGTAAACAGCTAGCTCCGTTCTTAAAACTTAAGTAATTTTTATTAAGTTTCACGTAATTGGATTTTATTAAACAATGTATATCCTTTTATAATCAAATTTGCAACACACACATATTATTCAATAGCATTATATATATGCGACTTCTTATTTTATCTTAAATTTCTTCACTTTTAATGAATTGCTTTCATTCAATACATTTTTTTATATTTTCTAAAACAATTTATACCTAATGGGAAATATTTGCTAATACTTTCATCTTGTAATTCGGGAACTAATATAAATTAACATAAAATTGAAAATAAAAATATAATTGGACTTTATAGTCGTTATGTGATATAAGTTATATGAATTCTGTACTTTACGTGTGTGTTTAGTCTATACCATAAAATACAAACAGAAATATGATAGGCGAAGTTTAAATAATGGCAAATAAAAGTAATGAAGTTTTCGTTACTTCACAGCAAAATACTCAGAATATATAATGTGAGTTTATTCAGTATTTCTAATTATATTGAATACGTGATGTAATAATACATCAAGATTTACAATCTATCTATAATTTAAAGTAAGGATTTCTAACAATGAATTATTTAGGTGAACAAATACATTTTTTTTAAAACCAACACTCCATATGCAAGATTTAAATGCACATAAATACCATTTTCTTACATAAAGAATTAGAAGGTTGCGCCATCTAGTGTCAATTAAATGTTTGAGGATTGAAAATAGTCAAATAAATCGTTCGCTTCATTAAATTTTTTTTTTTTTTTTTTTGCGTTGATTTTATATCATAGCTTGGACAATTAATTTTATCCCTAGATAAAAATTAAATTTCTATTTTACAAATTTTAAGTACTTGATATTTTTTTTTATTTCAAAATTTTCTAGACAATTTTAAAAAATTAATTTTGTTTCTTTGAAGTAATTCAAATTTTATATGTAATTTTAAATACAATTTAATTTTACTGAATTTGAATCAACTTTACAAAATTGCGAAACGATTGTCTTCTTTTGCATTAATACTTCGATATTCAAAAAATTTATATTTGTTAACGATTTCTCAATAAAACTTGATTTTTATAATTAATTTCATTTCCATGATTTATACTATCTTCTATTCTTCCACGACAGAAATTTTTAGCGGATTTTCAAAGATTTCAAACGCATATTAAGTAAAAAAAATTGAAAATTTCTTTCTTCTAAAGCATCATCACAGACTAAAATACAATTTAAGGATACACATATGTATTTAGATTAAATATTAAAACTAAATTTAAAAAAAAAAAATTGAAGTTATAGTTCATTTTATGACCATTTGAAGAAAACTTTAGTTTTTAAAAGAGAAGAAACACTCTAAATTTTAATTTTTTTTAAATGAGTAAAATATTTTAAAGCTCAATTTAGGAATAACAATATTTTTAATACTGAAAAGTTTCTTAATGACAATCTCTTGCATCGAGTGATTCACAGCGGCATTTCAAGCAGCATTTTGAAAGAAAAAGAAAGCTTACATTTTTATATAAAATGTAGCATAAAAAGATGAATCTTGGTATAAATAAAATTTAAAAAAGTTATAGAATTTATATACTTCAACAAAAATAAAATCATGAAGCATATATTATATAAAAAATAAACTGAATTATTAACGAGAAACTTGGTTAAACTATAATAAACCTCATCTTTAATAACCTAATTTTTTTAAAGTAAAAAATGGGTGTATTCTACATTTCCTCCATTTGAATCCTAATTAGGTAAGACACTGAAATTTGTGTCTTGATTTCTGGGTAAAAGATCAAAACACATATTTATTTAATAAATTAATTGTTCTTAAAACAGATAATTTGAAATTTGCCAAGCGAAAAATAAAACAGCAAAATTTTCAAAACTCTGAATACATTTAATAAAAATTATACTAACGAACTTATTAGACATACTTATTGAAGATATTAGATATATACATAGATTATATTCTATGCATAATTACTGAACATATTAGACAGGCTAACTATTTCGGTTATTCTTAGTTTCCAAAAATGTTTTAGTTTTGAAACCTGAATATTTTATTTATATTATAAAAGATTATGATATTTTCGTTTAGTAATATCACAACGTTTAGCTTATATAAGATTTTGCTTAAAATTTTTTTGTAAAGTCTAGATCTTGAGAAAAAAAAAAAAAACAGAACCTATTTAAAAAGAATTAAAATAAGCCCTAAACAAAACTTTTCATATAAGCAACTCCTATTGCACAAAATATGCAAAAAACTATTATTTTAAACGTTTTATTAAATTAAATTTTGAATTTTTTTTTCTGATGTACATTGAAAATAAAATTTTATTTGAAATGGAGTGCTTGAGAAAAATGTTTTTCAAATGTATGAACCTATAATCACTTCTGAAAATCTTGAAGAAAGCGTCAAAATATTAGTAATAATATGTATGCACGACGAATTCATAAGAAATGTAGTACATAATTTGAGATTAAAAAATTCCAACATATTTCAAATTTATTTAATATTTGCATAATACAATGCTATTAATATTTAATATAGTAGGATGGCTCTTAAAATTTTTCAAATCTCATGAAATTTCTAAATTAATTTAGAATAAAAGAAACATATAACATAATAAATTCTTTGTTAGAAGCAGAATCTTGAAATACTTTCAAATGAAAAATAAGTATTTTGAATTCATTGAACAGGTCTTCGTTGAGGATAAATCATTCAAGTTTAAAATTATTTGAATGAATTGCTATTTAAGTGATGATTCAAAATAATTTAATATTCTGTTTACTTAAAAAATAAGAGCATGGAGAAAATGAGTTCATATGTTCAATAGAGAACTGTTTATCAGAATATTATAAGTTTTCATAATTGGTACGATTGATTTTACATTTGCAACATTAGAATATATTGAAATGGAAGAAGAAAAGTCGTTATGAAAGATGTTTATAAAAACATTGTAAAACAAATAATAAATGTACAGTAAATTTTTAGGCTATTAAACCATTTGAGAAGAGTATTGAATGGTGTATATATAATATTAAAATTATGATAACTGATGTATAAAACGTAAATTCTTTTATAACACAGAATATTTTTTCTTCAATGTTAAGATATTTATCTCGCAACCTAAAAATTGCCAGTGTTTTTTATTTACAATTAGTTCAACTTTTTACAAAAAGAAAAGATTGCTAAGTTTTAACAATTTTTCACGATTTAAAATATGCTAGAGTATTCATAAACATAAACAATAACATTGTTGCACCTTTATAAATAAATTATAATTACTAAATATATATTTAATACATAGCTTTAAATCACTAGTCAAAGTTAAACAAGGTTAGAAATATGATCGGATTTAGATATACAATTGTATAGGTAAATCTGAATGTCTTATTTATTAAATATATAATACCGACTTTCAGTATTATGTTAAGCATTCATATAAAGAAACATGAGGCAGTAAAGGAGAAGAAAAACACACACATGGTAGTTTTTGTAAACATATTTATGTTTATATCTGATATAAGCTAGCATGTATGACATCTTTTATTCATGTGTGTATGTAAAAATAAATTCTATGATGGCTGTGTGCCTAATTTGCACATTACCATTCAAAGGAATATATCTGTGTTTGCATAGATGCATGTTTAATTTAAATTTGAACTAAAAAAGATGTGACAAATTCTTACCAAAAATATTGCATTAAATACAACATTTTAATTTTCATTTTTAAAAGTACATATTAATTTTTATTACTTTCAGTAGATTCTAAAATTTTAAGTAAAGATGGTTTATGTGTCTAGTATAAGGAAATACCAAAACAATATCTATTTATAATGAGAAATGTCAACCAATTAATTTCTTTTTCAAATTATCTGAATTTAAATTGTAATATCAGAGTTTTGCAAAACATGACCAAAAATTCTTATAACAAAAACTAAAAAATAAATTACGAAATTAAGATATATCTGAATTGACCGAGATAAATTTCTTTACAAATTTATATACATAAATGGAATAAGCAGTCCTTTTACAATTTTTAAGCTGTTTAGTAATTTCTGCAACAATTTATATAAATATATTAACTAGTCTAAAAATAATTTTTGAAGCATAGAAATAAAAATTATACAAAATACATTTGACTTCTCAGATAATTTTTAAGACCATTTTTATAATTATCTCATGACTTTTTTAAGAAAACGAAAAAATTTTTAACTCAAGTACAATTAAATTAAATTTATATATACTTTAACAAAAATGAAAGGTTTTTAACTTTCTTCCTTTAAATTATTAAACTTAAATATTCATTTAATTTATAGCTTCGAAACACTAATAAAAGTTCAACTGACTAGAAAAAAGCTCAAATTTAGCTTTGTGTTAGTTACAGGTAAAATATAATTTCTTAAATTCCTTTTTTACTCAAAGATGTACAAATTTACCTTCTATATTAACAAATAATTGTTTGAATAAAAAGTTAAATGAAAAAAAATATCTTTTACAAGTAATTTATTCACTTTAGCAGCACAGGGACTTTTCTGAATTTGAATGACAATAATTAATAACGAAACAGGATCTTATTTCAAAAATTCCAAACTTAACGAAAAAAATATTTCAAATATAATACAAAATATATACTAGATTCTTTGAAATTTATAAATTCCTTGAAAGGAGTTATGAAATTATGTAAATGAATAATCTTAATTGCTTCCATTTTTTTAAACTAAAATTTATTTATGTGGCATACGACAACAATATACTTCAAAGGAGGACATTTTCAGACATTCAAAGGAGGACATTTTCACAACTTTCATCATAAATGAAAGTTGTGATTCATTTTAAATTTCAAACATAAAATCCAAGCATTATTCATGACAGTAAGTGCCATAAATGTTTAGTTTTATACACTTTTTAATAATAATCTGGCATATATTGCTGATGATATAAGAATTTTTTTTTCAAATATAGGAATTCTCCCCACATTACATTGCATTTAGTCTGATCAATATATTAAGAAATTAAAATAATATTTAAAAATTATGTCAAACATGATCTCTGAAAATATATAATAATTAACAAAGCCCATTATGCAATTCAGTTGTACCTGCTAATGCTAATTATTAGCAATTTAACATAAGGCATTGCTGAGAAATGAAATTAAATCCAATAACTTGAGAAAGTATTTAGTCAAATACAGATGTAGTAAGCAAATCATGAAGGAATAGAAAAGAATTTATAACTTTTACAGAGAATAGCGTAAAAACAATTCAACATAAAAATACGATGAGATGGACCAAAAAAAAAAAAAAAAAAAAAAAAAAAAAAAAAAACATTTAAATAATTTTACAATGCAAATTCCCTTCAATAACAAAATTGCGCTCCATATCATGAAATTTTTTTAATTTTGTTATTCTTTCAAATCAAAATAATTTTTTTAATATCTATCATGTACATTCTCTAATATAGCTCTGACAAAAAAGTTTTTAATTAGCAATTTTGTTTTGTTATGTTTACAGCAATAGATAGATTTTTATAAATAAATCACACACAAATAATTCATTTTATTTATATCTAACACCACATTAGTAACACTGTTTAATGTAATTTTGCAAACATTGTGGAATGAATTTTTTCCAAGAGGAGAATGATTTAGTGATTATCCCCATATTCTTTTAGGACTTGTTTCAATGCAATTGAATTATATATGTTCAAGAATGCAACTTATAATTTTTAAGATACTCTTGTTGTAATACGAATCATTATTAATTTTAATATTATTTAATTCCAAGCAATTTTTCAATCAATGATACTTTTAAAATCCAATATTAACTTTTAATTTCTTAACTTTATGCAAGCCCAGAATGAACAGTTTCAAATACCAACAACATTAAGAAAAAGGATAAAATATTTAAGCCCAGGCTCTCCAGAATATTCATATTTATTAGCTGAATGGAAAAATAATTTCATAAACTTATTGTAACACAGTGAATATTTATGTACATTTAAAAATGCATATAATATGCAATTTATATAAAGATTTTTTTTTAATTAAAATCTAATTAAAAATCACAATTGCTAAACTATAATCATTACACTCAAAAGAATATCATTTATCAGCTATCAATATACTTAAATTGCATTTGACTACAACGAAAGTTTATTCAAATTGTTCTATTAGCACTTGGAAACATGGTCAATTTAAAAAACAGAGAAATATTTTTAACAGCCGACAGAAAAAATATCATTGATTCAATATAAATTTTAAATCTGTTTCATTTATAAGTACTTAGTAGATAAAAGGTTAAATAACAGTTTAAATCTTTAAATTAGATTAATATACTTTTAATTTATTTAACTAATGTGTTAAGTGCGAATTTTTAACAGATTATAAATATAATTCACAAAAAAAAAAAAAAAAAGAAAAAGAAAAGAAAATAGATAACTGCCAGTTTGCAGTTATATATAAATTTTCTTATGTTTGACTTCTTAAATACATTTATTTACCAAATTTAAACACTTCTGTGTGATCCAAAATAAATATATTTCAGCTATTTGAATTTAAAACATACACAATGATTGAAAGCATACAATGTGAATAAATGATTGAGATTTTTATTTTAAGCACAATCAAGCAATAATTTATAACATTAATAAAACGTTTGGCACCGGAAAAGAAATGCATAGCATATATATACATATATATGTTAAATATTTCAGAAGCAACTACTGAAAATAAGCAAAATATAATAAAAAAATATATAAAATACAAATCATAATAGGTTTTTGAGTTTCTATAAGCACAGATGAAAACAAAGCAAATATGAGAATACTATAAAAATAAATATCATTTGGAGATTCAAGAAACATTTATAAAAAAATCAAATATAAATTAAATAATACAATTTTATGAGTTGATGTACCACAGTAAAATTGATTGTAAAAAACTAGATTTATTTTGAAATAATATGAAATAATTTTGTATTAAAAGTATTAAGAAAAAAAAAAAAAAACAGAATCAAAACAGAAAAAATTTACAATCTATTTTAATACTTTAAAAATTTAAACAAATTTAAGCTAAATATTTTCAGCCAAAATACTGAATTATATAGGCACTTTGCACAAATGACACATTTATCTAAATTTATGAAACCAAATCATAGATTCAATTACTAAAATAAGTTATAACTCGCCAAAGAATTCAAGAAAAATATTCACTGTTTAATAGAAAACAAGTGAAGTAAGAAAAGTAAATGTCTTGTAAAAACACAAAATATTCTCTCTCTCTGAGAGTTATAACTGCCAAACAAAATATTCTGAGAATTATATATTATATTTATAGTAACAATAAAATTTGAAAACATTTTCAGGAAAAGTTTCAGTGAACGTTAAAAATCTAATTATTCCCATTTTTTTAATATTGAGAAAAATAAAAATTATGCACATTTGCATTTAAATTGATATTTTTTATAAATTTTGATAACAATTATTAAAGAAATAATTTACTAATTAACTTCACCAAATTTCATTAACTTAGCAAAATTACAACTGATATATATCATAATTATTAAACTTAGATATAAAATAATTTAATCAATTTGGAAATAAAAGACTCATCTTACGGAACGAGAGAACTAGGATAATTTTTTCTTTTTTATAAGATTTAAATTAATTAAAACAAACTAGAAACATTAAGATACTGATATACAAAAATGTTTTATTTCCTTTAAAAAAAATTATAAAAACTCAATTCATTGATCAAACACAACTCAATGAAAGAGAAGTTTTAATAATTGAATCATACAAACAAATGAACGTTTTCCTTAGTCATTAGCATTTTTAATCACTTAAATTAATTACTTAAATTGTATACATGCTTTAACAGTATAAAAAATATCTTAAGGTACAGCACAAATTTTTTTATTCATTTGTAGGTTATTAATCATTTCAATTTGTTCACATATTTAATATCATTTATAATTACTAATTCTAAAAACAATGAATTAAAAAAATAAAGATATTTTAAGTTCCTTATTCTATGCATATCTTTATGTTACTCAATAAAAACATGCTATTTTTACTAATGTCGATTCTCACAAAATCTACTGTTATTTGAAAAAATTATTTATTTAAAATTATGAAAGCAATTATTGGGAAAGGTAACTAATAAAATAAAAATAAACAAACTTGAAGTTTATTAATTGTTGATTTTAAAGAGTTGAGAAAATTTTACCAATATCAATTATTGGTGGAAGCATTTCAAAGAAATAAATTTTTGTTTCACACTAACTTACATTATATAGTAAATTATTCAAATGTATAATTATGAAAAATTCCTTCAATGATATTTTAACATGAAAATAATATTCCTATTTATGTTTGTTACTTATGTTTTGCTAGTTATTTTAATATTTAAAATAACATATTCAAGTGTTTAAAAAATTATTTTAGCAATCTAGATAATTTTTATACTTTTAAATTTCTATATTTCTTATTTAGACTGAATAGCAAAATGATTTATTTGGTAAAATTTAAATCACATTTTATATTGTCGAAAATTAAGAAACGGTTTTTACAATATTATAGATAACTTGTAACTTTTTGAAAAATAATAAATTTAATTTAACATATATGCAGTTTTTTAATAATTTGTTTTTAAATAATTATTAAATATATATATTTTTAATGACTAATGTCTGACTATCATCTCATTTATAGCAAGTTCCAACTTTTCTAAGTTTGTATAATTTCTAATAAATCTTATATAGGAGAATATTATCAGAAATGAAGGCACAAATATCCATTTTATGTTTAAAGTCTTAATGTCAAAACAAATTTTACTCTCGGTACAAAAAATTGCACTTATGAGGGTTTTCTAAATTAAAAATCATAATTTCTAAGAAAAAAATTACTTCTATCATCACTATATTATTAGTAAATCAATATATTATACCAGATTAAAGCATCATCACATATTTTAATTACTTAAAAATTTCTTTTTCATTGTTGCTTTTCCTAGATTAAAATGAGTTTACCCTAATGTCTATTTAAACAGATAATGAAATAATCTCAATTAACAAAAAATACTAAATTACATATGAAAATTTACTAATATAATTAATGTCTTTACTTTAATAAGAAAATTTAAATATTTTAATAATTTTGCAGTGTTGAATGTTTATATACAACTTCTTAATATTAAAACGTTTATGCATAAGAAATCAGTTGAATTTGGAGCAATAATATTTATAGATGAATAAAATATTTAAATACTTAGTTCTAGGAATTAATCACAACTTAATTTTAGTATGAAAAAAAAATGTCTTATCCAGATATAATATTGAAAATGTTTTTAATCTAACAATGCTGCGGCCACTTTAATCTACAATATCTATTGTAATATAAAATAATTTAAAAATGAAATTAAGATTTATACCAATTTTTTGTAATTAAAATAACATGAAATAATTATTTTATTTGACAAATTATTCAAAGCAGGAAAATACACAATAATGATATGATTACACATTATTGTGAGAGCTCATTTCATAAGAGATGATTTCTGTACAATGCAATCAAATGAGAAAGTTTTATTCTTTCTTGTCTTCATAAAATACAACAGCAGCAGGCACAGCCACGAGGAAATTCAGGTGCATATACTTGTTTTTCAAATCCATACACATAAAAAATTCCTTCATGATTTCGCCATATATAATTAACAGTTGCTACAGGAACAATACTGACTCTGTGTCGCTAAATAAAATAATAAATTAACAGTTGTTTGTAAAAAATTGATTATTTTGAAGAATAAAATTATTATTTCTTTCATTCAAAAATAAATTTATTCACTGATAAATTTTACTGCTATACATCATATGTAAAATATAATTGGAAAAACTAATTCATTCAACAAAAATAAACTTTAAAATCTTTAAATACATAAAAACAGAGTTACAATAAATTATTAAAAATAACTATGAATAGTAACTAAGAAAAATGCTGAATAATTGTAATATAAAAAAAATATTAAATCCAGGAAAAGAAAACATAAAACAATACAAAACGTCTTAATATTATTCAGAAAAGTTATTTTCTGATTATTTTAAGAGGAAATGTGTGAACAAAAATTAGTTTAAAGTACATATAAATTTTGTATTTAATTTATTAAAAGTTTATTGTGTATTTAGATAATCAGAAATTTAATTAAAATTAAAATAAAATAATCACATTTACAGGATATTAAATATTTTAGAAACATAAATCCCACATACAAAATTAATAAAGAACTGAAAGCAAAATTATGCCATATGCAAACTTATTCCAAAAACATCTGAATAAAATTTACATTTTCCTTAAAATGCTTAAAAGAGATTAATTGAACATTAATAAAAATGTATTCAGTTAAATATTTGAAAATCTTGGAATATAAAAAGGGTCGATTTTTACCATTGAAATGAAATTACATTTATAAACATTCAAAATTATTTTGGGATTTGATTAAAATAGAAAATTTTAAGCTATTCTAATTCATCACACAATAAATCAATATAAATATTATCATAAGCAAACCTGTTAACATTTAAATATTTGAAACTCAATAGTCTTCTAATCACATAAATGCATAAAATACATTTTTTTAATGAAAATTTAGTCAGAAATGAAACAATTCATTTCACTTTGCTAAGAATATATATATATATATAAAAAATTGTAAAAAGATAAAGCAAATATAAATGCTTACACAAACTTAAGCATTTTACATAAAGAAATACGTTTATGTTTTATTCATTTCAATAAAAAAATCAATAAATAAAAAACGAAGTAAAATAACTAGAATCGACTACATACACTTAAAGCAAATTATTTGTTTAAAAATTAGCATGTATAATGCTTAAATACAAATTCTACACGACATAATTATTTTTTGTAAGGCAATAAATACATAGAAAAATTACTGAAATCTTCAAATGATTGGCTAATTTAGATACTATAAAGAAAAATAAATAGTGCATTAATAAATTGTAGTTCATATCTACACCTTTTCACCATGCTTTAGTTAATTTTTTTTTAAATTTGAGTAGAAATTTAAATTGAGTAAATGTTAAATTGATCCTTTGAGAGAAGAGTTGAACTGTGTTTTATATTTTATGCACACAATGTGATACATAAAATTTTATAACTAATCATTAAACAGATTTTAAGTGTTTGTATTGTTTCTGAATTCCTTTCTTGCTTCAGTAAATCTGAATGATTGATTAAAAATTACCAACAATTTTTATAATTAAAATCTAAAATAATTTTTATACAAATTTGCAAAATGTGTACTGTTTTTATTTGTAAAATAGTAATTCTAATTAAAGAAACAGATAACTGTGGTAATATTTTATATTTGCATTATTATATAAAATCCCAAAGTGCAACAATACATGAATTCAATTTTTTATTCATAAAAATTCAGTTTGGAAAATGACAATTTATTTAAAAATTTATATTAAGTAATATTTTCAACATAAAGCATATAAAGACTTTACATATTTACTTTACATTAACCTTAAATCGACTGTTCAATAGTCATCAAAGGGAATTAAACTAAACTATAAATGAATTTCAAAATAAAAAAATTAGAGTTCAGATCAAGATAATATAGATTTTTTAAGAAATAAATAATATGAATAATTTTCTTTTATAATTAAAGTTTTCCATACATATGTATCTTATCATTGCTAAGCATTCCTGTTTAAGAATTTACAGAGGAAGCTATTACAATTTCAGGCTCATTTGAGAAAACCTTAAATATGTATGGTTTTACTGCACAGCCATAGGACTTAATAATTCAATTGAAAATTATGCATTTTATAGCCAAGAGTTGCAAGTTTGGAACTATAAATAAATTATTTAAAATAAATGTAAGAGCACTTTAACTATTCAGTTCTTTAAAGGAAAATGTGCATTAAGTAGTAATGTTAACTTTAATAATCAATAAATATAAATGATTAATCATCAGTAATAATACATATTTTATAATAATAATACATATAGTATAAACCAATTTAAATACTAAAGATTTAAAAAGATAATCAAATAAATTTCAAAAACAATAATTCAACTAAATAAAAGTTTAGGAAAACATGTAAGGATAGTGAAAGTTTAGGATAGTGAACATGTTTAGGATAGTGAAAGATATTTAGACACAAACCTGTTTCAATATTTTTTCGTTTTCAAAATTCGTTTCATGCTGTTGAAGTAATTGTGCAGATGCCATGCTGACTGTAGTATCAGGAAAGTGTGTTAAAGGTATTAGCTATATAAAAAAATTATATAACTAAAAAAACTTTCTGAAGCAGATTTATGAAAAAATTAAACAGTAATGTTAAAATTAATTAAAATCAGAATTATATAAAATTCATACAACATTTTTCCCTTCATAGAGCTTAAAAATACTATATATGTTAATTTTTAGCAAAATAATCACTTTTTGCACCAAAAAAACTAATCAGATGAGGACATACTGTTTAAGATGGATTCTAAATAACTATAAATATCAAAGCCAAAGATAAAATTTGAACCCATGAAATGTTGGATTGAAATGTTAAAGTTCAGAGAACTAACCAGTCAGTCAGGTGTCATAAAACATTTTATTTACAATTCATGGTAAATGAACTGAAACCAATTTTCCAAAATAAAGCATAAAAAGACAAGATAATTTTTGAGGAAAAATGAATGCAAAATTATGTTTAGAAATTAATGATTTTCTTATAACATCCTCAACTTTAACAATCATAAAAGACAAATATAATGGAAAGTTACATGAACAAACAGTAAAATTCAGTAAAAAGGAAGAGTAATGATTTTCCAGAAAAAAAATATATAATTCAGATTAAAATTTTTATCAAATCTAGCAAAATCAGGTATTTCTTCTTAACAGTTTTTTTAAACAATAATTTGAACTCATGCAATTTATATAGAATAATTCATCACTGAATAAAAAATTGACTGGTTAGTAATTTTAAAAGGATTTATAAAATAAAACATGAATTTTCAAAAACATAAGTATTTTAACAGCATATAGTCTCAGGATTTATAGTGAGGAAATAATATAAATCAAATATATATAGTTTTATATGAATTTCTAAATTTTAATACATTCTAATTTTTTTCAGTACAGAAATTAGAGTTCATTTTATGAGTATTATTACTTCACAAAATATATAAAATAATCCATTATTTTATAACATTTTATTTACTGTAATTTTTGTACAGTTTAAAAGTTATACATATTTAAATAAAGAAACATTAATATTTTATTATTATAAAAAATGCAATATGAATGTTAACATTTTTTTATGATGTTTGTCAATAATCCTATAGCACTTTAACATATCTACAAAAATATCATTTAAATATTAAAAAATCAATATTCATTATCAAACTCAAGAGAAAAATTAAAAAGAATCATACTGAATTTCCCTCTTCTTGGCAAATAACATCACCACTAGCACTACGAATTCTATCACCACTAAGAGCTGCAATTTTTTCTACAACATGATCATCCATGTGATTTGTCCTAGTTATAAAACATATAAAATATACTACATCATTATCGTGACTCATTATATGATTTTTTAATTATTTATGTAATATCATAGGTATTTCTCAATTTATCCATATTGTACACTAAATAGATTTTCATAATATTAATTAAAGTTGAAATCTAATGGAAATGTTCATAGCTATCCATTTAAAATACCAATATCTTTAATTTTTTTTATAAATAACACACATCAATGTAATTCATAGAAAATATAAATCAAACAAATTTGTGTCAGAACATATTTTGCAAAGAACACATAAAAAATAACTTTTTATCTCAATTGGCATTCTTTTTCCAATCTTGAGTGCTATAAATAACAATCCATTTAATTTCTCAAATTATAATAGGCATTTATGTTCTCAAAATATATAGGCATTTAAGTTCTTAAAACTTATTTCTTGTAATTTTATACTTTTCTCAATTCATATTATGCCAACTGGTAATCATTTTAAATCTATTTTGAAAAAGATAAAACATACATTTTTTTCAGGAATAGGTACATTTTACACAGATCACAATTGCATTGGTATATATTTTAATGATTATTTAAATAATCTAATGCTTACATATACATAAGACTCAAATTTTACAGTTTACCTATAATATGTTTTTGTGAAAGCTAATTTGTATTTATTCATAGGAATTTCATGAAATAAATAAAAGACATTTTTGAATAATGAAACTATATAACTAAATTAAAAAAAGTAAAATATCTTAAAATTAATATATTTTAAAAAATAATTAAATTTCAGTATATCTAACAAAAAAGGCTAGTTTTCAGCTTATTTTGTAAAATTTAATATTTTTTAAAATCCATTATCAATAACACACACATTTAAAATTAATTTACATTCAACCTTTACATAATAAAAAGTACTACTATAGCTTTTTCTTAACATTTTCTTTCTTCAATATTTAATACATTTAATTTAAATAAGAAATTATTTAACACATTTAGTTTTCTACTAGATAATTAAAATAGACAGATAATAATAAACTAAGTGTGTAATATACAAACCATTTAATAGTAACACGTATAAAACATTTAATTTGTCCAGTGCCAGAGCATGTTTTACAAAGAGCCATTCCTTCACCTGCACATTTCCAACATCTAAATCAAAAAGAATTTTTCTTAAAATTTATTAGTGCACATTATACATTTAAACACATTCGAGAAATTGACTAGTTATTTTCTGTTTGAAATACATTGAAAACATTCATACACATTTGTGGTTATTTCTCTTGAAAATATAAAAACTATTTGAAATTTTTACCCGTTAAACTTTAAACATTTACTTAAAATCACATTTACTTATACTCATGTTCATTTAATAATTTTATAATTTAACGATATATCCATATTTATTTCTTCACATATTTAGAATAACTTACTTATGTAAATGGCTGAGTTACTCTAATTACATCACAATTTTTCCAAAACATAATTTGGAAAAATAAATAAAAAAGTTCTTAATATATATACAGCATGACAGATTCATGGAAAATTTTCAAATGAAATAATTCTTTAATATGATATTCTTTGAATATTTTTTTTTTTTTTACCAATCAATAAGACAGCGATAAGCTACATTTATTGGTCTTAAATTTATTGATTATTATTCATCTTGTAAGCTACTCAGTAAAAATTCAATAATTTATAAAATACTGTTTAATATGATAAAAAACACAAATTTTAATGAAATGTAAAGTTTTCAATGCAACTCTCCTTTAACAAAATTATTCATATATATAAAATTCTATTAAAAGTAGTAAAATCATATTACCAAACTAATATAAAATATTTTAATAGTTTCTTATTAAAGAGAATAGAATAAGAAATGTTTAAATCATAATTAACTGAAGAGAAAGATTACATTTTTTATACTTCATATAGTTTGTGGAATGTCAAAAAGAATTTAAATTTGGTGATGTAAAGAAAAACACCAACACATTACTTAAAAACGAGAATAAATGATCCCTGACAAAATAACAAAATCAAATAAAATTTGGGATATAAATCAAATTTATTTTCTAAGCAACAAATTATTTTGATGTTTTTATATACCATATAAATAATATTAATTACCTATATTCTAGTATGTTTTCCCATGATATAATTTTTAAACAGTTATATTGGTAAAACAGTTTATCAATTTTGAGGCCTATTAAAAAATCTGGGATAGAAATGTAATAAGTACATTTTAAAAATAATTTTTATAAAAGTGTTTGATGAAAAAAATTTATATTAAACACAAAAAGATAGAGTAAAAATAGAAATGCATTTCAAATGATTAAAGTTTTAATAACTCAGTAAACTGATTATGGGTTATGAAAAGTAAACTGAAAATATTTTCTCATAATATTTCTGGCTAAAAGTGTATATATTAAGATTTTATTATTGAATTAATCAACAGGATGTGTTTCAAAATGATACTTGTAAATTATATTTATATGGTATGAAATTCTTTAGTTTACAATTGAATAAAGCATTCTTTTTAAACAGAATTTTATTTGATAAAGTTAAATATTACTTTTCTCAATTTATAATTCTAGAAAATCTCTTCTGGATTTCAGCTTTATATTCCAATAACATAATGTAATCTGTTTAATTCATAAATAAAATTGGCATTAACTGTTAGCCTAAAAAATTTTAGGAGTCATTTATTAATCTGGATGTATTTCCTATAAATGCTTTAAAAATAGTTATTTTTAACAAAAACAAATGTGACTTATTTTGGAATAAATTTCAGAGATTGCTTTTGCTCTAAGCAGATGTTCTTTCAATATTTCACTATTCTTTATTCAATTTACCTCAATGTTTTATGGTCTTTATATATAATGTACATTATGTATGATATCATAACTTTGTATTAAACCTTAATTGACATGTGTTATTCATTTGGTTGCAAAATTTTAACACTATATTTTATTAATAGCTTTGAACTTTTTTACATTAAATGAATTTATTGTTATATTAGCATCTTTGTTACTTTTTTAAATACTTTTACTTAATAAGTTTGATCATAAAATACATATGTCTTTATATGTTTTATCTTAATATTTTTAATATTCATATTTCATGACTTCAATTAGGATTCATTAGATATAGCTGGGAAAAAAAATGTGTTTATCTCAACTGTCATAGAAGTAAATAAAATTAAAAACTTATAAATCAACAAAATAAAACAAAACAAATGTAAATCAACAAAATAAATAATTACATAAACATATAATATGGCTTACTTCCTTTGTCCTGAACCAGTACAATGTAAACAGTCTTTTGTTTCATTACTCAATGATGATGTAGTTAAGGAAATATGTCTATATCCAGCTCCATGGCAAGAAAAGCAATATTCCTAAAAATGTTTAGTTAATATTATAAATTCTACAACTTAAGAGAAAACATACAGAATTTTGCATGAATATTATCATAAAAATTGAAACTTGCTATGAAGCTAAATTACACAAATTTTATTTATTCAGATATTAATAATGTTTCTAAAACAAGTAAGCACTCATAACAAATATTTAATTTTAACATGAATACTCAAAATAATAATTAACTAGGGTCAATAAATTTAAAATGTAATAACAATAAACCATGAATTTCAATTGCGTATATCATCCATAGATAATATATCTGAAATACAATTATGCTAAAAACTTCCAATTGAAGAATGGCTATGATAAAATTGATTTGAATTTAAAATAAATACTAATAATATAATTAATGTTATGAAATTAAATGGTTTTAAAAATAAAAGTTAATTGACTCTTTATTACATACCCAACCTTTTCCAGAGCATGTGGAACACCTTTTACGGCCAACTCCACCACAAACATGACAGGTTTTTAATGAAGCAGTGTGAGGAACTTCTAACTGAGTCATATGGTTTTTAAAAGAAGATGGAGGAAAAGCATATATGTCCCAGACACCAGGTACAGCACCAGAATTACTTTTATCTATTGTACCACCTAAAATAAAAACACATTTTCTTATAGAAATCAATTATAATATTTTATCCTATGGAGCTTAATATTTTCCTTAATTAACCACTGTAAACTTATAAATTAAGTCATTACCTAATGTCACAAATAAAAAAATTTCAAATAATAAATGAAAAACTATTTAAAATCTTAATTAGGATTTTACTCGATCATCAATAAGTACATAAAATTTTATTGAAGATATTAAAACTGATAAGCACTCAAAGAAAAGAGAATTGACAAGAATAGTTTTAGATTTTAATATTTTCTATTTTATAAAATGTAATTTATATTAAGTGCAAACTATGATAAAAATGCACCTCAGGTATTTCAACGAAGAAAAAAATATTGATAATAATCTTTAAAAGTATGGAAATAATTTTTTGGTTTCAGTTTGTTGCTCAATGGCTATGTTTAGCACATGGAAGCTAATTAGACCAGAATAAAAGGTTTAACCCCTTAAAGCACGAGTTTTTTGGGAAAAACTTCCAAAAAATTATCCATATGCCATCTATGTTAGATGTTTAATTATAATTTAATATTATAATAGATGGCATATAATTTAGCCTATCTAGTTTTACTGGAAAGTGTCTGAGACAGGCATTAAAAATAACAAAAGCGCCCGTGTGAGACAAGCATATGGCAGTAACATTCGCCCGTGTCAAACACTGGCAAATGCCTTAAGGGGTTAAAGTGGATTCCATATCACTACAAACATCAAGCCCAAGTGGGATTTGAACCCACAAACTTTTGAAATGTAGGCAAGAGTGCTAATCACACACATACAGCCACCAGCTCAGCAGTATGAAAATAAGTAACAGAATAGTAGCTTAACAACTGAGCTTGTACAGAAAGAAAAGAAAAAATAAGCAATATAAATCTCAAAATTCATACATAAATAACAAAATAGCATAATATTATTTGTTATTCAGAAAATATATTTAAATTTTTGAAAATGTGCATGCCTTTTAATATGAAATTTTAGAATTTAAGCTAATATTTACTAAGCGTCTAAAATAACTATATTGAAATGGAATTAGTATTTGTAATTGAATATAAAAACTATAATAATGAAGTGATAATACTTTTACTTTAAAAATAACACAGTAAAATAATATAAAAAACATTTCTCATTTTATCATTATTTATAAATAGGATTATAATGGTAAAATTATTAACATGATAAAAAATGAAATTTGTGGTATTTCATATAGAACATCAATTACTGCCAGCTATAACAGATGAATGAAGAAATGAGAATAAAAGGAATTGAACAGAACCAGATTTTTTACAAAATAAAGAAAATTATGGAACTTAATTGAAATTACAGCACTCATTGATACTTAAACTTTAACATTTAATTATTTTATGATAAATATTTTATTACAAGTGGCATAACATAATCCAAATTAATAATGAAGTTAGAAACATGAAAGTTATTTCAAGCATTTTTAATGACACACTGTAAATAGTTTTTTATTTTAATTCAAAATGCTATAGAATATTAGTGTAAATGCTTTTATGAACAAGGAAAGTATTCAACAGTTCAAAATCAATTATTAAATTTAAATATTATAATGAAATGAACCACAGAGTCAATTTCGAAAGCAAAATGTTTAGTTACAAACTTTAATTTTCTGAAAATTATTACAGAAACTTCGCTCGGATATAATGCTACACATATCCTTTAAAAAAATATAAATCGAAGTATCAAATAAATTGATACCATGTATAATGTAATATTGTATTTAATGATCATGAAACAATGAAGAATGTTGTTTTAGAGTTGAATTATTTTAAAGAAAAAGTAATATCCAAAATTTATTCAAAAATAATCAGCATTAGTTTTTATCAAAAATTTATACCTAGAACACTTTTTGAAAAAAGCATATAAAATATACACTAGGACTTCTTATAATTTATTAAGAAAAATATGCCAAATATTAACTGTGAATAAATTAAACATTATATTATTGAAATGTAAAAATAAAATAAAGAAGAAAATTTTCAGAACCTTTGAAATCAAAAAAATAATCAACTTTAGTTAACAAAATGATAAAAACACCATTCTTAAATGCAAACTCGATAATCAAGTGCAATAATCATAAATTATTATAAATCTTGATGTTTTGGTTCTATAAACATTTACATTATTTGATTTAGCATTTATTTGTTGAGATGCATAAATCCTTTAATAATCAGATGGCAAAAAAAAAAAGCTTTTATAACTATATATATATTAAATATAAAACTTTTTATATTTAATATATATCCAGTCCAGGCTTTAGCATCCACAGTCAAATACATTTTTACTCTAATTATTTGGATTTAACTAGCACGAGAAGAATATAAGCATTCTCTTTTAAAATGGACAGTAATTTGCAATTGGTAATATAATATAAGGACAAGTTTTTAAATATTTTTTTGTTGATTAAGAAATAGTAAATTTAATTTAAAAAAAAGAGAGAAAATCAGTCACTGTTCATTTCATAAATTGACTAATGTCATATTAGTTGATAAGCCTCAGTTTAAATTATGTAAATCAATTTATTTATTTTATTCAAATTTAAGTTAATTCATATAAGAGAAAATATAAATGTATTTAAAATATATACTATAAAAATCCTTAACAATAAACTATAGATACTATTTTTCTTTCATAATAATTATTATATATGTGCATATATTATAAATACAATATGCCCTAAAAGTTACAAATCTAGAAAATTTGATGTTACCTGAATAGGGTTCAAATGCCCAACATTGTGTTCTGGTTTCAGTAAAAGTTTCTAAGGTATACTATAATATACATACAAGAGAATTATGAAAAATACAAAAAATATAAAAGCATGGATTTTTAAAAGATACAAACATACTAAATAATTAAATATATAAAATATGTATAATAACAAATTATGTACTAACAATAATATAAATTGCTCATTAAATATACAGCAATATGTTGGCTATACATTTAATGAGCAATTTATATTGTCTTAAGTAATATCATATATGCATGAATTTGATTAAAGATATTCGATGTGAAATATCAGAATGAAAAACATGGGTTATTTTTTTTAATGTAGCTGCACTTGGTTATTGACTATGAAAAAAATCAGGGTAAATTATGCAGATAAGGATAGATTACACACAAATATTCTTAGAAAAAAACACTTGCAAAATGTGTGTGTGGTTTTTTTTTTTTTTTTATTTTTTATTTTTTTATTTTACTGAACAAAAAAAAATATTCTTGAATTAACTACAATAAAGGGCAGTACAATATGTTTAGTCATATTTTACTATCTCTATTTACTATCATAATTTTTAAGTAATAATGTATGCTATCAATAATTTTGCTGCATATCCTAGCTAGTGGTCAACATGCCTGACTACACATGGGGAGGTCCTGGCTTCAAATCCCAGGCATGGATGTACTTTCTCTTTCTCTCTGTCTTGTCTTTGTCCTTTTCTTGTATGAATGGGTTATGGCTGGCTGGAATGGAACGGCTGTCTACTCTATAAACGGATACCTATGGCATGTGTATACTGAGAAAGTCAGACTCCACACCAAATAATAGTTCAATTGGAAAAGTGGGGTAATGCACTCCATACTGCCACACATAGCCTAGCTGGCACAACACAATACCAATAAAGTTTTCCCAAACCAGTATAATTAAAATGCTGTTTGCTAATGATAGATTTTGTAGATGGTAACAAATATCCTACAGACTTTAAATTTTTATACCATATATATTCATTCATGATTCATAGGTAGAAATTGCTGTTACCTTTGAATACCTAACAATATGTATAAAGTGATTTTATGTAGTGATATGACATTAAAGTAAAAAGTAATTTTTTTTTCTTAATATGCAAATAACTCTCAGGCTTGATAAAATATTCTAATGTTGATTTAAATCCTGCAGCAGATGTCCTTACTATTTACACATACAGTGAAAAAGTGTTTAACCCCTGAATCTTGAGTTATAATGTGAAGTATGTTTGTTAACACAATTTTTACAGTTGAAATCTGTGTGCTACACTATTGTGTTTAATTCTACAAAAATACTCATGCAAATTAATATTAATGCGAATTTTATGCATCAATATTTTTCATAAAATAAACTTTTCCCAATATATTCCTTTTTTGTTTTAAAATTGGTATAAGATATAATACTATCGTTAACATACATCATATTGTTATTAATTCATTAGGATAATGCTTCTCACAGTTGGTAGATGAAAAAATGTTCCCATTTTTATCAATTTCCATATTTCAATGGAAGATTGCTACTATGTTGAGTCAATCTTCTTCCCATAATAAAATCTCTTCATAGCATTTTTCTGTGATCCAGAATAAGCGCTTTAGAAGACAGTCTTTGGTTACATTCTTCCATTAGGTTACAGATGTCATCATAATTATTTCCAACCCATAATATTGACCAAAAACAATTTTCTGTCAGTAGCCAGATACTGAAATGTTTATTCAAATCTCTAACAGTCAATTTTTTTAATATAATGCATTTAAAATTGTTCTTATTTAACTTATTCTTTGTTTGGTATTAAGGTTTAACTTTTATGAAAAGTTAGAGAACTAAGAAAAGTTCAGGGAAACACGAAATAAATACTAAGATATAATAGTGAAGAATAATGAAATATATTTTCAAATTTATTTTATATATGCTTGGAAAATACACAAAAACATACAATAAAAAATTAAAAAATATTTTTAAAAGTTACAAAACTTTTAATAAAATTTTAGGTTTTAATTCATAATTTTTATATTTGAAAGAAATATTATGGTTCTCTAAATAATACATATCAGTGTATGAAGAAATCAAATCAATGTATCGAGGATAAAATTAATATTTAATATCCAAACCTTCCAATTAAAGTTAAAAAAATTACAATTAAAAATATACTTACATGAAATGCTATGGAATGTTTAATGTCTGTTATGGACATATCTCTAACCGGCCTTTTGCTGTAGCAACAATGTGCTGATATATTTTTTCTTAAAGCTTCTCTAACTTCTTTTTCAGAGAAATGTGGTATGCTAAAAAATAATCATGCTATATGAGATGCTGAAATATAGCTATTTATATTTTTGTGAGTACTTCTTTCATGGTTATATATTAAATAAAACATTAAAATTTAGATCTTTATATTTCTACAAGATTTTATATGTTATTAATGAATCCAAATTTATATCCAGGTGAAATTACCTAATTTACCCTCTAAATCACACACTATGTAAAATTTCTCTTAAATCAGAACTCCTTTTCAAAATTAATATTTTTAACTACTTTTTTGTTAAATGAATATAGTTTTGTATGGCTTATAATGAACAATTAAACTTTATTTTCATTTATCATGCCTATATTTAGCTAATTTATTAAACTACTGTGAATACCCAAAGGAATTGTAAACTTAGCATCACTATACTATAAGGTAATAATAAACTTATTAAAAATTCAGTAAATTTTAAACTCTCAATATTTTTTTTATAAATCTAGATAGTTGAAATAAAGTTAAACAAGATATACAGCAAAATAAATTATAAATTATGATTTCCCAGCTACTTACTTTGGTAAAGGACACCTCTGAAGTTCACCCTCAGCCTTTTGTGGACTAGGTATTGAAGGTGGGGGTATAGCAACTGTGCAGAAAAGTCAGAATAATTAAAAAAACATTTTCCTAATCTCACATTATAATAAAACTTATTAAACAGTGAAATGTAAATTTTTAAATAAGTTTGAATTGCATTTGTTTGAGAATATTTTTTTTAGATATGAAAATAGGCTATATCAAAAATATATAAGGTAAAAATTTTTATTCATTAAACATCAAAACCAAAGGAAAACTGTGGAATGTTCCACACATACTATTTTCTCAAACTTTTTTAAAATCAGTTAAGATAAGATTCTAACTTTTTACAGTAGGTTTTAAAAATTTGCACTACTTTAAGAGATTATTGCAATAACTTGTTTTTCCAATAAAAACTAAAATCAATAAAATTCAAATATGGAGGAGAAAAATTTATTTTCATCTTGGAAATAAATTAGGAAAGCATTCCATTTTCATAAAATTAACAGAACATGATTTTTTGTTAAATATTTATATATTATATACTTAAGTCACTGTTTTCTTAAGTATTGTATATACATTTAAGTATACCTAAAGAAAAAAAATTCATTCTTTTTTCCATTTTTTTAATATCTGAAAAGATAAAGAACAAATCAGTTTCTAAATACAAATTAACAGCCTGAAGGTGAAAATACTATGAAGAAAGCAAATCAAACAATGAAATATACAAGAAATTACATCTAGATGTGATACATGAAATAAATGACAATTAAACTTTCATCCCAGCTCTAGTTATAGAATTTAAATTAAAAATCAAATAAAAGTTGATAAGAATTGAAGTAGTGATTTGTAAAGTTATATACAAGATTCAAATATAATATTAACAGTCCACTCTTTATCAAAGAATACTATAAGAATTAAAATGACAGAATTTGAAAATTTTTTTTAAAAATAAATGACAATTTAAAAAAATATTTTCCACAGCAATTTTTAATTTCATTAAAAGATTAAAAATTATTTGACACTGAGAAACAGACAACCTAACTAAAGGATGTAAGATAACAAGTACAAGGAAGAGAGTAAATTAGGTTCCTGCAGATGTTCGCTGGGATGCTTAGGCCGACTCCAGTATCATGGCTTACTGAGCTATACTAGGTGAGGATTCATTAACCTGATCGATGGTCCCAAAGATTCTTGATTGGGTTTAAGTCATGTGAGTTTGCTGGCCAGGGAAAAATGGTAAACTCATCCTGATTATCTTCGAACCACACACGTACACTGCCAACTGTATGACACCTCGTATCGTGTGCTGGTAGATGCTATCACCATGAGGAAAAAATATTGCGTAATTAAGTTCGAAAGGACAAGTGCGTACTTGTACTGATCCCTCTTGCCTTCTACAATGATGGATGAAAGCAGAGAATGCCAAGAAAACATTCCCCCAAGCAGGGCCGGCGCTAGCAGCTTCGCCGCCCCGGCAAAACGGTAAAATGCCGCCCCTTTATAACAAAAATTAAAAGAGATAACCTAAGCCCTTTCCACGATTAATGGTAAAATAAAACGAGTAAAAAAACTGCAATCATAAGCAATGATGAAGTTTTGATACATGTTTCGACAAATTAAGACACATGGTTAAAAATTCTATTATTGTGTCCCTTTGATTAAATTATAAAAAAATTATTTCTTTAAGTTTTGAGCTATTTTTAAGTGGGAATTTCTTATGCTTGTGAGTTTTCTTGCATTTCAAATATTTTGACATTTCAAATAGTTAAAAGTTCATACATTATTAATATATATAGGGTGTTTATTAAACATACGCCATAAATTCAAGGGTTTGTTCCCTCGACTATTCTAAAAATATTTTGTCCTTTGATAATTTTTGTGAACCCGCTTTGTTTCGAAGGTACAGGGCGAACATAGTTTTCGTCAAATCCATTTTTATAATTTTTAAAATCATTAAATTTCTTGCATTCTTATTCTAGCTGGAGGTCATTATTTTCAACAGTTCTTGTAGATTAAAAAACTTTACCTTTAATTAGTTACCAAAAGATACCTGTAATTTTTGGTAATAAAATGTTGTTATATTGTCAAAAATTTTGTTCGCCCTGTATCTTCGAAACAAATTTTTGCTGTATGTTTAAAAAACACCCTGTATACATACAGGATGTTAGGGGTTTGAGTCCAAATATATTAATGCATGAAAATATGATTCATTTTAAACAAAAAAGTTTTGTATATCATGGGTCAAAACTCAATTATTTTAGAAAGAGAAAATGTTTAAAAGTTTGAGAAATTTAATTTTAGGTCCAATTTGCCGCCCCCCTAAGGTTGCCGCCCCGGGCAGGGGCCCGGCTTGCCCACCCCTAGCGCCGGCCCTGCCCCAAGCCATAATACTCCTACCTCTAGTCTAGACTGTTCTGGCAATAGTTGCAAAGTGTTTGCTTTCAGGGGTTTTACGTCTATACGCAAACATCCATCTCTTCGAAGGAGGATAAAGCGTGATTCATTGGAAAACGCTACCTGTCGCGGCTCAGTAGACGTCCAGTTGCGGTACTCGCGTGCGACTAGCCTTCGACACCAATGAACAGCAGTTAACATAGATGCATGAAACAGGCGTCTACTTCGAAGGCCTAAAAGCAGCAACGTTCGCTGAATAGTAGTTTAGAAGATACTTTTATCAACACCTCCGTTCATCTGAGCAATCAATTGGTTAACTGTAGCACGTCTTTTCGCCCGTTTAGTTTTTCATTTGTCGCTCAACGATCATTATCTGAACAAGAGGGCTAATTTGACCAGGACCTAATGCTTAAAGTGAATTCCAAACCATTACAAACATCCAAGGCAAAGCTGGGATTCGAATCCACAAACTGTTGAACCGAAGACAAGAGCTCTAACTCGACTCCCAGCCAGGCGTCTATTCACGCGAACGCATCTCCGCAATCGTCATTAACCTGTGTCATCTATCACTCATACGAGGGTTACTCTGAAATTTTTGAGATACGCGCAGTCGAGAATTTACAAAATAAAAATAACGGTTTAATTTTAAAATACAAAGTATTTTAACACAGAAGACGATTTTTTACAGACTTACTTCAATTTGTTTAGCGTAGAATAAATATTAAGCAGAAGAGAAAATTGAGTTGACGCGAGAACATTTTTGCGCTATGATTTTCTACGATTTTAAAGCAGGATTAAATCAAGAAGAATGCGTTCAATGGTTGCAACTAGCATTTAGTGATGAATCTCCAGCTCGTGCTACTGTATTTAGATGGTTTAGAGAATTTAAGCCCCTATTACATTAGAGTTGCCGATATTTCAATTTGAGCAACTCCCATAGACTTAACATTACGTGACGTCACAGCTCGATTTTCGGCAACTCGAGCTCATCGTCCAATGAATGTTCGAGATTTCTATTAGGTTTGCTATAAGTAAATAGCTGTTTTACTAGATTTATTAACAGATCGCTTTTCTAGCTAACATTTTTAAGGTTGCCATATTTTACTCTGTAGGTGTCCAGATTTAATGAATTATAATTTGGGAATTTAATTTGTAGCCAAAATTTGTTTACCTTACGCCATCTTGCTATTGTTTCACTCAATTTTAGCGTTTGAAACTTCACGTTTAGAATTATAAGAGCTAATCTTTGTCGACGTGAAAAGGAAAAATATCGGTTAAAAATTTCTTAAAACTTTTGTGTTAATTTCCTAAAATAAATAATATTATCAAGACCTAAAACAAAACTGGTATTTTGAAAACATAATATTTATTTATAGTTTTAATGAAATTAAGAGATCACTCAAACAACACAGGTGAAAATTATTATCACGTGTAAACACATCTTTATAACGATGATATTTTAACTTTAATTCGGACGCTATATCATACGTCTTTTGTTTTAATTTAGTTAATTTATATTGGGAATCTGAAATATCCCATATATGAGGCTTTACTCTTATCATTTCAATAAAATCAATTTCCATTTCTTTTGTCCATTCAACACAGATATTTGCCCTTTTCAAGTATATATATTTATCATATCCACTCATTAACAATAATGAAAACATGTTACTTCTTGGCTTCTTATTATTTCCGCTTGGCGAAAGTAAAGCACAACACTAGTTTCGTTAATCATCTATTAGCGATACGAATTGCTCGAGTTGCTGCTGCATGCACAAAAAAATTGCTCATTTTCGGCAATTCATAACGTCAATAACTTTCATTTGGCATAAAATTTGGCGAAAACTTGGCAATGATGAAATTTCAAATGCGCAGCTGTAAAAAAAAATCTGAAATATCATCGGATGACGTGTCCGAGTTGCCCAAAATCGAGCTGTGACGTCACGTAATGTTAAGTTTATGGGAGTTGCCCAAACTGAAAAATAGGCAACTCTAATGTAATAGGGGCTTTAGAATAGGTCGCAATTTTCTTCAGGATGAAGAACAACAGGAAGGCCGCTGTCGGCAGTAATCCCGGATAATGTGTCTGCCATACGAAAAATGTTAATGGATGATAATCGCTGTACCTATCAAATGATACAGAAGGAACTTAACATTGGATCCACAGCCATACACAATATCATTCATGAAAAATTACATATGAAAAAAGTAGTTTGCCGTTAGGTTCCTCATAATCTAACTGAGCACCGAAAAGGGGAACATATCAGAATCAGTAAAGAAACTCTTAAATTGTTAAATGATGGTGGCCACCGCATCATTTCTAAAATTGTAACAGGTGATGAAACGTACATAACGTTTTTTGAAGTTCCAACACGTCAAGAAAGCAAAGTATGGGTCTTTGAAGATGATCCCATGCCGACAATGGTGAAAAAACAACGCGCACTGAAAAAAGTGATGTACGCCGTTTTCTTCAGAAGTACGGGATTGGTAAAAGCCATCAAGTTGGAAGGACAGAAGACAGTAACAGCAAACTGATATACCACTAAATGTCTTCCAGAAATTCTACAAGAACTGAATGTTAGGGGACTAATGCTTCACCATGACAATGCATCTTCACATACAGCTGGATTAACAGTTGAGTTTCTTAAACAAAAAATAATTAAAGTGATCGAACATCCACCGTATTCACCTGATCTAGCTATGTGCGACTTTTGGTTATTCTTTAATCTAAAAAAGAACTTACGTGGACGTCGTTTTCATTCAGAAGAAGAGATTGATGTGGCTATAAATGCATTTTTTTCATCTATTCCAAGAAATGAATGGCTTGAGGCATTTAATCTGTGGAAAATTCATCTACAAAAGTGCAATGATGCTGGAGGAGACTACTTTGAACACACCTAAAATTTTGTAAGTATAACTTTAAAAACCTAATTGTATCTCAAATTTTCAGAGTGACCCTCGTATTGCACCACATTTTTCGCGTAGCAGATTTTAGTCAGATTCGTTTTTGCCATGTACTGTATACTTTTGTCACGGCGACACGCGAAGAGTTAAAAAAAATTTAACCGTTTCAGAAATGCTTTCACCCTTGGCCCGAAAGCGAATGATCATGCCCTTTTGGAACATCTGTTAAATTCTTCGCAACGTCTGTTAAGTTTTGAATTCCATGGTGAAAGAGATGGTTTAATGTTATAGACTTAATGTCATGAGTTCCGATGGAATGAATACTAATAAACTACTTTTCTTTGCTGGATAGCTGTTTATTTTAGGTTCTGTTTGTATTAGAGAAAGGAGGGGTAAGAGAGACGCCAACTTTTGATGCTCAGTTTTTAACTATTTGTCTAGCCTCTGAAATGAAAGTAATATTCTGTTTTATCTTGAAAGCAATTACTTCTTTTTCTTGGATCTATGTAGGAAGACATTTAGAAAACACTGCATGTGAATCAGAACAATTACAACATTTGAAAATTTCTGAAGTACAAGCATTAGTTTCATGACATATCTCCAACATTCTCGCTTGCCGTTGAGGGATGGAAAGAATAAGAAAAAGAATAGAAGAAGAAAGAATAAACACAGAGAAAATAAAAATCCCAAGGCATATCTCAGAATTGGGACAGTCATTCTTAACAAAAAAAAGGTGAGCCCCCAAGAAGGGAAAACTATTTGGAGTTAAATTTTTCTTGGATAAACGATTGAGGTAATGTCTCCAATTGACGATACCTCTTAAAGAACTTTGGAACGCAAATACTTTTACAAATGAAGCTTCAAAGGCGCGCGGCAAATACTTATGTATTAATATTAAATATTAATACCAACAATACAGATAAGCTACCTTTTATATTTTCAATGGAACTATGAGCTGTCATACTCAATCATATTAAATGAAATAAATATTTATGAAATTAAATATTCATTGTGTTTTACAGAAAATATTAATTTCTTCGTTTTCTCTCATGGCTGCTAATTACATCTCATTATCTTAATTTAACGACAAAGACTACTTCCCAATCCACGTGGGTCCATTAATCTCTTTCACTTGTAAAATTTCACAATTTTTCTCAGTATTTGGAATCATTTAGTTTATTTCGTAACAGGCTTATTTCAATTGTAAATGAATGAAGAGAAGTTACACTTTTTTTTAGGTGGATTAGTGTTCTTGTAACGTTATTCTTATAAAGTTACTTCGATTATTATTTTTATTAAGCGAATAAGGTATATAAAAGGTGAAAAATAAGTTTTTATGTACATGACTGATACATATGAGTTCTTGTATTGTAATTGTCAGGAGGATTAGTTGTAGTAAAAAGTACTTTCATGTACTCTCTTAATGCAGATTTGAAAGTGGCAAATGACGAAAACCCTGATTTGTGTCATAAAATTTTTGTATAAAATAAATAATTTTAATAAAGCATCCCTATTAATATCCTGATACCCAACTTTATAAGAGATCAAATTTTTAATTTTTATTCAAAACGGTCATGTGCATTAATCACGATTTTTTTATAATAAATGTATAACAGATTTATCTAATTATATAATAAGTCAACAATTACTATTTAATTATGATCTACTTATTAATCCAAAATGTTTTCAAAACATATAAACCTACTGCAGGATATTATTTTATAAAGAAAAAAAAAAACAAGTTATGACAATAAAGAACTACTTTATTGTTATTCTACTGAACATAAAAACTACTAGAAAACACATTTTAAATATTAGTAGCAACTCTTAGGAATGTAAATACATATACATACCGAGAAATTTTCAACATTATTATTTAATGTATAGAAAATTGCAAACATGTACCTTTATTTTGACAGATGTTTTATAGACGGGAATATTCATTTCAAAACCACAACAGGAAAGGCGCAAAGATCAATATAAAAAAAATAAGTTTAAAAAAATCGGAGTGCTTCTATTTATTAATTATTGTGTTTAATATGATTACATGCAAAAGAAAAATCTGATTCAAAGAATTAAAGAACAATCCCGTCTTTAAGTCTTTTATTAATACATAAGGATGTCGTTTTGACTAACAGCAATATTTACCTTGATAACATTAGATTCATTCATACTTGATGATATTAGGTTTTTCGCTTAGAATCTGATTGATGATTGATTATCTGTTATTTTGAATGTTTAATACAAAAGATAAAACATTCAAAAATGACAGATAATCAATCAGATACCTAATTAACTAATATATAAATGAGTTAATTATTATTATTATACGTTAATTAAATTTGAAGTTAATATAATGAAATCATATTTTACGAGAGTTTTTTGTAGACATAAAATATACAATATTCCGAAGATTTCGCTGTTTTGGTGGAATTTGAATCCACTGAAAATTTTTTTATAATCTGAGATCAACATTTGCTTTTGAAATACTGAAACAAAAAATCAATTATAAAGAAATAAAAAAAAATTGTAACAAAATTGAGCATCACAGCTGGTCATCAAGAGTGATACGTAACAATAAAAAAAAAAAAAAAAAATAGTAATCCAGACAATGAGAATCATAGATGCTCTGAAATGGTTCTGAGAGCAATGACGAGGTCACATTCGAATGTAAAAGGGTAATGATCTGTGGCAGGAAACAAAGCGTGGCTGATCAAACGAACTACAATAAGTCGATTGTGGTTAATACACTAATAAAGCAAACACCATCTGCTGTTTTCAGGATTTATAGAGAATAGTACAAACACGAAATATTGAATCAAATGAATTCTATGAAATTTCTGGGCCACGAAACACGCTATTGAGTGAATCCTATAACATTCAGATATCACAAATCTTGAAAATTTTCGCGAATATCGTTAAAATACTTAACTCAAAATTTTAAGTGTTTTTATTTTCTCCCTACAAAAAGAGCCTCCTAGAAACGCAATTCATTGCTTTTAATTAGCATATATTCGTTAAAAGTACATTAATAAAAGTTACGAGACTCGTAATATTGCATAGAACGAAAGAATTTATAAATATACAAGAGAACATTTCAGTTATCTTCTGATAGAAAAAAATGAGAGTGAAAAATGCAACTGAGTATATAGAATTAGTAATTAGATATTATAGATTCGTGTAACTTAACTATTTTACTCATTAACTACAATAATCAACATTAAAAGTAGTGAATTCCTTTTAGTTAATTATTATTATTATACGTTAATTATAAATTTGGAGATAATATAATGAAATCATATTTTATGAGGGTTTTGGTAGATGTAAAATATATAATATTCCGAAGATTTCGCTGTTTTGCTGGAATTTGAACCCGCTGAAATTTTTTTCTAATCTGAGCTCTTAAAAATTATAATTTTATTAATTATAATAGATTAAAAGTTTCTGAAGAAAGACTAAAATCTTTTGACCTACCCGATCCACTTCTAGAAAGTCATTTTTTTTAAAAATTTAATTACATTTTTCTTATTCTTTGAAAATATAACCTTTAAAATGGCTTACACATAATTCTGATCACATAGAACCGCTTTCATGAACATAATGGCTGATACTGTCCTTCCTGCCGTAGAAATAGACGGACATACAAATTGAAATGAATCACAGTCTTGTGGCATACATTAAGTCGTTAATGTTAAGTCGCAAATAATAATGCCTATAAAAATAAGACATTTCCTATGCTTCTTGGTCTATTTTCGATAGGTCTCCCAAAAGTTGAATCATTCCTTTAACATCATGCAGGGGGTAATCTGAGGGCCTAATGCTTGTTGTAAGACACATTTGAATTACGAAAATTCCTTTCAGAAAAGATTCTTGATAGTGATCCGTATTCAAAAGCCACAAGGGAGAAAACTCGGAAGACTCTCAAGCACGCACCTCAACACACGTGCATGTAGAATGCAGAAGCGCAACATTCATCTTACGCTGTTCAACAGTTGCTAGGATTGCATGTAAGGCTGTTTGATTTGAAAAGTTTTGTTTTACCACTAGGCCACGCTGAGACTAATGAGTCATCACTTAGGAACGAATGATCAAGGATGATTCGAGGGGATTCTTCATTTATCCATCTTGCAGCATTACTGTCGTTAATTTATAAAAAGGCCTAAAGATTTATAGTGTAATTTTGTTGATAAATGTATCTTATTTTAATATATTTGGGTATATCGAAACTATTTACTATATCATTGCTAATATCAATTTGCTAATTAAGAAAATTATTAATAGAAATTTTAAGCTGTATTGTATCTATATAAAATAACAGTGTTATGAACAGTGCAAGATGCCAATTTGTAACAAGAATTTTAAACAAAATTTAAATCGTGTACTTAATTTTGAGAATTAATATGAATTATTTCCCAGAATCATTAAAACAAATTAAAATATTCATATTTTATATAAAATAAATAAATAAAAAAAAAAAGTATAGATTATTTACATGCAAATATTACGAAATTTTACAATGTGACAAAATGAAATCGTATTTATTTATACACATAAAATTAAAGCTTAAGGAAATGTTTTTTAAAAATAGAATTAATTTTAAACACTACGTTATAATTTATAGAATTTTGTTGAGTATATTAACATTTTGAGTGAAAATATTTAGATATTCTACTTCAGGATAAATCAAATTACGGAAAAATATTTTATAAGTTTCCTATTTTTCTAATTTTTTCCGAGATTCTTAAAATTCCTAGCAGAAAACACCGTATATGATCTTAAAAAGTTTTGCTTCTTTCAGCAAACTGCTGCCTAAAATCAAAAATACATAACTTCGATATTTGTACAACTTATGTGAGTCAGGTTTTCTTTTTCATTTTTTCCTAAAAAAACGCATATTTTAAATCTTTCAACTTTCTGGCTTCATCACTATTTTTGAACGTATCTACGCGTGTGGCATGTTGTCGCGGGTACAGTTAGCACCTCCAAAAGCAGACTCATGACAAGAAAAATCTTTCAGAAAACAAACACAAAAGGGAACAAGCAGTATATTTTTCGATGAGAGCTATGAAAATACACGGAGTTATGACCGAGAAAGAGTCAAAGAGTTGAACTTTGGTTCGTTATTCACAACCCAGATGGAAGAGCCACTGGAAAAATAAACCAATGGTTACACTTATTACCGTCAGATAAAGGACTGTTTTGTGGAAAGAGGAAAAAAATACATATAAATATTCAGACGCAAAGTCTGCTCCGGATATATCATAAAAATATAAACCGAAAGGAACGTTCGGCTAAAATAGTCGAAGAGAACAACGTATATTGTTTCTCTATTCTTGAGACACTACAGAACATTGGCAACAATTCAAACTATTTCTTTTATCAAATTTCGTTATATACCACTGAGCCTTCAATGACATATTCATGTATTTGCTATTAATGATTATACGATTAATTGCCAATTATTCACATGTAATGATCGATGAAAAATAAAATATCAAATTCATTTTGGGTAAATTGTTAAATGCAAACACGAAATTTATTCACTTCTAGAATGGATGAATTTTTGAAATCTCTTCACATTTATAAATTTACTCAATATATTTCGAAACTCAATCGAAGAATTAAAATCAGAAACCGATTTGAACCAAATAAAACAAATTAATGTATTCATCATTGCTGAATTAGATCTAACAATATAAAATTAAAACAAGTATAAAAATACATTCTAGCTTCAAAACAAAATGATAATTTTGATAATATAAATGAAATAAATATAGCACTGAATATTAAAAATACTACAAACTACTTATAAATACTATAACTTTTTTTTAAAAAAATGAATTAACAATAGAACCAGATTTTAAATTCGAGAATAATATTTTGGCATAAATCCTTAAAACCAAACATTGTCTAATTTGTCTTTACCAGAATATTTTCTCATTTTGAAAAATGTTTGTGGATCATATTGATGTTTTTTATTATTTCACAACTACAATACAAATTAACTACAATTTTTAATTTTAAAAAAAGCATAATCAAAATACATCTACAATTATTACCTTATGATAGTTACATTTTCACTTTACCGTATATTTTGTGTTATTGATGAATTTAGTATAGTTGGGAAAAAATAAAGTTCTCAAATTAAAATAACATTCTTAGTTTTATTTAAAATTAGGATCTTACACATTTTAATTCCAAATTAATTTCTAAAATATATTAATATATTAAAATACAAAATTCGGAAAACAACATTACTCAATATGAACAATTCCCTCAGCAAATTAAAATATTTTTAATTTAATAAATAATTTATAAATAATATTTTAAATGTTCGAAGAGAAGGATTCTTTGTTAAATTGATAGAAAAGCTTGCGTTTGGAAATCTGCAGAACCCTTCTCTTTCACAAGGTAAAGTATCATATAAAACCACCATTTTGATACAAACTCCAAAATACAAATATTTTATTATCAGAGCCCCCCCCCCTCCCAAAAAGGAGATAAACAGGGCGAATGTTGGTACTTGAAACACGCAACTTTCGAAAGAGATTCACAAAAATTTAATTTTCTCCCAACAGTTGAAATTTTTTTATATTTTTGTGAAAGTTTGAAAATTTACTAAAAATTTCCTAGGAAGATATTTGAAAC
The DNA here is from genome assembly GCA_026290005.1 of Latrodectus geometricus. Lineage (NCBI taxonomy): Eukaryota > Metazoa > Arthropoda > Arachnida > Araneae > Theridiidae > Latrodectus > Latrodectus geometricus. The sequence continues at coordinate 420,563 of JAPDSC010100164.1, read as the reverse complement.
GAAAGTTAGGTTTCTATGCACAAAAAGTGTTTGATTTCATTGGGATTTACGGTTTAATGTGTATACCGCAACACAAAAAATATCTCCATTTAAGGTAAGTGTTAATTCAATGCAAACTTTTTTAATTTCCTCCACTTTAATAGATAGTTTCAGCAAGTGTCGCTGACAATGAAGCCACTGCCTAACGCAGGGGTCGCCAAACTTTTTTGACCATCGCCCCCTATATAATTTTTCGAAATCTCCATAGACCCCCCACAAAGATAATTTTCAGGTAATTAAAATAAAACTATATATAAGTCTAAATATTTAATAAATCAGAAACAGTAAGTAAAGTAGCTACAGATTTTTTACTTCTTATTTAGTTCTTAATGAGATGAGTGTGCCTGGTGTATCTTAGCAAGATTCGCTATATTGGGTTCGAAATTAGTCAATTTTAACTGTAAATCCGATTATTAAAATATTAATATTATATTTTCTATAAAGAATATAATATTAAGTCAAACGGCATAAAAATATGAAAAATATTTTTAATTTTTACGTACGCAGTTAGATATGTGTGATTTGCATATTAAGAACTGTTTTTCCTTCGAGTCCCAATAGACCCCCATTCGACCCCTTGGGTCAGAAGACCCTTATTGTTGTTAAATAGACCTCTAGGGGTCTATATAGACCACTTTGGCGACCCCTGGCCTAACGAATAAACAAGTGATGATTCAAGATCTTCAATGAGATTGAAGAAGGTCCTGACAGAAGGGCTGAAACTATTTTACGACAGTAATTTACAAATTGAATGTGTCCGGTAAAATGCTATATTACCAATTGTGTCATAGGCGAATATTATCTTAATGGAGTTTATAAACCTTTAAAGCATTTCTGCTTTCTCTATACAACTTTGTCAAGTAGCATATATAAGGTATATATAAGGTCTATTACTTACACAGGTTGCAGAAAACCGATGTCTTCATTATGGTTCAGTTTAGCAATCGGCAGAAAGGAATTTTCAAAGATAATGGACCATATTTACGTGACGCAAACGATATCTGAAAATTTTCGAAAGCAGTCACTGCGATCAATGTGCACTGCAAAAACGAGAAGAACAGCATTCATCACTTATTGTTTAACAATGCATGGGGTGAATATTTCCAATTTTTATCTCTTGTTGTCAGCGGGGCATGGCTCAGTATCTATGAAAAGTTCTCCCAGAAGGTAAGAATAATTAGGAGTATTAAAAAAGATTTTATTATAGCTTTTAGCAGCAAGCTATTCACTGTGCGGAATCGATATAAATATAGAATTTATCTTACCATTTTCTTCAAGGAGAAAAATCATAAGTTCGATCCAGCTACAATGGAATAAAAATGAAGTATATTAAGTATTATTGTGCATGAAGATTTATAGGAATGGGCATAATAGTTTTCCAAGTTTCTTTCTTTGCGACATATTAGGTTGGGGAAAAAGTAATCCATTATTTTTTCGGTAGACGACTGTAGTGATCGATATCTCATGAGGTATCTATCAAAAAATTTCAGATTTATGCTCGTTGGAAAGGTGACATTTGACACTAAAATATTCTCTTGCGGTTTTTTGTTTGATTAATTCAGTTACGAATACAAGGTTTTAAAAATAGAAGACGACAAACAGAAAATTCGACACATTTTCGTTTTTCTCTTGTAACGGCGAAAAAGATAGCCAGGTGGCTAAAATTGTGAAAGGTGTTTATCGTCCTATATAAGACTGTAACAACCAGTTACGTACAATTTTTGTTTCGTCGATTCCGTTCGGGTATTTTTGATGTTAGAGATGCACCTCGCATGTGGATACAGCATCGTCAAAAATATCTGTGAAATATCAAAAATGATCGAAGTTAACCGCATGTCAGCAGTCGTAACGCGCAAGACCTAAAAATCTACATGAAAGCTGTTTTAAACCTTTTTACAAAGTGAATCCCAAATCAGATACTCAAATATATGACTTATTGTAGCTTGATGGAAGGATCGCACTCTATAAAAAAATTATTTAATATAAGAAAAAACATCTTATTTTGAAATTAATTCAAACCTAGAAAAGAGATTATTTCATTATATAAAAATAATTGAAATACACTGATGGCCTCCGTAAATGCAACTCTGAAGGAAGCATGCAAATAACATGAAATTTATAACTTGCATTAGCGGATGAAGGATATGCAAATGATTAGAATTTCAGAGCAGACGCACATCCCGCGTGGCCCACTTTAAAGCGCTATTTAAGGCTTGGAGATTTCGACGATTTCAAGTTTGGCAATTGTGTTTTATAAAAAAAATTATGCTTTGTAGTAAACATTGATCAATTTTTTGATCTCAAGTATCCGAGTTCAAAATAGGAAGGATAGTGGCCTACCGAAATTGTGGATAATCCTTCAGGGAAATTGGTAGTCGTGTTGGACGAAACCAAACAACTGTAATGTGGATATGTGATCGTTGGATTAAGGAGGGTAAGACAGACCGACGTGTTCGATCGCATCTACCTCAGTGCACCACTTCTCGAGATGACAGGCAAATTGTCAGGATGGCAGTCATATATTGCTCAGACACATCACGAAACATAGCACAGCACATTCAGTCTGTAACGCATCATCCAGTGTCTGCGGGTACCATTCGATGCCGTATACAGCAGAGTGGTCTGTCCGCAAGACGTCCATTGCTACGTCTACCCTTGACGCAGAACCAAACGTTTACCCCGCCAATGGTGCGATGAAAGAAAGATGTGGATGGTAGAATGGAATGAAATTGTCTTTATTGACGAGTCACGCTTCTGTCTACAATACCACGAAGGTCACATTTGAATCTAGAAACACAGTGGAAAGAGGATGCTGAACAGCTGCGTTATGTACCACCACGCTGGTCCTGCACCGGGTATTATGGCATGGGGTGATATTGGATATCACTCCCAGCCTCCTGTAGTACGTATTGCCGGTACTTTAAGCAGCCAGCGCTACATCTCCAAGGTGTTGGAAGCCAGTTGTTCTTTCTTACCTTCAGCGCTTGCCCACAACTATATTTCAACAGGATGATGCGCGACTACACGTGAAAGGGTTGTTTAAGGGTTATTCATCAATCCCCAGATTGAATTGCTTCCCAGGCCAGCTGGCGAGGATCTTTCGCCGATAGAAAACATGCGGTTCATGGTTGCTAAACGATTGACCCAGATTATATCGCCAGCTGCTATACCAGACCAACTTTGGCCACGTATGGAAGCAGTAAGTTCTAGTGTGCCCCAAAAACACACTCAAAATCTCTCTGAATCAATGCCGAGGCATGTGGCAGCAGTGATCTTTAACAATGGCGGCTACTCTGGCTACTGATTTTGGCGGGAATCATACTTCATAGAAGTCTATAAATTTAATCATTTGATACATGTTAACATGTCATCTAAAAAGTAAATTTTATTGTGATATTTCATATTTCTTGGTGTTGCAATTTGGGTGGCTAGCAGTGTAAAAAGGAAGACCTAATGAACATTTCCGCAAAATTAGTGCTATAAGTTTTTCATTAAAGTATAAGATATAAATCAATGACAAATAAAAAACTTACTAAGAATTAGTTTTACATAAATAATTTTTAAAATTATTACGTCAATGCATTAAGAAAGATACAAAGAAAAATTCATAATTAAGTTAGTTTATTTTACTGAATAAATATTTTAGGTTTCAATGGAAATAAATGAAATAATATTGCTAGCTTACCACTGAAATAGTTTAATTTATAAATTTATATATCATTACAACACAAATAAGTCTTAAAAAACTTTTGGGTAAAAAAATAATTACTAATTAAAATCCGTCGAGTAATGCAAGGGCTCTCTCTCTCTCTCTAAAGTAAACTCACATATCACTCAACGATTGTTGAATAATACGTGAGTTTGTTACTCAACGATCATTTTGTGCACACAAGCGCTAATCAGACCAGGACGTAGAGTTTAAAATGGATTTTAAATTAATACCATGTCCAAAGTGAGATTCAAGCCCATAAACTGTTGAATCGATGGCCACTGTATAGACCGAAACCACTCCGGTTTCGGACTATACAATGCTATCACAAATTAAGCTTTATTAGTCATAGAAAATTAAATTGATTTAAAATTAAAGAACGTTACATATTAGTTAAAAAAAAAAATATCACATTTTCAACAATTCTGATTTTTTTCAAAGTTGTTTTTACAAAAATTTAACCTTTAAGCAATGTTTTCTTCTTTAGAATAGTTAGGTTTAAAAAAAAAAAATAAAAAACAACTAAATCCATAAAATTGATTCAGAAAAAAAATATTTTCGATTTTTTATTCTGAAAGAAAAAATATTAAGTCTACAAGAAAGTTCTGTCGGTTTTTAGGATACAAAAGAATAAATTTTTCACAGCTTAAATATACTTTATTGAACAGTATAATTGTCATTATTTATGACTTCTTCCTAGCGTGATAGCAATTTTTATATGTCCCATTTTTAAAAATTTGAACCATGGTGCTTGCTTAATAACTTCTTCATTCTTGAATTTTTCGTCCTGCAAAAAATTTTGCAAGGACAGAACAATTGGAAAATGCTAGGTCCGAGGAATATGTTGGATGTCACAGAATTTCCCAGCCTACCTCAGCGACTTTCTGACGAGTCCCAAAAGCAGCATGTGCTCTGTTATTGTCATGAAGCAATATGATGTCCTTCCTATTTAACATCGCCGATCTCTTTTTTTTGGAGTGCTGTTTTTACTTGACAGTACCTCTCCGAATTTAGCCTTTCATTTGGTTGCAACAACTCAAAATGTATGGGACCTCGAATGTGCCACCATATACACAACATTCTCTTGTTCAGGCTCAACTTCGGTTTAGAGGTGCAGGGGGCTAGTTTCCCGGGTTAATATGCCCTTTTCCTTATGATGTTTTCATAGGTAATTCACTTTCCATTACCAGTTATTATTCGGTCCGAGCAGGATCCGATTTTATTGTGTGCAAGCAGAGATGTGCATATGATGATTCGATCATGCAAATTCTTCTCACTGAACTCGAGTGGTACCTATCTCGAAGACTTCCATACAAACCCTAGTTTCCGAATATGGTCCAAAACGGTTTTTTGAGCTGCGAATCATGTCTTGTCGCAATCTCCGATGCGCATACTTGTTGAAACTGTTTGTAACCGGGAAGAAAAAAACTTTTGGGTAGACCTAGTATAAATAACACGTTTTTACAAGTAAATGCTATTTTTAACTTAAATTTAAAAGCTAAATACGTTATTTAAAATATTACTCTAGCAAATGAATGCCGCAATTTATAATAATGATGTAGCAGCTTTCAAACACTCAGCTGAATATTTGTATATTTTAATTATACAGCATTAATCATTTCCAAGACTTAATATACAAAATATTTATAAATCCGGCAATTGATATATATTTATTCAGGAAACAAGAATCGGAATCATACGTTAAAACACAAATAAGCATATTTGGAATATTAAATATTTTATTTCGTAATCTCAATAATATTCATATAAAAATATCTTCGTCAAATTAAAGTATACCATTTCAAAATAAATTCATTTCACAAATTTAAAAAGGACTCTTCTCAGAACATAAATTACCCAAGAAATTACTTGCATAATTACCAATGCACAGAAACTATAATCAAATTTGGCGATTTTTTCCCCCTTTCTAAACAGCATTTTATAAAAGAGAAATAATTTCTTTTATAAGAAGTTTACCTCATTTTGTAAACAATAAGTTTCATTTTTTTTTAGAATTTTCTATTATTCTAATCTGCATTCTTAAAATAAAGCAAACTATCAAAAATTGAGTTCCCAATGCACAACATGTTTAATCCTTCATATACGTTTATTTCTACTAGAGTTTAAATATCCAGCTTTCTACGCATTTCGCTGTGTTGAGTCAATTTTATAAAAGAATATCGATTTCTGAATAATCACACAAGAACAAGACAAGAAACTTATGCATCATTGTTTATTAAAAATTCAGCAATCATGGAACACAAGTAATTCCAAATGAACAAAGACAATTCAATTTTATAACTAATTATTTCCACGTGTGTTCTAGTCATAGTCAAGAATTTAAATTTTATTTAAAAATCAACAGAATAAATTTACCTTTCAATATTTTTAGAAATGAAAATTTTTAATTCTTGGGAAAGTATTTTTATTTTCTATTCATGAACTATAAAGAATAATTTTAACTCTCAATTAATATGATGACCTATTTTTTTTTTAACTGTATGATTTCGCATGTTTAAATATTTGAATTTGGAGCAGCCTGATATTTCTCACTTATTTCAGCTAAGCCAATATTTACTTAGCGTACCTTTAAAAAGATGTCACTCATATTTGAAATCTCACTCAATTAACTGTAGAAATCAAATTTTGATACCGTCACTTAAAAATACGAATTATTTCAAATCATAAAAAAGTTCACAGTAAAAAAAAATGTAACTTTAGTATGTATCGCTTTTAAACGGTTCAATGTCAAGATAATTACAGTTTAATACCTGTTAATCAATGTTTAATACCTGTTATACCTGTTTAATATGTTTAATACCTGTTAATCGCAGTTTAATCAATGTCAAGATCTGTACAGTTTAATACCTGTGTTTTGATAGGGGACCAAGTTCTAGTGTTATGACAAGCTGCAGGTTCCTTAACAAACCATTCCTCTATGGAGCAAAATTTAGCACATTAAAGGGAAAATTATTAACTCGATTTCACCATGAAATATCAAATATCTTCACCAAGATTCATAAAGAAGTTTTAGAATATCAACATTTTCCCTTAATAACAACCAAAAATTCCTTTTTTGCTTATAAGAGAAAGATACGGGGGAAGAAAAAAAATTATTAAGATTCAGGAAGAATAAAGTTTTTGTTGAACAGAATTAAAATTACATAAAAATGCATGCAGTAATTGAATTAAATTCGAATTATTTAAAGGAAAAAAAATTGTGAATAAATGAGAGAGATGCGCAAATGATAATTAGAATAACTTAATATAACCCAATATGAAGAGAAAAACTGAGAAATGGATAAGTTTTGATTGAATCTTTCTAACATTAATATATTTTTTCAAATTTTTTAAATTTAGTTGAAAAGTAAAAAAGTAAAATTAACTTCGGGGATTGCTTACCTAGAACATTTATATGATATATAGATGTTCGAGGTATAACATTATTTATGCACAGCATATTTTTAAGTTTTGATGCATATTTTTAAAAGAAGCTTTTAAGAAAATTTTATTTAAAACAGAGCCACTTTTCTTTAGCTACTAAAACGGAAAATATTAAATAAGAAACTAGTTATAAAAAGTAATTCTAGATTAGAAAATCATTCAGACTTCAGTAATTTCGAAATTTTCAAGCCATAAATAATTTTTTTCTTAGAGCATATTTTTTACTTAATTTACTCTCAAAACATTCTTTCTGCTGTATTGTATAATTTTAAAAAAATCCAAGCTAATATTTTTTTAATAAAAAGACCAAAAGTCATCGTTCATTCAAACACATTCTTTTTTCTATAAGCAATTATTTAAAACTTCTTAATTTTAATAGATACGTTGCAATGAATATTTTTTGTTTGCTTTAGAAATTATTAAATTATATGAAATAGCTTTTAACATATTGATTCAAAATCTGAGCATCTCTAATTGGGAAAAAGTAACGAGAAAATAATTTATTGCCAATTTTTGGCTTCATAATGATTAAAAAGTTAATGATATAAGTTCGAAATAGAAATTACTGCCTCGTCATTATCCACTTGTTATAGATTTTACCATTCAATTTAGTAATAAACAGGCAAACAGAATTTCAAGAAACAAATAATTATATTTTTCTTTCAATATTTAACTGATTTTTGGATTGTGAAGAAATAAAACAATTATTGGACTTTGGAAAAACATAATTATTATGCATTTGTTGTTGTTGTCTTGTCTATGCATAAGTGCAAAAAAAACAAAAAGTCTAAAGTCCACCGAAAGTCTTGGTGACGAGATCGGCCAGTTCCGGAACCATGTGGCCATGGAGGATCTCAATTGGTGGAGCTCGAAGAGGGAGCGGATAATGGCTTGCCAATTCAGGACAAGTACTAGAGTAAGTTGGGATTGAGGACAGTGCTTACAGTTGGGATAGGATTTAATACCATCCGATGATATCATCATGCACTTGAAATGTCCAGTACGTAGCCGAGTTCTTGTAGAGAAGAGGTTTCTTGGGCAGTCTACATCAGGAATTGTTGCCTTGCCAAAATGCTGATCGTCAATCCTTCGCCTGGCAACAGTATTTGCGACTGTACATATTATGCATTTAAAAGTATCTAATACATCCGGTTTTCAACATGGAAAATGTATATAAAATGATATAACTTACGACAGTATTTTAAATATTTATTTATAAATCGAAAAAAATTTATAATATTTCATAAGAACTTAAGATGTATTTTTTAAATTTTTTAAGTATTTCGTCCAAAACATAGCATAAAAAACAAATTTCACATTGATTAAAATATCTTCAACGAAATGTAGAATATCAATTGAAAACAATAGGAAAAAAATCTCACATATATATATATACATCTCTTGAGAAATGATTTCACTAAATAAATATTTCCACAATTCGATATTCGTTATTGTTTTCTGAATGTCTTACACAAAACGTTATTTATCTTCTTAAGAGTTGAACATATTTATGAGCTATCTTGTTTTACAAAAGTATATAAAAACAAATAGGCACTATTACGCATCACTATTTTAGTGTCGTTTTCCTTGAAGAAAGCGCTCCAATGACAAATAAGGGTCATGGCCGCAACTGTTCCAACAAACTTAATTTTACGTTTCTCATTTCTGATCGACAGCGCTTTTCTTTAGAACAGGATACGCTTGCATCACAAAAGGAAGGAAAATTGCTTTTAACTTAACCTCTCAAAAATGATAAACTAACAGGTAAAAATTTTAGAGTGGATGTACCACTTTAATTAAAATTTTTCTTTTGTATTAATCAGGTTGCCATACATAATATGAAGCAATTTTAGAACTTAACTTGAATTCATTATATGCGGATTTAATACAAATTTTAAAAAATCGCATATTAATTCAATCAATTAATAAAGCTTAAAAATCAGTTTCCAGGATTACAAAAATTTTAAATAGCATAGTCTTAAATCCCCATTTAAGACAATGCTATTTAAAATTTATATAAAAAACAATTTATATAAAAAATATACTATAATTATATATAAAAAACATATACTATAATATAAACATAACATCATTAAACATATACAACACATTCTTATTTTTTAAATACAAAGAATTACACAATTGTTAGAAAAACTGCATGAATCATATTTAAATTTATACGGTTTTTTAACAATCTTTATAAATCATATTTATATTTATTTATAGATTTTTTTATATATAATTCATTTTTTTGAGTATGGAATATTTATTATGAAAAACATCTGTATTGCATACCGATTTCTAATGGCTACGGAAACTGATCCATATTTGAAATAAACATTCTTACTCTTATATTAAGTATATATATATATCCCAAACCAATTAAATCACATGTCCTATAATGCTTATTCTGTTTGCCGTAGAAATTTAACCCAGGATTGAATTGAGAAAGTCGGTACAGAATGAAGTGGAATTTGTACTAGGATGTCAATCTATGAGTAACTTATGATAAAAACTCAGTTTCCTTTTGAAACTTTTATTTTACAGCATTCGTAATTAATTTTAAACTTAATTAATGTTCACTTGAACATTCTGTAAAACTGCTAATTCAGAAGTGTAATTAAATTAGCAATGTAACATTCTGCTCCAAAACTTTGTGATCGTTTCCTCTTTTAAAAATATTTATCTATGCATTGCCACTGGGAGTAAAGAAAATACATTTAAAGAAACGGATTCCAAATTTTTTTTTTTTTTTTTCAAATTTCCAGAGTATTATTTTTAAAAAAATAAATAACGACATCTACTATTTTTCGATTTTCGCGTTTTTCAGAAAAAAAATTTTGCACCTTTCTTTAATGATTAATTTAAGATCCAAATACATACATATTTATAAAAGGAGAGGAAAAAACGAAAGATAATTTGTTTAGCAATGTGATATATTTAAGTTTATAGTTGATAACAGTTCCTTCAAAAAGGACTTCCTTTCATCACAACAAATGCTTTGTGTAAACTCTAAATTTAAAAAAAAAAAAAAAAAAAAAAAAAAATTTAGTGAGTTTATTTGGATAAAATGTAAATACAGATTGAATTTTCAATTCAAGCTAAAAAATATGAAAGCTTCAAGTAGTTTTGTAGTCAGAGAAACAGAAGACAATCAATTGTCTATTTATATCGCCTAATATATTATTTTTAAATCATCTGTAGTCATAGAAATTATTTTAAAGTCAAAGATTCAGTCAAAAATAATACTGAGAGATTCATATACTTAGATTCAGCTTAGAATTTGTTATACTCTTTCCACAATAACAACGAACATACCAGTTGTTCACATTGATAATTTTCTAACATGTTTGTGAAATCTAATATTTGTTGTAATGAAAATTTGATAAAAATCAATGTTTTGTTTTGAAAATTTCTAAATTTTGAAAAAAAATATGTTTACAAAAATTTAAAGAGGTGAAAAATACATCGTTCCATAAATAAAGATTACATTAACTAGATAAACGACCAATTTAACTTATAAAAGAGTGATTTATTAATTATTTATATAAAAGAAAGTTGCTTTAAATATTAATTGAATCAATGAAAATTTTTTATTGTAAACATTCTAAGATTCCCTCTATTCGATTAAAGTAAAGGGACAAAAATACGATTAACAAAATAAGAAATGCTATCGTTTGGCATTTATATATATAATGAGCAATAAATAAATCTAACCAGCTTCGAAAGATGCGCTCTCATAGCCTCGGACCTTGTCCATCAACTCCAGGGGTGGAGCAGAGGGTTCCGGTTCATCGTCCACAGCGTCCGGTGGTGGCGTAACTATAAAGGAAAAAAATAAATTAATAAAATACATGGACGATAAATTCATATCAATGTCGCTATAAATTCGGAAGAAAGAAATGGAAGTTTACATCACTGGACATTTCAAAGAATTAGTTCTGCGGGAAATGCAATCACTTTATTACTCTGAATTTCGTACATGGAAAACATAATAGTGTATTCGAAAGCTTTATATATATATATATATATATATATATATATATATATATATATATATAAAATAGTTGCCATGACAACCTTGTTATATGGAATGTAATGGTTACACAAACATAATAGATTATTTATTGATAAAATATATTAGTTATAATGTTTCATATCATTATAATTTATTCCATTTTTTGTTCCAAACATGACAATTTCATTAACGGGGAATTTTAAAAACGCAATTCACCAATACTATAAATTCATAGCCATTTAAATAGGTGAATATTCGAGTAAATATTAACTGATGAAAGAAATCAATTTTTGATTTCCATAAATATGAAAGTGTAAATACTTTCTTTCATTGTACGGAATAAATAAAATGGATATAACAATTTTAGTTGTTTTCCAACATTCCGATTTCTAATGAAAAACAGAAATTTTTATAATTTCCGAAGTGTTCTAATTTCAGAAAAAAATTTCACTCAAATTATGCAGCGGGTAAAAATTAAACTGCACAAAAGAGAAACAAAAAAGAACGATTGAAGGAATTTTCTAGATTGACAATTGGCTGCTAAACATTTGAATTATTAATCTCTCTATTTTACAAATAAAACTTTAGATAAAATTTTAAAATTAGTTCAAAATAAATGTGTGAAAAATATTGAATATAAAAAAAAGATAATAAACTTTAAATAAGTATATTTATATTTCAACTTTAAAGCACATGTTTTTAAGAATATTATAGATGTATTTTTAATTGAAAAAAATAATAAAAGCGATAAACGAAATTCTACAATCAAAGCTTATTTTTTTTTTAATACACAACCGCATTTTAATTTATAAAAGATTATTAAAATACTGAATAAGGTAATGTAATTTTCTGTCTGGGAATTAATTTACCATGAATAGAAATATAAAGATATGTAACACATACTAATTAGAAAATAAATTAATCAAAAAAAATCCCATCTGATTTCAGGAGAAAAAAAATCACCAGTTATGTAAAATTCTCTTTCTTTTAAAATTCTCAACATCAGAATATAATGTTTCATTCAAAAAGCACAAAACTAAATTAAACCAAAAATGTTTGGCAAGTTTGTTGAATCTTTCCGAATCATCACAAATATACACATAAGAAAAATGGGGGGGAAAGGGGGTAACAAGTGAACATATCAAATAGTGTTAAAAATTATGACATACCGTATATTTGAAAATCAGATTAAATGAAAATTTAACACAATTAGATTTTAAAACCTATAACCTCATTTTTCTGCATTAATTTTTAAATTAAGAAAAAAATTTAGTGTTGACATTAGAGAATGTGATTTCACAATCGTTTCTTACTATCAAAACAATAACCATCCACATTTTAAGTTAGGACTCTAGAAAGCTTTATTAGTCCTTCAATCCAATATCACATTCGAGAGAGATTCTTACAGTATGAGGTAAGATGAAATTACATTTTTAATTAAGTTAATGTAGAATTTTTAATTAAATTTTGGAAAATAAATATATAATTAGTTTGCTTACATCTTGCTTTTATTACATATTAATATTTTTAACTTTTATTTATTAATGCAAGTTTATTGTTATGACTAAAAAAAAAAAATCGAGAATGCATCATTTCTTTTTCACACATATATAAACAATAATTGCTTCAATTCACAATCCTTAAAAATGAAGAAAAAAATACTTACTAAATTATGGCTTAAATTAAAAGATACAAACATGCAGAAAATTTCAGTAACTATAAAATAATACATTCTTATTGTTGGCATTATTAATATCAAATACATACAGATTGACGGATAGATTAAGAAATGTTATCAACTTCATGATGCTTGTAAACAGTGATTTGCCAATTAGTATTCCAGGAACCATTATCATCAGGAAATGAAATAAGTTTTCATCGATGAAATGATAAGATGCTATGAAATATGAAAGCAAGTCAAAAAGAACTAAGCAATTCTTTAGGTTGAGTTTGTTGCAACGGCGTCTTTTTTTTGCACACAATTACAGTTCAGATCAAAGTTCTGATCTATACTTCAGGTCTTTTGAACTTACGTTTGTGATATGTGGGTTAATATATATTCATTTGCTTGATATGGGATTATATATATATTCATTTGCTTTTCATTCTTTCAAACTAGGGTAATTTAACTTTTTATTGTTCAAACGCCGGATTTATATTTAAATTTAAAAGTTTGAATTAGTTTGTAACAAACATGATATTTATCAATAATGTTTCAAACAGTTATTTTAGATTTTAAAATTTAAATAAAATGAGTTAAATGAGGCTTAAGAATATGATATAAAATGTATATTAAGAAAAAGCATGAAAAAAAGTAAAACCATTTGTTTTATAAATGATTTTACATAGGTCTTGGACCGCTAGATGCTATCTAACATTCGATAATAAAAAAATCAAATTAATGAAACATACGGAAAAAAAAAAAAACCACGATGCAAGATTGATTTTGAAATAAATTACAGTAAATATCTGTTATTTCACTGATTTATAAGACACGGTAAAAATTAAAAAAAGAAATATTCAAACATAAAAAAATAACACTTTATTAGCACAAATGGAAATAAAAAAGATCACATACATTATTTCAAAATAATTGTTGTAAATGTTAATATTTTATAGATAATAACTGAAAATTAATCTTAAATTAGTAAATGATGCAACATAGTTTACTTTAAAACATTTTAGAAAATCTTTTTTCTATTAATTAATAATAATTTCACTGAATGAAAATGATTTTTTCAAAACATTTTTTCATGGGTGATCTGAATGACAATCATAAATATCAAAGTATTAAATAATAAAACAATTAAAGAATCCAACCGAGAAATTTAAATAAAAATCACAAATATCTAAATAAATTTAACAGGTATTCAAAAAATATTTTTTCGAATAATTAATCATAAGTAAGCAAAATTCAGATAGATGCTTTACATTATTTTTATTATGATAAAGCTAAGTTAGATAAAAGTCTAAAAATAATAAAGGTAAATGAAATATTCCTAATAAACATCAGTCTGGAATAAACTAAAAGGTTTTAAGTTTAAACCACAACAAACATCCACACCCAAGGTGGAATTCGAACCCACGAATGTTGAACCGAAGGCGAAAGCGGTAACCACTAGATGTAACACCATAATTTACAAAAGAGGATACGAGAATAAAATTTTATGCAAGTACTTATATATGGATCACATATATATTCATGGAATTATAGCATTTATTTTAAGAATCCAGAAACTTAACTTTTCTTTGCATGAAACACATAAAATTGTTTATAATCAGATATGCAATTTTCAGAAAATTTGTAAAGTGAAATAAGCATTATAATTCAACTTAAAAAATATATTCATTATTTGATGAAATATTGGCATTTATTCGAAATGTTTTCAGCCCATGACGAATGATACTGTTTCTTTCAAAATTCAGAAAATGCATATTATCAGCTCATAAGAAAGACAGTTGAATACTATGAAACTTCTGCAGTTTTATAGACAATCTCTACAACGCTAAAAGTTCAGAATTTCTTAGAAACCCATCATCAAAATCAATCAGCCCAGTTAGGGAATGTAACTTTTTAAATTGTGTTGAGTCAGCGTCTTTTGTAAAACATTTCTATTATATTTTTATAAATGCTTTAATATAACTTTTTAATTAACAATAATGTGCATAGAGGAAACGTATTGTGAATACTATATTCCAAGCAGTGGATATTATTTACACAGTGGGTGTTACAACAGACTTTGGCCGTTAGGTTATCAATTACACGGTGTCGAATAAGTTTCATAAAACTTTATTCACTTAATGAAATCAGTATTTAACTTTGAGCATCAAATTTTTGCAATATGGAAATATGGACAACAAAAATTTTATAATGTATAAGATACTACAAATGAAAACAATTAGTAATGTTACGAAATTTCTTGATTATATTTATATGTAAATTATATCATTGAAAAAATATTTTTCCAGTATTTATTAAATTAAATTTTATGTAGTTAGTTGATTGTAATATTGTTAATGTGAAACAAACTTCATAATGAAAGCATAATCCTAAAAACGTTTATTTCGAGAATTTTTTCAACATTTGATTCAACATTCAATATATATATATGTGAGTGTGTTTACAATTTGATTCCAATATGAGTTTTGTACACATCTATATGAAACTTTGTAAAAGATAATCATTCACAAAATAAAAAAAATAACTAAAATGAAAATAATAAAAAATATATATATTATTTTTTTTTCTAATGGCGGGCACTCTTGAGCAAGTGTAGTACATTAGCCCATTTGACGCAACAAGGTCGGAAACTGCTACTCATTTTATCGTTACCCGGTGGGCACCTATGAACCAAGTCACGGAAGTACTAGTAGCATCGCCCACGCCACACCACCACAAACCTGTTTATAGGGCGGGCCACATTTATCCATCATCTGAGAAAAGGACAAGAAACAGAGAAAGAGAAAGTACACATGGATGTACTTTCACTCTGTGTTTCTTGCCCGAGCTGGGATTCGAATCAAGGTCCACCCCATCCGTAGTCAGTTACGCTAACCACTAAACAAGTTGGGCGGCATAATAAAAAATATTTATGATAAAAATAAAAAATAATTACTGTGATTATAAAAACTTTTAAATACATAAATAAATAAAATATTTTAAATTGTGCCCGTTGTAATATAATTTTTAACAAAACAAATGCACATCTTGTTCAGAAACTTGCATTTTGTAATTATTCACATAATCGTACCCATTAAATGCATCCTACAAATATGGGGAAAAGACAAATCATTAATTAAAAACAAAATAAAATATTTCATTTTTAATATACTATCATCAATTAAAAGATAAATTCCGGGAAATTTCAGGATAGAAAGGAGGGTCACGAAATCACAATACTAGTCCTAATAGGCATTAGAAAAGCAAAAAAAAAAAAAAAAAAAAAAAAAAAATGGGACTTGAGCTTCCCCATTCCTGACAGAGAGAAGTGAGAACGACAGTCAAAAAATACACGCGACATATTTGCCAGATGTTTTTCACCGGGACCAATGACAATAACAGCTCTTTTTTTTCCACGCAGATGAAGAACGATCAAACACACTTGGCTAAATGCACGAAAAGAGTGACATAGTTTTCATTTTTTTTTTTACTATTTATTTTATTTTGAAAAGCTTTAAAGGGGAAAAAATAACAAATAATAAATTACGACGTTTCTTGACGACAATCCAAATTACCAATGCCTGAATAGAAAACGAATCGTTATTTCAATAATATTTCGTTTCATTTAAATTGCTACTCATTTACCATCCTTGAAGTATAATCAAGGTAAACACTTTGGAACGCTTTCAAATTCTGCGTTACTTATTTATTACGTTAATTTTACGCGTTACTTATGATACTTTGTAAAGAAATATATATATATATATATATATATATATATATATATATATATATATATATATAAAATAAAGGGACATAATTAGTTAAGAAAAAGATCACATTTTTTTTAAAATATTATAGTAGTATAAGTAACAATCGTGAAAACCGCTAAGTAAAGAATATTTTTACCCTATTTAAAAGAGTTTGCTTCGCTTTATAACTATTATAAAAATCGGATGTTAAGAAAATGGATTAACGGATTCCTTAATTATTTATGTGAAAGTGGAAGATAATTTTAATTTAAATCAATAATATATTTTTGAAATTTAACCATTTGACAGTTTTTTCCAATTAAAACAACTTATTTATCAGCTAATAGATTAATCATCCAACAATTACAAAACTAGATCTTTCTCCATTTGAAACAATTATACTGCTTATTATATGGCAAATACCATTGTCACTTGTATAAACGAATTTTAGAAGAGTAGTGAAACTCATCAAGAAAAAGAGTACGATACAATCAAACATATAACTTTCGCGTTCTAACATCCACATGCTCAAAATCGTTTCTATTCTTATTTAATAAAAGCTATTTACGGTCATTCTGTCGTTAAAAAACAACTGAAAAAACTTCAACGTATGGATAAAACAAGTAAAATAATTACCTTGTAAAAATAAACGACGGAGAGAGAAAAATGAACATCTGAGTTGTTGAAAAAGAAGGCAAAATAAATAGAAATGTCCAAAATGTTATCTAGTTCAGAATCCATATCTATAATAATAAAAGCAAGTGTAATGTGTCTGTCTGTCTGTCCATTTGTCTGACCGAGCTCTCCAGCCAAATCTATCGCACGCAGGGACCTGGAATTTTTTACACGGAAGCACAAAGGGGCTGGCCACCAGACCTCGAAGCCCGATTTTCGATTTTTGAATTAGAAAAATTTTAAAAAAATTATTTATAAAACTTCTTCTCGAGATCGCTGCTTGCCGATAGCTGATTCCGGGGTTGTACCAGCTCCTTTTGAGAAACAATTCTGGCGACCATCTTTTGGAAAATTTTCCGTTTAAAATATTTAGGATATATTGTTCCTTTTTATCGACGGGGAATGTTGTGTGTGTGGGGGGGGGGAAGAGAGAGAGACAGTCTACATGTCCTACACTACTATTTCTGCGCTATTCACTTATCTGCATTTTCTAAATGCACGGGCAACGCCGGGCGGGTACAGCTAGTAATTTATAGAGTCCAATAGAAAATGATTCAAGCTTATTTTTGATAAAATTGTTCAACTAACGAAATTGATGTAATGATATAAATAACAACATATTCGTTTATTTTCCAAACTTAGAAGTGTTCAACGAACAGGATGGACTGATATCCAAATACACAAAACGTGTAAATTCTGTCCCACGGATCAATAGAAAACTTCGAGTTCTTGCTTGACATTGGGACTGATGTTTGTCTTTTAGGCTTGTGTGACAAAGGAAAACCAATCTAGGAATATTTTTATTTCACTGTTAAATGTACAAAAAAATACTTTACAAAAGCTCCATACTTAACGCAAGTTTAAAAATAGAGAAATTTGCTGAACATTTAACATACGGGTTAAAATGGGAGAATGTTTTGAAAAAATGACCTGTTTATTTTTTTTTTTCTATATTTTAAGATTAAAAGGTCATTAAAATATTTTTTTTATCTAGATCGACATGTATAAACATTTATTATTTATATAAATTATTATCAAAAAATATTATCAAATAGTTAGTGATTCAGCAAAAGCTATACAATAAAAGTCACGACACAATAAATATTAAAAAAGCATTTAAAGATACAAAATATTACTCTCTTTAAATGCTTTATATCTTAATATCTTACATGTTAACTGAACAAAGGAAATTTTTTTATAAAACAAAGTTTTTTTTTTTTTTTTTTTTTTAAATTCTATTAACACATTACAAAAATGATATATATACAGCAAAATATGGAATACTTGAAATTTTATTTCAAATGTTCAATTTTTTTTTTATTTTGAACATACATCCAAAACAAGCAATAAATTCAAATGTATATAAGCACTTTTAATGCTATCGGAATATGAACTAAATATAGATCGTATGTTTATTAGAACATGAAAGAGTGAGATTCCAGATGACGCGATGGTGAATTTAGATAGAATTCTTTAGATAAACATAAAAAAGTCGAGGTCAAAAAGGAAATAAAAATTTCAGAAACTCAAACAAAATAAGGACTTCAT
The DNA here is from genome assembly GCA_026290005.1 of Latrodectus geometricus. Lineage (NCBI taxonomy): Eukaryota > Metazoa > Arthropoda > Arachnida > Araneae > Theridiidae > Latrodectus > Latrodectus geometricus. Next base: position 401,718 of record JAPDSC010100164.1, on the reverse strand, counting down.
TAAAAAAAAATAAGGCACATTTCCAAGAGCCAAAAAAGGGTTATAAAATCCAACCATTTATATTTAATGCAGAATGCAATAATTAAGTATTTAGATGCAATAAAAGAAAGACATAATTGGATTTAAAGATAAAATAATTATTAAAAGTTCAATATAAATGAAATTAAATAATGATTTGATTTTCTCTTATCAGCAAGTCATTAAAAGCTGGCGTCTAAATCATCATAAACTCTTTTAGCTGTAGACGAAACAGCACTTTACGGTCAATATCAAGTAATTGAATTAAGTGTTGACAGATCATTCTTATGAGCACACTTTTTTTTATTACTATGGACAAGTTTCTATAACTGAGAAATTCTTTATTATCCATTTTTCGATTTATCTGTTTAGAAAACATGAATATTTATTTAAATTCTATAAAATAACCGGACAAATTTCTTTATTTATAGACTGAAAAACAATGAATATATTATTTAGTGAGATGGAAATTTCAGAAACTTAATTTCAGGAAATTAATTGCAGGGGGGGAGAAAATATTAAATGAAACAAGTCCATATCATGGATTTCCAGAAACTGATAAATACCTGAAAAAAACGAGGCCTGATACTATTATACGCAGATTTGAAAGTGTAGCTAATATTTAAGCACGTGATAATCAAACGTTATTAAGAAGTGCACTCACTACACTATATTCATGACAACATGTACTAAAAATATTAAATACTGTTAAAACAATTTTATTTTACTTGATTCTTTTCGGTCACTTTCATCTAATGTTATTTAAATTGAGAATTACAGATAATAATTGAATTTAGAATGATTGCAACATCTACGTCTGAGGTTGAAGTAGCCCCATTTTCAGGTCAGCGTGCTGACCACATAGTCACTGAGTACTATAGATATAAGTATAAAACACTCAGTTATGTATGAAATTCACAAAAGAATATATTGATTATGCTTGAGTGTGATTAAATATTTATTAGTGAGACCTTTCTTCTTCGGAGCAAGTAAAGCATAATTTATTTAAATTAGCTTCCATTCTTATCGGCTAAAACTGCTTTAAAAATATTAAAACGTATTCATTATTGCTACTACATGATTTATGAATATTAGAATTGACAATAGCGTGTGTGAAATTATATGTAGTATATATGTCGGATATGACGTATCCAAGCATCATGACATCATCTTGAAGTTTGCTGTTTCTGCAGCTATCCTCGTATTAAGCATCGGAAAAAGAACATTAGATGAAGACTAAAAATGACCAGTTAAAGCGAATTTGAATCGTGATGGTTTAAAAGCCTAAATGTTTTACTATAATCCTTTTTTGTAAATAACATTTAATATATTTTAATCAAAAATGCTAAATCGTCATATTTTATTTAGTAATTAAACTAATTCACAATATATATATTAGTTCTCACTTCTTTCTAAGCATTCCAATTTAAATAAAAATCATAAGTGAAAATTCTAAAGTTAATTCTAAAATCTTGTTTTCATAAAAATGTATTTAATAGATAAAGCATTATTTGAGCTATAATCCAATTATAACGAAAACTAATTGTTCGTAAAGCATTACAGTAACAATAGTTACAGAATTTAAATTCTGACAAGGGTATAGTTTAAATATCATGGCATTCAAATATTTCACAATTATTTATGGTAGTTATGAAAGAAAAACCGCACATTTCCCTATCACCAGAAAAGAACATAAATTTCCTTAATTAGTTAATGGGAAACATTTAATCAAAAACTCAAAATTTACGTAAATTAAAAGCTTGAAATCCGTTTTCAGTTTTAAGACAAAAAATATGCAAAATTAATAACAATAGACAAGAATTATTAATGAATTTATAGATGGTTTATTTCCATTAAAATGGTCCAATTTTAAGTAAAAAAACTTGTAAGCAGGGTAGGAGTTCGTCATAATCCGCTTTAACAGTTACAATTCATGTTTAAAAATGAAATTTACCATTATAGAGTAGTATGTTCGATTTGTTTGTAGATTAACGGTCAATGTTTACCCAGGAGGACTAATTAGACCCAAGATCTACAGTTTAAAGTGACTTCGAACCACTACTAGCATTCGAACCACAGATAAGAATGAAATTCACGAATTGTTGAATCGAAGGCCAGAGCGTTAACCATTCGGCTGCCAGATTGGCTCATTATAATGTAGGACAGAAAACATCTTAATTATAGACATTGCAGATATATAGAAAGAAACTAGATTTATCAGCTCAACTACCATCCTTTATTTATTTTGTATAATGCAGATATATTTCTTTTAATCCAAAAGTCGCTTCCTTGAATTTTAAAATCAAAATAAAAATTGAAGGCGATCTCAAAACTCTATCTTATACAAAGAAAGATATAAGAATGTGCTAATACTCTATCTTATATAAAGAAATTAGAACGGAAGGCAATTATGGCCACAATTTTATTGTTGCACGCGATGCATATCAGTAACCTGACATTTATGAAATTCAAACGTGATTTCTACAACATTGACTGAAAACTGGATTAAAAGGAATTTCTATAAACTTCAGTGCTTTTATTCCAAAACAGCCGAATAATTAACAATTTCGGGAATTAAGCTTCATAAATAGAATTAACATTCGCAATCATACTAAATTTAGTAATTCACAAGAAACATTTAATTTAAAACATAAATAAAAGAGCTGCAGCCTTCAACAATATACTTCTCATAGGTACTTCAAAGTCTTTATCAGCAAATTCACTTTTTTTTTTTAAATCATCGCCCTCGCTTAGTACATTAAGTCAAAATAAGAAGGGATGCTAATATTTTATCTAACATGCAATGTTTTATAGCTACTATTTCCAATCTTTTAATGTCATTTTTATTTTATAAAATAGGTTTCTATACATTTGATTATTATTGCATTCATGATTTTGAAGTGATTGCAATAATATTACATACAAAGTAAGTACGAAATTTATTTAATTTATAAAAAAAATTAAATTTTGTAAACACAAAAATTGTATTTCTTTGTTCATAAGTAAAAGCTGTATTAATACACATAAAAATGTAATATTTGGTAACATTTATATTTATTAATAATTTCTTATTATTTTATAAGGCATGAATACTAAATATTTACTGACATACATTGACAAGCGTGCGCGAAATATTAATTTTTATATAGGTTTTACATCATAGTATCACAATATCCAGCAGATACCTTAGAGAAAATTTCTATTTTGTAACATCACTTAATAAAACATGCGCATAAAAACGTTGCATGTTGATTATTTGTTATCTTCAATTTTATACTTAGTGGTTTTGTAAGGTTTTGGATGGAGTCGCGTAATTTTGTTAGCCCTTTGCGAATGCAGAAAAGCCATACTTTTGTGCCAATGTGGTCAATACCGTATGACGATGCTGACCACGTTGGTACTTAATTCCAATTGTAAGTTCATATAATGATATCTTTATTAAATTTGAATTTCAATTTAATTGTCACTATACAGATGCTTTTTTTTTTGCTCTTCGTTTTTTTATTGTATACTTTAATATTTTAAAGATTTTGATTTTTGGGCATGTGTGTTCATTTGTTTCTGACCGCTAAAGTGCGGAAATCAGTTGATCTGCTAAACCCTCACTAAAATGAAAATGATTTTTCTGGGAAAAAAAACAGTTACTTTTCTGTACGCTTAACGATATTCATTTTCCGATAACCACAGAATCAAATTAATGCAACAAACGAATTGACAGAAGCTATAATGAAAAATTAAAAACTATAATCTGCAAAGAATCAAATGGCTTACAATTAAGGTTAATAATTTTCTCGATATATTATAAAAAATCAAGTTAATACCACCAAATGCGTAACAAATTAGTTGATAGAAGTGGCTTTTCAACAGTAAAATTTTGGACTTTAACGGTACGGAAACAGTTAATATGTATATTACTTAAGAAAAGTGCAGAAAACTCTTGGCACCGCAGAACAAATCCTTTAATCTGCAGATAGCTAGATAAAGATCACATCAACGATTTTCGAGCTTCAGTGGTAACATACATTGAGACAACAGTTGGAAAATTGCCTTTAGCTTAATTTCGCTTAAGTATCAACTATTAATGTATGTAATCGTTGAGAAATATTTAGTCTTAAAAAGTGTCTTGGATTACATTGAAAATCACATATTTAGATAAAGAAAATGGAATAATCCCAAATATTTTTGAATTACTTCTTGAATTAGAATACAGTTTACATTCAGAAAGAAATAATTAGTGTCGAAGCGTTCACACAATGTTCGCAAAAACAAAAATTCAGCTATGTGCAATATAGTCAGCATGTAATAGATTGTACTAACAAAAAATAAGTGAATCAATTTTTCAGTTAATAGAGAAAAAATTCTTTTTGAAAGTCGATTAGCTAATGATTTTTGCAGTAATTTTCAATTAGTTATGATAACTTTTGACATTATTTTTAAATAGAAAATATAAGGTGCTTATATGTAATTTAGATTTAGAATTATTCAGTTTTTATTTTTCACTATAAGAAAGATTACTAAATAAAAGTATAAATTATTTAGAATAATTTGATAACTTATAATAAGCAGAAAATAATCAAATTAATAAAAAAATATATTGTTCAAAAATCTTTAAGGATAAAAAAAAAAGCATTTTTGTCTGTTTTTAACATTATAATCAATAATTTTTAAAAATTGCGCAGATATTTGAAAGATGTGAAGAAAAATATCAAAAACAGAAAACTACAAAATTCACTTAAACACTGACAGACAGAAAATTACTTGTCATTTCAACAAATATCTAAGAACTATGAATTTAAAAAATTACATATTAGTATGAAATAAGTAAGCATTATGTAAAAAAGCTGAATATGACATTCAGGTATAACACTGGCACCAACCCAATCACCACAAATAATTTTAAATATAAAAAGGACATTATCAAAAAATCTTCGTTAATAACAAACTGACTTAAATACATAGTTTAGTCTTAATTAGAAAATATTCATTTTTCCCTTTTTCTATATTTATTTAAGCATAACATAAACATAAACATGTCATATGTTGAAAGATTATTATATCCCCTGTTGTAATTATTTTTAATGTATATTAAAAATTTAAAATCAATATAAATGACATTAAAATATATTTTCCTTCTACAAATAATCACAAATGTGTTTAAATTTTCAATAGACAGCTTACCTTGCCGAATACTTGTTTGTCGTTTGTAAGAACCACCTCGAATCGGTGTAACCGATCTTCGATATGATGATCGCCGACTAATAGGTGGATCAGGACTAAGGGTATCCATAGTTAAGGAAATCCAAAGTTGATACTAATTTTAAAAAAAACTGCAATAATTCTAAATACTTTCAAGTATTTTTGATAAAAATAGCCAACTGCAGTCCGGTTAATAGACTGTTATTCATACAATCGAGTTTACATTTAAAGATTTTCTTTTATATGCAGTATCGAAGATACAGATTTATGATAGTTTCGATTTTATTCAGTATAATTATTTTATCTCTTCAAAAAGTAATTTACATAACATCAATATATCGGTGAAATCTCAACTACTGAAATCACAATTTCTTTCTTATTTAAAAAAATCTTCAAATAAAATATAGCTTCAACGAATTTTGTCTCTTCACATTGCACAGCAACCACTTCCAAAAAGCATCCTTAAATATATTAAATTATGAAAATACTTCACGACTTCACGAATATCAGTTTTGAAAATCCAGCCAACATTTGCAATGATAACAAAGAATTGTGTACAACTGTGGATGTTCTAAAGCGAAATGAAAATCTGACTGGAACACTTCAGTGGAAAAAACCTTCCGGTACAAGAACACAGAAACGAAGAATGGTAAAAATTGTTGGTGGTCTTCCCGGCTTATCTGGAACATTTGGCGCATCCATGGTTTCGCCTGGTGGTTGGGAATGAATGAGTGTTGAGGATTCGCCGCTATATATTTAGAATATGTCGGAGGAGGGGAAAATTAAAAACATGCATACAAAAAAGTAAAATCCCTGTGAGGAAAAAAAGTAGGTAAAAGAAAAACAATTGTTCTAGAGATAAAAAATTTGGAATGAAAAATATAGGGTAAGAAACTGAAGAAAGAGTTTCTGTCATCATTCAACTTAAACGCTCATCTGGCTTAAAATATATAAATGTTAACACTTTTTGGCAAACTATTCTTGTATTGTTTGAGATGATTTGAAATTATGAGTACTTTCCCATAATTTAACAGTATATTGGAAAGAATATCACTACGAAATTTTTATGTTTTTTACATTTTTTATTTTAAATAGCATACATTCATTGAAGAATATTGTTTCAAATGGTATTATAATACAGAATACTAATAAACGCAACTTAACAATTTTAAAGTAAAGAAATAAACGAGAAGATATTTTTTATCTGTGCATTTCCTTTTCTCTAAGTAAAAATGATGGGGATATAAAATATTGAAACAAAATTTTAAATGTATTATTTTCATAAAAATTGGGAATTAGGATAATAAAAATTTATTTATACCAAATTACATTACTGAAACAATCATTTTTAATGAAATAATTGCTGTATCAGAAGTCTTTTGTTAAAAAGATTTTCTGATTTTTTCTAATTTAATTTTATAAATAATTTTGTATCAGCTTAATAGAAATTTTCTGTTTTTTTCATTAATAGTACAATTGAAAAATAATTAAGAAATCAAAAATGTTTATTCATACAAAAGAGAATTCAAAAATGTTTCATCATTTACGAGCCAAACTAACCTGATTTCAAATGCTTTTCAAACATAAATGCATAGCATAACTGTAATTAAAGAAAAGGCTTAAATGAGTTAATCTATAATTTATAAAGAAATCGAAAATAATCTTTAAAAGCGAAAAATAAACAAAATTTTTCAAATAAATCGTAATATTTTATTTTATAAATAAACAACCTCACCATCAGCTTCCATATGGTTCTCGTCTGTTTTAGTTTCACAATCGATAATTTCCAACATTTTACTGAATTTTTCATAATCGTCAATATCGAAATCTTCAGGGAAGTTATCAATTTAACATCGACGCCGTGTGTCTGAAGGGGTAGAAAATGCTTGCCCCTTTTATGTCATGCATTAATTAACTGCATTGACGACAGCGTGAAATGAATTGTTATTCAGTGTTGTGCAATGATGATGACTTAGCTTTATTTCTTGTTTTATGGCCTGTAAGTGCTTCATTACACGAAAATTAAATTAATGGAGGACGTAGTTTAATTCACAAGGGAAATGTTATGGGGCTTTAAAATAACCATCAAATAGATATAAACTCCCTGCTCTTTTTATATTTTAGTTCTCGATGACAAAAGCGATTGGTTACATTTGATTATGAAACAGCAAATGAAATACAGTATACTCCTAATTAAAATTTTGTGAATTGACACTCCCATAACAGGAGAACTAGCATAACATCAATATGCATGTTCTATTATTTACTGGAAGCAGGTTAAAACACGATATACTGCAATGTACGCGCAATTATTCAACTTGCATTTAATGTAAAACATTCAAAAAGTAATTAATCCATAGAAGAAAAAAACGCAGAAGTACTAGATGATTGTTCATCTGCAATAAATGATACATATTTAAATATAATTGGATCAAATTCGGACATGTTGGTTTAAAATATACGAGTATATATGTATGGATCAAACTCGTTTTATTTTTGTTGTGGAACAGTCCCACTTTTTATTGACTCAATTTATATTTAAGAAAAATAATACGAAGTTTATTCCATTAGAAACAAGACAACAGAGAAGAATTTTTTTCTTTACTAATTCTTAGCAAAGATTGACATTAAGCAAATGCCAATTGCTGTTAAGATTAAGCATTATTTTACCAGCAAGATATAAGTTGCTGTAAGAATATCGCCGAGAAAGAAAACTTAATGTTTTATAAGTATTTAAAAGATCGGCACTTTTTACAAATAAAAAGAAGCATTTTATTACACTATCATAGATTTTTTCTCACGGGTAAAAACACAGAAGAAATGCAACACGGATTGCTGCGAATAAGGATACCAAATTTTAAAACTTAAAAAATTAATACTGTCAATGAACAATCTTTACACTCCGAACAATATTTAATCCTTAGACGTCACTCTTTGGACGCCTGAAGATAAATATTGTTTGGAGTAGAGATTTGATCATTTAAACCCAAAGAAATGTCATAATAGATGCGGATGTATATTGAGCTAAGTACCTTAACACAGTGATTCTCAACCTGTGGGGCGCGCCCCCCTAGGGGGGCGCCACCACACTAATGGGGGGGGGCGAGCATATCCAAGAGAAAATGTTATTTTAAAAAATTGATTAAGTG